>OY288274.1:82595624-83195624 GCA_958450335.1 Hibiscus tridactylites | reverse complement strand
AAACTTGGTGGAACAAATTAACGCCGGGTTCAATAAGAACTTGGGCAGATCTCTCTCGTGAATTCCTTTCTCATTTTAATCCTTCTCATTTATCTAAAACATTGCGTAACGAGATTGCTACTTTTCAACAAGGATATGACGAACCAATGCAGGAGGCATGGGACAGATTTACAACTCTCTTACGGAACTGCCCAATGCATGGATTCCCTATGTGGAATCAGGTCGTCAAATTCTACAACGCTGCCAATGTACATACTCGACTGAGAATAGATTCAGCAGCAAATGGGCTATTACTGGATAAGGAACCAGACGAGGTAATGCTCGTGTTGAAAAAGTTAGCGAAGAACGATGAGCAATTCCCTACAGCTCGAAGAGGAGGAGAACGAGGATTATCCGTAAAGGAGTATGAAGCTGATAACTCGGTTAAATCACATGTTGCATACCTCACAAAGATAGTCGAAAATCTACAGCGGAAAGATTCTAAAGTTGTATATTCTGCAGAAGAGGTGTGTGAAACCTGTAGTGGGAACCACAATTCAGAGGATTGTCCTTTACAGCTGGAAGAAGGGATGTATGTTGGGAACTATAACAAGCCTAGAAATTATGATTCCATCAATTACAATCCCAACTGGAGGAAGGATCCCAAATTTTCATGGGGCAATCCGAACAATGCACTAAATCTTCCAGTGCATAACAACCAGAACCAAGGAGTACCCAGAATTCTGTCATTACACAGCCACAACAGCAGCAACCACAGCAGCCGGCAGCAACACCTAGTATACTAGAACAGACCTTGGCGACATTTATGTCACAAACGGGAGCATACATGGCGAACATGGATCACTTTGTCAAGAAAATTGAATCATTCATGGACAAGATAGAGATGAGGATGACAAACCATGAGGCTACTCTAAAATCTCTGGAGACACAGGTGGGCCAAGTTTCACAGTATTTCAAACCGAGGTAGAACGGAGGATTCCCTAGTGAAACTGAGGTCACTAGAAAACCCACGCATGAGCAGTGCAAAGCAATTACAACGAGGAGTGGGAAACAATTACCAGGGCCGAAGATAAAAGACATACCGAGTGAGGATCTGACCCTAGAGACACCTGCCGTGAACACTGCCCCGACAGAGGAGAAACAACCTGCTGTCGACACATCTGCCACGATAACAGAAGGGACAGAGGAGCAGACAGAAGATGATGAAGAACTTAAGCCTCCTCAGATCCGGATTCCATATGAAGGACGCCTTGAAGATTACCGTCCTCCACCTCCTTTTCCATAGTGGTTACAGAAACAGAAACAAGAGTACCAGCTTAAGAAAATTTATGATATTTTTAAGCAAGTACATATTAACATACCGTTGCTAGAAGCCATCAAGTATATGCCCGATTATGCTAAGTTTCTCAAGGACGCAATGTCCAAAAGGTCTAGACTTGGGGAATTTGAAACAATAAAGATAACAGAAGGATGCATGACAATCTTGCATAAGCATCCACCTCAAAAGAAGAAGGACCCTGAAAGCTTCATCATACCATGCATAATTGGCGATAAGTTCATGGGTAAGGCACTTTGTGATCTTGGTGCTAGAATAAATATAATGCCCAAATCTGTATTTCAGAAACTAGGTATTGGATAAGCAAGGCCCACGACAGTCATGCTGCAGTTGGCAGACCGCTCTTACGTACAACCAGAAGGGAAGATCGAAGATATTCTGGTAAGAGTGGATAAATTCATTTTTCCTGCTGACTTTCTTGTTTTAGATTGTAAAGCAGATGAAAACGCACCGATCATCCTGGGGCAACCCTTCCTAGCCACATGCAGAACCGTGATCGATGTCAAGAAAGGAGAACTGACGATGAGAGTGAATGATCAGCAAATCAAACTCAATGTTCTCCAAGCAATAAAACAAGTTGATGCAAAGGGAGAGTGCAAAGCAATATCAGAGGTAGTTCTTGATTAACCCTGCATCAGGTCAAACTGCAACGACAGAAAGTTTGGCCACTGCCACCACAGTCACCCTGAAGACTATCACGACAGAAACAACGACAGTGACTACTCAGACATAGAATCATTCAACACTGAAGGTCTTGAGGAGGTAAATTGGATAGGCACACGTCCAGGTAAGTTCTTCGAGCCTTTAAATTATACCTTGAATGAACATGTAATCCAAAAGCCTTCCATTGAACAACCACTTATTCTAGATCTTAAACCCCTGTCGGGCAGCTTAAATATGTTTTTCTTGGTTTAAATGATATGTTGCCCGTAATCATCTATTCCAAGTTGATGCAAGAACAGGAACAATGGCTGATCAAAATGCTACATCAGCATAAAAAGGCCATCGGATGGACTATAGCTGATATCCAAGGCATCAGTCCGACATTATGCATGCACAAGATCCTTTTGGAAGATGATCATAAGTCGACTATCGATGCCCAGAGACGATTGAACGAGGCTATGCGAGAGGTGATGCGAAACGAAATCATCAAGTGGATAGACGCTGGAATAATATATGCCATCTCGGATAGCAAGTGGGTGAGCCCGGTGCAATGTGTGCCAAAACAGGGAGGCATAATTATAGTAACCAACAAAGAAAACGAACTAATCCCAACCAGGACTGTGACCGGTTGGAGGGTTTGTATGGAATACTAGAAGCTTAACAAAGCTACCCGCAAGGACCACTTCCTCTTACCCTTTATCTATCAAATGCTAGATAGATTAGCGGGGAAACCTTACTATTGTTTTCTTGATGGTTACTCAGGTTATAACCAAATAGAAATCGCACCGGAGGACCAAGAGAAAACCACCTACACATGCTCGTACGGAACCTATGCCTTTCGAAGAATGCCATTTGGACTCTACAATGCACCATCAACCTTCCAACAGTGCATGATGGAGATATTCTCCGACATGGTGGAAGATTTCCTAGAGATTTTCATGAACAACTTTTCCGTCTTTGGAGACAACTTTGAGGATTGTTTAGGCAATTTATAGAAGGTTCTTGAGAGATGCGAAGAAGAGAACTTGGTTTTAAACTGGGAAAATGCCATTTTATGGTAGACGAAGGCATAGTACTGGGCCACAAGGTTAGCTGTCGCGGCATAGAGGTGGACTGAGTCAAAATAAAGGTTATCGAAAAGTTGTCGCCACCCACCACAGTCAAAGGGATTCAAAGTTTCTTAGGGCATGCAGGGTTTTATCGGAGATTCATAGCTAATTTTTCGAAGATTATCAAGCCCCTTTGCCACTTGTTATAACAGAATTGCCTCTTTGACTTTAACACTAAATGTACTGAAGCATTCAGAAAACTGAAGGAGAAGCTGGTAACAGCCCCGATCGTACAACCACCAGAATGGAGTTTTTCATTTGAGATAATGTGTGATGCAAGTGATTACGTTGCCGGGGCAGTATTAGGGCAGAGGAAGGATAAGTTCTTCCATGTGATTTATTATGCCAGCAAAACACTGAATGATGCCCAAATAAACTACACCACAATAGAGAAGGAGCTTCAAACAGTGGTGTTTTCAATCGACAAGTTTTGTCAGTATATACTTGGAACGAATGTGGTGGTCCATACTGACCATTTAGCACTGAAGTATCTGTTCACAAAAAAAGATGCAAAACCTAGACTGATACGTTGGATTCTGCTGTTGTAAGAAATTGACATTGACATCAAGGATAAAAAAGGAATAGAGAACCAAGTAGCAGACCACTTGTCAAGGTTGGAGATGGGAAGGAGTCACTCAACAGACAAGACCAACATACTAGAAACCTTCCTAAATGAGCAGTTGTTTGCTGCCACCAGCACTACCGCGACAGCCATGGCGGCAGGTAAGCTTTCTGAAACCCCTTGGTATGCTGACATTGTTAATTACATTGTAAGTGGATTATTACCTTCCGAGCTTAATTACTCAGCGAGAAAGAGGTTCCAAAATGATGCAAAACATTATTATTAGGACGAACCTCTTCTTTTCAAGCACTGTGTAGATCAGATTATCAGGAGATGCATACCACATGACGAACAGAAAGCAATGCTTCACCACTGTCATGCTGCCCGTTATGGAGGACACCTAGGGGGAAATAAAACTGCTGCCAAGGTTCTACAATCCGGTCTCTATTGGCCCACATTGTTCAAGGATGCACAAGCATTTTACAAGAGCTGTGACAAATGCCAAAGGACTGGGAATATATCAAGAAGGCATGAGATGCCACTGCAGACATATTGGAGGTCGAAATCTTTGATGTTTGGGTAATCGACTTCATGGGGCCATTCCGAGCCTCTTGTGGGAATTTATACATCCTACTGACAGTAGACTACATCTCAAAGTGGGTAGAAGCGATCGCCACTCAAAAGAATGATGCCAAAACTGTGCAAAGATTTCTTCACAAGAACATCTTCTCAAGATTTGGCATCCCAAGGGCGATAATTAGCGAGGAGATGAGGCGTTTCGACAATAGGGTAATTGCTGCTGCATTAAGGAAATACGAAGTGAAGCACCGAATTGCAACAACATACGACCCTCAAACCAATGGCCAGGCCGAGATATCAAACAGAGAATTAAAGAAAATTCTAGAAAAGATGGTTAAACCTACTCGAAAGGACTGGTCTTTACATCTAAATGATGCACTCTAGGCCTACAGAACAACGTTCAAGACACCATTGGGGATGTCACCCTATCGACTCATTTATGGGAAAACCTGTCATTTACTTGTCGAGATAGAACACAAAGCTTATTGGGCTATCAAGGCAGTGAATATGGACTGGGATAAGGAAGGACAGAAAAGGCTAATGGACTTGAATGAGATTGAGGAAATTCGAGAAATGGCCTACGACAATGCCAAGATCTACAAGGACAAAACCAAGAAGTGGCGCGGCATAAAGCTGCTGCCACGACAGTTCTGCCCAGGGCAGCAGGGACGGAGCCACAGCTCCAATGGGAGGGGCTGTGCCCCTCCCCCCCCCCCCCCCCCGGTAGGGGAAATTTTTTTTTACCCTTTGATTCTTTATATTTTTTCTGAAAAAATTGGGATAATTGTGAATTCCCCACCCCCACCTTTCAAAATTTATGTTTTGCCCCCCCAACTTCAAATCCTAGCTTCGTCTCTGCAGGGCAGCATGTGTTGTTGTTCAACTCTAGGATGGGCATAAATATCAAATCAATGAAGGATGGGCATCAATTCAAGGTTAATGGACAGAGGGTCAAGCATTATCAGGGGACCGAAGCCCCAAGGATGCAAGAAGTAGTTACTTTAGGAGATGCCCCTCAAGGCATCCCTAATTTAACTTAATTTTATTTTATTGAATTTTATTTATTTATTTATTAGGAATTAAGATTTTTATTTATTTATTTATTTTTAAGAAATAAGATTTTAATTCAGTTTATTTATTTAATTACTTTTAGGAAATAAAGGAAGCAAAGCAAAGAGGAGGACTGAACCAGCCCACCGCATTCACAACAACCCAAAAAAAAGCCCAACGGACAAGCCTGTCGTCACAGCCTGTCACCAGCTGTCACGACAGATGCGGAAAAGACAACCTGTCACCAGCTATCACGACGGACGTGGAAAAGACAGCTTGTCACGGAGTTGTCGCGACAGACACACAAATGCGTAACAGATGCGCAGCAGACATGGAAATGTGTGACAAACGCGTCAGAAACCGCGTAACAGCTGGCCCGTTATTTGCGCCTGCCGTTACAGTCCCAACGGGTATAAAAACCCCGTTCTATATAATCCCCTACTCCCATTTCATTTTTCATCTCATTCTCATTCTCTCTACTTTACTCTCTAAAAATTTAGGTTTTCAAAATTTCTTTATTTTTCTACAATCGTCCTTGCAAATGGCTACCAGATCAACAAGAAGAAGCACTGCCTCCACCTCTGCCATGGCAGTGTCAACACCCAACCACAACGGAATACCCGACCGTTTTGCATCCGTAGACTCAGTAAAGAGGTACTATAGGTCCTTTCAGAAGAGAGCAATGTGGGAAGAAAGAGGGTTCATTTATACCCAAAAGACGGGAGAACTAGGGCTCGAAAGCTTTATCGCAAGGAATATCCTCGCACTCAAGTGGCAGATGTTTGCTGCCCAGCCAGAAGAGATGAACGTCACCCTAGTTCGAGAATTCTACGCTGCCATCACCGACAAAGATGCCACAATAGTAACTGTCAGAGGCAAAGAGGGTTCATTTTGTGGGCAAGAAGGAAGACGCCCATCGGAGGTTCGTGAACATTCTGTCGCCGACAGACTATGATGTTGTCATAGCAGAACTGATAGAAGAGGGCACCCAGTGGAACGAGGATCCCAAGCACCAATGGACTATACGAAGGACCCAGTTCACACCACAAGCCAAGATGTGGAACCATTTTGTAAAGAAGCGCCTCGTGCCTACCTCACACAATACCACAGTGGACCGGTAGAGATTAGCCCTCGTACACTCTATCCTCAACGAGAGGCAAATCAATGTCGGTAGATACATACGAGGTGATATCATCGAGTGTGCACTCCGACCAACAGGCCCCTTAGTCTTCCCTTATTTGATCACCACGCTCTGTCGGGGCAACAATGTGCAAGAAATTAACGAAGATGTCAAGGTCTGAGGGAAAAGGATGGACGTAGTAGAATCTCTACAGTTTGATGGAATTAAAAGTTGCCACTCCTCTGTCGTACGTAGACCCTACTGCCACGACAGAAGCAACAGCAGACCCTGACCCCACCGAACCTGCCACAATAGAATAGAACCGGAGCAAACAACAGCAGCACCACCGGCAGACACTTCCAGCCAGATCCTTAAGATGTTGCAAAAGATGGAAGAACGACAGCTCGGCCTCATGGGATTTCTAAGGGACTTCACTGCCGCTACGGTAAATTTTATCAAATTTGATTTAAATTTTCCCAACGTGCAATTCCCTCCTTTCCCAGAATCTCTCTTTGCCGCACCCACACCTGCTGCCAGCCCCAGAACACCTATTGTTGCCTCCACATCACCACTTGTCACGATAGGAGATGGCGGTAGAAAATCTGCCACTCCTCGAGGAGAGAAAAGGAAGAACCCCCTACCAGAGATCGATCCCAAATATTTTTGAAGGGTTCTTCTCCTCCTTCGTCTGGCAGGATTCTGACTCAGAGCCGTCAGTTGTCCGAGACATATCCAAGGACTTCCCTTCGATGAAGAGGAAGAAGTTGAACGAGACTGTTGAAGGACCCTGCCACGGCAGATCAGACAGCAGCAACAGTGATGATGAACTCGAGGTCCTGGACCAGCCGCCACACATCTCACCTACCAGAGTCTAGCCGCCTCGAGAGGCCAAGAAGAAGATAACCTCTCTGTCTCCCAGCAACCAGCCAGCCTCTACCGTCAAGGTCACTGCCCGCTGGCAGCTCCTCGTTAGTAGCAGCAGCGGCGACAACTCCTCAACTTAAGTGCTTTTATTTATATATCTGATGTCTTTGTTGTTGTTTTCTCTATTTTGTGATGTTATTTTTTGTTTTTTATTTTTAATTGTTGTCATACATTAAGGGCAATGTAACCCTTGAGTTTGGGGGTGGGCATCCCTCCATTAATGAACTTGTTAGTTGTGTCTTTAATTGGTGTTCCATTTTAAGTTTATTTTTGTGTCAAAAAAATGAAAGTAAAAACAAAAACTTGGCTTAAGTCTTTGAACTGAACTTACATGCCGCGACATTCTCTGTCGTGACAGTGCCTTTAGGATGTTTTAGGAACTATTTAGAGCCTTACTATAGTTTTGAACTTTAGAACACCTTTTGTGACTCTTATGTTGTCTAGACTTCAGTAGTGAACTAGAATAGAAAGGTTTACCCACTTGAGTTGCCCCTAGAGGTGCCTAACACTGGCTCTAGGAAAGGAATAAAAGAAAAGAAAAAAAATTAGACTCACTTGCCCCCAAAACTGCCTTACAATGACTCTAGGAAGATTTTTGAGTTTAAGTCAGAAAAAACTAAAGGAGCCTAAGAATTGCCTCCAGAAAAGATGAAGTTGAGTTTAAGTCAGAAAAAACAAAAGGAGCCTAACAATTGCCTCCAGAAAAAATGAAGTTGAGTCCAAGGTCAGAAAAAACTAAAAGAGCCTAAGAATTGCCTCAAAAAAATGAATTGGCATAAAACTCAAGTTTGTAAGCATAAATATTCTGGTAAGCTAAAGGAGTTTAGGCACATATTTGTTCACAAAACATGCACACACCTGCACAAGAACTATAGCATTGTTTCAGATAAATCCATAAACACCCGACAAGGTACTACTCTTGATAGTGAATGTGTGGTAGGTTATGTAAGTTCACCGAATTAAGCCAAGCCAAAAAGTTTTCATTTTTAGTTAGGTCATATTTGCTTGAGAACAAGCAAGAACTTGAGTTTGGGGGTGTGTTGAGTGCATAAAAGTTCTATATTTTACCCCTCATTTACCCATATTTTTGTTGCATTCAAGCATGATTCATTGCATTTAGGATAGATTTTTACATATACATCACAACTAGATAAAATTGCGCAGTTACTGCTAATTTTGGTTACTTTGGCAAGTATCTGCTGTGGCAGACCCAGGGCAGCAAAGGAGCAGAGGCGGAGTGCAGAGCTGGAGTCGAGAAGCAAAGGTTGTCGTGACTTATACCGTGGCAGCCATGACGACAGAGGAATGCTGAGGTGGAAAAGTGAAGTGGAGCTCGACAGATAGAGGATTTCAAGCCGGTCTGTCGTGGACCACTCCTATATTTTTTGAGCCCTGAAGCAGAATGAAGGCCAAGCCCAAATTTCAAGGAAGAAACTCAAGGCAAGAAAAGAGGATGAATTCAAGGCATCTACTCAGAAGATTTAGTCTTTAATAGAGTTGCACTTTAATTCGAAATTGTACTCTTGCCATATTAGAAAACTTGAACCCAAGGCCTATATAAAGGTATGTAATTCGACCTAGGGAAGGATATCTCATTCCTAGCCGTCTTCCCCTAAACCCTTGTCGTTTTCCCTTCTCCATCATGTTCTAAACTCCCCCTAGGGCTAAGGGTTGATTCTGTAAAGTAGTTGCAAGGATTGTATTGTTTTAGGAATTTTCTGTCAAGTAATAAAAGCTTCAAGTTTATTTACTCTGGTTTTTCATATCTCATAAGAGCATCGGGAGAGCATTGTGAGGTTACCCATTTATTTGATATCGGGAGAGTCAAGCATACGAAAAGAGTAAATACGCGTTTTCCAGTCTATGGTTAAACCATCTTGGCTTAGGGATAAGTGCAAGGTTAAGTGGCTAAAGAAGAATTCAACAACATTGGTGTTCACCCTTTGATTCACGCCGGGAGGTATCATCCAAGAAGTGTTCATCAACAGAACTTGGGCCTAGGGATAGGACAAGTCATAACAGGGATTCTTGCCAAACTTGAAGTACAGAGTTGTTGATCGCTGCCGCGACATCAACAGACCTCTGCCGCGACAGGTGATGTCGCGACAGGAACGACGATAGAAGACAGAAGTTTCTCTAACAGTGCAACGCCTGCACTACTGAGAAATTCAATACCGGCCTATTCCTTAAATTTGATTCCTTTATCTCTCATTTTAGTTTTTACTCAAGATTATTCAAACATTCAATTAAACTGTCTTCTTTCTCTTGTGCGGAATTTCAAGGATAGAGTTATTTTCAGTCCCTGTGGAGAAGATATCTGATACTCTAGTATCACTTTACTACTTGCGTTGTGTACAGTTGCACTATTTGTGATAGGACTCTTTTACACGCAAAAACGTGGCTCAAATACGGCAACCACATTCGACTAATGTTCACGCATGAATCTCTGAAATTGGCGTCTAAAAGCAGGGCTTCTAGCGCCTTGACAATTTCAAAAAAAGATACATATCATAAACAAAAAAAGGTAGAGAGCAAACCTTATTGGTTTCCCCTCAATACCGCCCCACCTGGTCCACATCATCTAACATCTTATCACCATTTGTTTCATTCCACACCCTAGTATCGTCGGATATCTGATCGGATACAAGATCCGTAGGCACAAAGTTAGATGTAGCACGGCCACTATTCCTTACTTGATACCCCACTATTAGGCTTTTAGCACGCTCAAATCGATCACCGAAATCCCGTCAAGAGGGTTGTTTTTTATCCTTGGTTGAATTGGCTAAAATGCATATAAAGATGGACAATTTGCATGATGATTTTAGAGTGGTTCGACTACCCAACTGAGTCTACATCCACTACATTAGCACACCACTAAGAATTTTCAATTCACTATGAATTCTTCCCCTTTTCTAGGCTAAGGAGGTAACCCTTACAACCGTATCTTTTAATGGCTAAGATAGAACCACTCTAGTTTTTTCACTAAGGCTAAACTAGAACATCTCCTTTTACAAGGGATTTGTTTGGTAAACTAAATACCTCACAAGGTGGGTGTTTACACAATTTAAGCTCACTGAAAAGTGTGAAAGATTTACAATTTAAGCACTCTCTTAAATTATGTACAAGAGAAATGAAGAAATGTGATTTAAACTCAAATTCTCTTGATTATCTTGCTTGGATATGTTCTCTAACTATCTTCAAGTGTCCTAAGCTTTCTTTAATAGTGTGAAATGATATTCTAGCCATTTATGAATGTTGGGATGTTTTGCAGCCGTTGAGAAGTCATAAAGTCAAGTTTTAAATTTCTACATGCATAGAGGTTTCGAAACCTTAATGAGGATTTGAAAAATATAGTCGTTATAGAGCCATGGTTATGAAACCTTTATAAAGGTTTCGAAACCTTTGCTAAGGTTTCAATTCCAGACCATTCTGCCTGAAAGGTTTTGAAACCTTATAGGGAAGGTTTCGAAACTTTCACTTAAAAACCCAATTTTGGCTAATTGTTGACTTTTAAATGTATTCGATATAGGTGCAAAGTCAAAGCATTTTAAACATATTTTTTCATGTTTTGAGGACTTTTAAATTATTTTTGAAATCTTTAAACAAATCCAAAACATTTTTCACATAATTGTTATATCAAAATATTTCTCAACACCCACCATATCCAAATTGGCATGCTGTAAACTCTCGGCGTGAATAGGAAATTGCTGGCAATAGGGCATAAAAGATGTTGGAAAAGTAATAAAACAATGCCAAGAAAAGTTTATTGCGTGCAAGTATACATGGTCTGCAAGTAATACAACAATTAAGTTGAGTATCGATCCCACGGAGATTGCGTTAGAATTCGATTGCCTTGTTTGATTACTTGTCTTGAGAAAAAGATTTGTTTGATTGGAAGTGGTTTTGAAAATTGAAAAGGAAAGTTTAAAACGTTAGCAAGGAGAGTGCCTTAGCAAATGATGAGTGTTGGCAAGGAGTGCATGGTTTTCACATTATTGATGTCATGCATGCCTATAATAAACCTTGTCTTTGCATAGTTTGCCGAGCAGATTCAAAGGTAGCAATGCTTTTGTCGATAGCATTGCCCTAAATTAATTTTGGAAAAACTCTTATATGTCTATAGTGAATGATTTTTCATAAATCAATTTGATTAAGTGTCAATTTTTACACAAGAGGGGTAGATTTCACTCCCAAAGTAAGTTCATCTACTTGAACATCTTCTCTCTAAGTATCTCACCTCAGTATCTAGCATTTGATTGTTGCCACCCAAGTCAGTTATGATATTGGGTTGCAATAGGCTAACTATGCCAGTCGTCGCTTGACATAGTATTTTAAAAAGAGAGTGCCAACTGTCGCTTGGCAGCACACTTAAAAATAGAAAACATGTCAAATAGGAAAAACAATGTCAAGGCAGTTTCGATTTATTAAAAACTAAACAAAAGCATAGCGTTCAAATGCTATTACCCCTCACCAACCAAGAAATTAGTTCATGGTGAGGGTATCAACCAGAAAACCAAAATCGTTTTTGACATCCATCATCATTAAAACTAAATAAAACAACTCAACCAAAGAGAATGGCGAGAAGGAGGTCTCTCGATGCGGCCCTTCACGGTCCAGGCTATCAATCAAGCCGGTCGGACCACCTCTCCTTGGTGCAATCGGTTGTGATCAATCCTTTCGAAAAATCTCTACCCCTTTTGCTCTTCACAATTAGTGTTTAAATAGGCGTGTAAAGGAGGCTAGGATAAGCCTTTGCATTTGAAATTTGAACGCTCAAGGGATAAGGCTTTTGATCACCTTTATCTAGATTTGAAGTGGTAGGCTGATAAGGTGATAAGCTGATCAAGCTAGGGCTGACGTCATCATGCTGATGCAGCTCTAGCATCCTAGCTTGGCATGGTTTTGTCAACCGCGCTTAGCACTGCTTATCCGCTATTTTTTCGAAGATTGATTCAATCCTTATTTTCTTGCAGCATGATTTGGTCTTATTTTTTCGAGTTCAACAGCTACTTGGCATGGCATCAAGTTCTCTTCTCTGCCAACCGGTGCATGGCAATGTTTGGTCCTTCTCTGCCAACAGCTACTCGACATCCTCCTTGGCATCATTTCCTGTCGGCGTTAGTTTGCTCTACTCTGCTCTGCTCATTTCTGTGCCAAATACTATGCCAAATTTGTAAAAATATTAACAAAAAACATTCCTTCACTTTGGCATAGCACTAGTTCCTAACTCTTTATGAAAATGCATGATTTTGTGACCTAAATGTACTTAAAAGGCAAGAAAAAACATGTGAAATATGCATGAAAAATAGTACTTTTGGAGCATCAACACCCCCTAACACCTAGCTCATTTCTTGTCCTCAAGTAATGCAAAATAAAAACAAAAATAAAAATGGTGAAAATAGTACCTCGAAAATTTTTTGGTTGACATGCGAACAGATGCTGGCTAGCATAAGTTGTCATAGGTCTGTCCTCAGTTATCTTAGTGCAGAAATGCCAAGCAGCTAGAAAATTCAAGAGCAGCAATATAACTCTAGTCTTAAGGCATGCTAGTGCATGAAGTGTAGGCAATATGCATCAAGTGTCCGCTAATTATCTTAGTTAAATCTGCTACCTAAACTTATAATTATATTTTTTTTCTTTTTCTTTTCTTTCCTAGGGTTTTTTTTGGCATTAAATTAAGCTAACCTCATGATACTATTTAACGGCAGTAATAAGAGGGAGCATACCACGAATCCCCACCTTAATCCAGACATTACTAAGTTTTCTCTTCAAATCATACCTAAAGTTTTGGACTTGCGAACTAAGAGGGAGCATACTACAAAGCCCCAAGTAACTTATTATCTCTAGGTAGAGGAGAATTTAATTTTTTTCATTGCCTTGACAGAACATTGTTGCCTTATTTGTTTCTTTTTACCCTGGCATCAAAACTTTTTTTTTTGCTTTTTTAAATTCTGAGCATAGTTTCAAAAATCCTAAGTTTGGTATAGAATTAAATGCATACTGCGTTTTTAAGTGTAATTCAATTCTCAAAACTAGAGATCAATTGACAAGCAATCTTGCCATTACTATTTTGCTAGCATGGACATCTAAAGATTTTAAATTTCATCATTGGACAGAAACCTAGGTCAAGTTAAGCTTTCCTAACAAATGTTAACATGCTTTAAAAATTGGCCGAGACAAAATTTTCTTTTTCATTTTTTAGTGGTTCAGTATACATGGCATTAATACTAATCTAACCTATATGACATGGCATGAAAACAGAATGCAGTACAAAAAATAAACATGAATGGCATGACATAAATGTGAGGAAATGCACACCCCCAAACCCAAGATGTACATTGTCCTCAATGCATGAAACAACACATATATACAAAGAAAAACAGAAAAATAAAAAAGCATGATCATGAAAATGCAGTAAAAATAAGATGTAAAGAGTTTAGGAAGAAGAAGACTCCCATTCAGAAAAGACTCCTCCTTGGGCGGCAGGGCTCCAGCAGCTAGCTTGGCTCGAGTCTTTCTCTAGGATAAGCTCTCACGATCTTGAGCCTTGCGTTTAGATCTTGTCATGACAGACTTTGTGGTAGTGGAAGCTCCAACTTCCTTGACAATATGCACCAACTCCGAGCTGGCAGGATTAGTGGCACCTGATGATGTAGGTGCATCTAGTGTGGCAGCAGACTTCTTGGCAGACTTGGCTTTTAGTTTTCTTTGCTTCAAATTGAGTATCGGTGCTGGCATATTCAATATGTACTAGAGACATTGAGACAGTGGCATCAAATGGTGTGTGGGCTGGACTGGCAGGATTAGATGGCATGGCATCATCACTGGAAAAGACTTTTGTGTGTAATGCCGCAGCATGACATTAAGCTCCTCGGTTTTCCCTAATTTAAGGAGAATAAACGCCTGGCGGTGGTAGATCTGAGAAAGCAATGCCACCGAACTGGTTGGCATAGAGGTGTCAGGCTCTGCCTTTGACGTTTTGGGCTTTGGCGTCACCTCTGTTTCTTTTCTCTTTGTCCTTGATCTCATGCTAATGAGGTTCTTCCATATAGCTGGCAAGGTGGTGGTGCCCTTGGTCTCTTGACCTTTTTCTGAATCAAGCTTTGGCACACCATGCTTCATACAAATGTTAGAGATCAATAATGAAAAGAATAGACTACCATTACTCTTACCAGCTCATTTATAAGTCTCTTCAATGATGATTTTGCCGACATTGATTTTTCAGCCAACAATGATCGAGTGCAGTAATGACAGCTATTATTCTGACACCATTTCATTGTGGGTGGTTGGCATCAGATTTTCTTTCAATGGTTCCACCCTATCGGTTAAGATTTTAATGCCAATCTCTTGACCATTCGATGTCCCTTAGAAGACATCGTCCATGCCGTGCCAGGCTTGCACAATTCTGCCAGCAACTTATTTCTCTCAGCGTGAATAGGAAATTGCTGGAAATAGGGCATAAAAGATGTTAGAAAAGTAATAAAACAATGCCAAGAAAAGTATATTGCGTCTTTCGTAATATACGGTCTGCAAGTAATACATCAGTTAAGTTGAATATCGATCCCACAAAGATTGCGTTGGAATTCGATTGCCTTGTTTGATTACTTGTCTTGAGAAAAAGATTTATTTGATTGGAAGTGGTTTTGAAAATTGAAAAGAAATAAAAAGGAAAGTTTAAAACGTAGGCAAGGAGAGTGCCTTAGCAAATTATGAGCGTTGGTAAGGAGTGCCTAGTTTACACGTTATTCTTGCCATGTCAGCCTTTAATAAATCATGTCTTGACATTGTTTGCCAAGCAAATTAAAAGGTAGCAATGCTTCTGTCGATAGCATTGCCCTAAATTAATTTTGAAAAAACTCTATATGTCTATAGTGAATGTTTTTTCGTAAATCAATTTGATTAAGTGTCAATCTTTACTCCCGAGGGGTAGATTTCACTCTCGAAGTAAGTTCATCAACTTGAACATCTTCTCTCGAAGCATCTCACCGCAGTGTCTAGCATTTGATCGTCGCCACCCAAGTCAGTTATGATATTGAGTTGCAATGTGGTAATTATGCCAATCGTTGCTTGGCATAGTATTTTAAAAAGAGAGTGCCAATTGTCGCTTGGCAACACACTTAAAAATAAAAACATGCCATATAGGAAAAACAATATCGAGGCAATGTTGATTTATTAAAAACTAAACAAAAACATAACGTTCAAACGCAATCACCCCTCACCAACCATAAAATTTGTTCATGGTGGGGGTATCAATAGAAAAACCATAATCGTTTTTTACATCTATCATCATTAAAACTAAATAAAACAACTAAACCAAAGAGAATGGCGAGAAGAAGGTCTCTCGATGCAGCCCTTCACGGTCCAGGCTCTCGATCAAGCTGGTCGAACCACCTCTTCTTGGTGCAGACGGTTGTGATCAATCCTCTCGAAAAATCTCTACCCCTTTTGCTCTTCACAATCGGTGTTTAAATAGGCGCGTAAAGGAGGCTATGATAAGCCTTTGCATTTGAAATTTGAACGTTCAAGGGATAAGGCTTGTGATTACTTTTATCTAGATTTGAAGTGATAGGCTGATAAGGTGATAAGCTTATTAGGCTAGGGCTGACGCCATTGTGCCGACGCAGCTCTGGCATCCCAGCTTGGCATGGTTCTGCCAATCGCGCTTGGCACTGCTTATCCGTTATTTTTCAGAGATTGATTCAATCTCTATTTTCTCGCAGCCTAATTTGGTCCTATTTTTTCGGGTTCAACAGCTACTTAGCATGGCATCAAGTTATCTTCTCTTCCAACTGGTGCTTCGCAATGTTTGGTGCTTCTCTGCCAACAGGTACTCGACATCCTCCTTGGCATCGTTTTTTGCCTACTCCGGTATGCTCTGCTCTGCTCATTTCTATGTCAAATACTATGCCAAATCTGCAAAAATATTAACAAAACATCCTTTCACTTTGGCATAGCACTAGTTCCTAACTCTTTAAGCAAATGCACGATTTTGTGACCTAAATGTACTTAAAAGGCAAGAAAAAGCTTGTGAAATAGGCATGAAAAATAGTACTTTTGGAGCGTCAACACCTGCGCACTCTGAACCCATTCGACCACATTGGATCACACAACTTTCGACTCAGTCGCCTTCTTAACCTTCAACCTCTTCCGAACATTATCTTTCATCCATTTCCCGGATAAACTCTGCCCTTGTAACTGTCGATTGCTTGGATTGGAACCCGGTTGACATCTCTCAATGATTTTAATAGCCGAGTAACCCCCTTTGGATACATGTGGATCATGTGCAACACCCACGGCTTCTTGACCTTCTATAATTAGAACCACATCAACTTTTTGTGCCGCATTCTTCATAGCCTTTGATTTCTTCTCCGGATTAGACGCCATATAAGCCTCATTATGCTTGACACTCTATTGCTCAATCACATTCCCGTTATCTTCCGGTTCCTTCCACGACGTTACATTCTCCCTACTCACATTACCTTCATTCACATCCTTTGAAGCCAACGATATAAAACGAGACCCTTTCGAACTGCTCTACTTATTAACCTGGCCGTACTCATTCCGAAAACCCCCACTCACACGACACTTGTGGTTCTCCACCACCATCCACGGGCCATAAAGGTTCGACTCTAAACATCACCCATTCCTTGGTGCATCACTTGCCCCAGCACATGTCTCCTCCTTAACATTCGTTTTAGCATATTTAGGACAATTCTCCTTCGCATGACCATACACACCACAACCACAACAAATATTTTTTAGGCCTTCATGCTCAAGATTCTGCAATGTGCCATCAATTTGTATACACGAGAGCGGAGGTTTGTTTAGATCAACCAAGATAGCCAACCGAGCGAACTTTCCCCGACCACCATCCTATATATTATAAACCACACGACCAATCAACAGAGCAATATACCTAAATAGAGCTTTATTATAACACTTGCAGGGTAATCCTGGAATGCGAACCCAAACAATCACTTGGGACAGATACTTCTCAGCCGTAGAAAACCTCATGCTCCATGGTTGAACCGTTAAGTAGCTCCCATAGATAGCCTGGGGACCATTAGTGAGTACCCTCGTATAATCACTCTCATATGAGAAACTGACAACAAAATAATTATTATCTAGATCAATTAACTGGATCATACCTATCAGCTTCCATAACATCTGGACACACATGAGCAAAGTGTTGTAACCAATTGTTCTACCAAGCAAACGAACAATCAACGTATTCTGCATATTATGATCAATTTGATCATGGAAACGGTCAGAAAATTGGATGGACGGGATAAGACTAGTACGGTTTAAGATTATGTCCTCCGCTAATATGGTAACTTCATCCTCAAGAAAGCCTTCCCCCCCCCCCCCCCCCGAGCGTTAGCAACCTTACTAGCGTAGGTTGCACCATCCTTATCGGCTTCTATTGCCTTCGCACGAACAACTCTGTTGTCGGCCACATCGACTCCATCCATTGATTAAAAGTTCAACTAGTCACTATCGGCTTTAGCAGATACTTTCACTTCCATCGCCATTGCATCTTGCACCATAACACCCCCGTCGATATTACGTACTTTTTTCACTTCGCTTTGCCCTTCAAGAGGGGTGGGCGACGCTAGCCGTTCCAACTTTACAAATCGACTCGTGCCTTGTTTAAAACCTCCTAAACCTATTCGGAGAAAAAGAGTACACATGACGACTAGAAACAAGAGAACATAGACAAAAAAACGAGACCAAGGCACCACAATAGCAACCAAAATGACTGCCAACCAAACTCGAAAAATAACCTCGACCAAACTACCTTGGGATGAACACAACAGGCAGTCGCACCATGCAACATCCAAGCACAGTTTGAAAAACGGAAAACCAATCCACACCCTCCTTGGCTAAGACATCGTCGATCCCATTAGCCTCCCTATATACATGTACGAAGCACACATCACCCAACTCTGCACAAACCACATCAATTTCCACAAAATCTCCCATAAATTCCAAGGTCGTCGATTAAACTAAGAAATACATCAAAGGACAATCTTAAAATCTGAATCCACCAACAACCGAGCATTACCCTTTCACTGCGATCGACAAAACAAATACAAAGCAAACGCAATAGCACGAAATTGTATAATAATATTTAATATTTTTAATTTTTTAAAATATTTTAATCATTTGAAAATTTATTATTTATTATTTTTAAATAAATATCAAGATTAAAAAAATATTTTTTATTTTTAAAATAATTTTCAGAATTTTCCAAAATTTATTATATATATATATATATATATATATATATATATATAGGGTTAGGATCAACTTACACCGTGTAAAACTCTTTAAGTTTTACACCTTTTTTGGATCGTTGGATGGGGGAAATGGATGGTTGAGATTAACTCCGTGTTTTTAATTCTCAAGTGATAATCTTCACATATTTTACTGTTAATCTTATCCATCCGTTTCACTCATCCAACGATCCAAAAAAGGTGTAAAACTTAGAGAGTTTTACACCGTGTAATTTGATCCTATCCCATATATATATATGCTGCCCTTTCGATTTCCAGGGCTTCCCCCTGACTAATCCGGATCGACCCGCGTCGTACACATAGTTTGGGTGGGTGAGTCTCCCAACAAAGATTTACGGCATACACAAGGACTCGAACTCGAGACCTTCTTAAGCGATACTAAGTTGCTTACCAATTGGACCAACCCCCATTCTTATATATATTTTTTAAATTAAAAGTTAAAACTTCCGAGAAATGCCAAAAGGCACTATCATTTGTGACATGCGTTAAATTTTAAAAAAGAATGTTAAAATTAACGGTAACATTGGTCAAAGAGTCAAATTGATATTTTTTCTTCTTGAGATTAAAGGTTAAATTGAGTCCAAAAAGTTTAAGAGTTGGATTAATTTTTTAACAAAACTTTAGAGGATTATTGAACCCTTAAGCCTAAACAACACAACATAAAAATTCAAATATGTAAAAACTAAATTAAAATACGGAGGAAAAACAGAAAAATGAGAAAAAGGTGAAGGAGAACATAAAAAAATATGCTAAAGGTAGACAATGCCTCTTTTCTTTTTATTTTGGGTATTCTTCACTTGTGGTCCCTTTTGTTTGGAATTTATTTTATTTTTGTCACTCGATTAATTCAAAAAAGATCATTCTTGCCACTTATATTTTGAATCGTGTCTATTTTGGTCTTTTGGCCGTTAACATCCGTTAATAAAAAATAATTTCTAATTTAATCCCAAACTTTCAAAACTTTATTTTTCACCATCTTTCCCAAAAGCTTGAAAATTTTATTTCTCCGCCCACCACCCGATCTCGACCCTCTTTTCACTGCTATGGGTCCACCACTCTCCTCCGCCCAAAAGCGTTAAACATCTTGTATTTAGTTTTACTATAAATGTTCAACGATCTGCTTCAATTTCTATTGAATAATTGCTAATTACTTCATTTCGGCATTGATATTTTCGTTGTAGGTGGTAGTGAGAAGGAAACACTGGAACTACCGTTTTCGAAGCTTCGGCTTAGATCGAAATAGCGGCTGGTGGATTCGTGAGCCAGGCTTTCGAGTCGATGCTCAAGGAATGTGCCGGCAAAAAGCCTTCCAATCTTCAAAAGGCTATTCAGACTTATTTAGGTTGGATTTGTACTTCCTTTTAAAAAAAATTATTTTATTGATCTTCGTTCTCTTATTGTTTTTTTCAAAATTCTTTTGCTCGTCATTTATCTGGAATTGTGTTTATAATTATAATTTCTTTGTTTTTTATCTGTTTTATTTTTAGTGTTATTTTCTAGTCTAATTTTTATTCTCAGTGAATTAAATGACCTTGTGAGTTAAAGAAGTTTTAAGTTCGGATTGTGCTCATTGATTTTTCTACCGATTTAGTCGTTGTTTAGTTATTTGAGTCTTGCCTTTCATATTCACCCGCATTCTATTATACTATTAATTGTAATGCAATTAGAATGGTATTTAGGGATATACAGTGGAGTTTAGTTAGGAGTAGTTGTAGCGTTTTTATGCAATCTCTTTTGGCATTAGGTTAAGAAGCTATATTTTCTATGGAGTAAATTATGCCATCTTATTTAAGTTATCACTTTCGCATTTTAGTGTGAAAATGAGTGAGATTTCTCTTTCAAGTCTGATGGAATTTAGAAGGGATGTTGCAAGCGAGATAGTTTTAGTCAAAAAAGTGCAGAAGAATAATTTCAAGTAAAATTGATAACAATCCCGGTTTTTTTTTTCTTGTTATAATTGTTTTTCTAGGAGTTGGGTCTTTTTTTCTTTTCCATCAGAAAACTAGATGAAGTTTAACGCTTGGCGGACTCATGGCGGTGGAAAGAGGTTCGGAATCGAGTGGTAGGCGGAGAAATAAAATTTTTAAATTTAATTTTGGAAAGATGGTGAAAAATAAAATTTTAAAAGTTTGGGGGTTAAACTAGAAATTATTGTTTTTATTAACGGAGGTTAACGACCAAGGGACCAAAATAGACACAATTCAAAACGTAAGTGGCAAGAATGATCTTTTTTGAATTCGGATGACCAAAATAGAACAAACCTCAAATAAAAGGGACCACGGGTGAAGATTATCCTTTTATTTTTGAATAGTCTTAAAGTGATTATAATGTAGTATATGTTCATATATATTTTTAGTCCTTTGACAAGTCATACTTCTAATAGATATAATAATTTAAATTTTTTAAGATGAATATCCTCTATTTTTCACATAAAGAGAGAAAAAGAAAACTTTAGGCGACGGATATGTATTTAGCTTTTCAATATCAATTAAGGATAAATGACCGTTTCTTAATCCTAAAAACATCACAACTAGTACTACGATTGCTTACGTAAGCCCTAAACATTTTTTTTTATGAAAGCTAAAGTGATTACAAGTTGTATCTGTTCTAAATATACTCTCAACCATTTAAAAATGAACACTCAATCACCCCTGCTGCAGTTGCTGGTGCTCGAACCCGTGACCTCTAGGAACAACAACCGTTCCCTTAACCACTGAGACAAATTGGTTCGTGCTAACCACTAAACATTTGAATCAACCACTACGCAGTTATTTCAAAAAAAATTAATTTAGGTGTTGTATTTTTTTAAACAATTTTTTTAAAACACTCTTTTAATATATATAAAAATATACTCTTTTCTAATAACTGAAATTTTTGACAAATATAGGTCGTGTTTTGGTAAATAGTTTTTTGAACTAAAATTAGAAGTTTGAACATTTTTAAATGTTTGACTAGTCAAATCTGCTAATTAGGATCTTTAGTAAAAACATGATTGTAACAGTGGATTGAGGGTGAAATTTCTCAAATTGAAAAAACTCATTAAAAGGAGCTTTTGGGTTAGAGAAATAGATATAAGAGTTGTAAAGACTCTTTTATCCTAGATAATTACCGATAATTTCTCTAAATAACCTACATTTGAATAATTAATAAAATTAAAAAATAATTTCATAAATAAGAAATTTATACATCCATTTAAATTTAATAATTAATAAGTTAGAATAAAAATATAAGCTCATAAATAATAAAAATAATATATATATATATATATATCCTTCAAAAATACTTAGTAATGTTATATTAAAAAAATAATTTTCATAATATAATTAATATTAACAACTACAAAATATTGACAACTAATAAAATATTTAAAACAAGTATTGAATATAATCAAATTCTTGTATGTCATTTTGCTTGTTAAAAACTTAAAATAATCAAATAGTTATCAACTATCGATTAATTTTATCAAACACTTTTGTACAACCAGCTAATATAATTTGTTAATCAAATCAACTAATGTAATTTACTATCATTTATCAGCTAATATAATTCGTTATCAGTCATTCACTAATTGTCAAATATAACCATAGACAAATATATAAGTGAACAAATATTTTCCTTTATCATTGGAATTTATGAAATGACGGATGCTATTTTGGCAAGTATATTTAAGATTTAATATACATAAATAATAAATAGCATAAAGAAAATTATTTGATAACCTAATTTGAATTATACCATTTTTTTTTCTTTTCCTATGTCAACATAAAAATGGCTGATTTGAAAAAACAAAGTTTAAACAATTTACATATTTTTTAATTATCTTTCTATTTTGTCAAATAAAAATAAGTGTCGAATTAAAATCGAGATTTTACCTTAAAATTCAGGTCATGTGATGTTGAGGATTCTGATAAGATTTGGGGTCTTGTTCATAAATTTAGGGGACTCCAACGAATTAAAATTTTCATGTGGTTAATTTGTTGCGGTAAGTTGATGACCAATGCCGAAAGGTTTAAACGTCACTTTGCACAGGGTAGCAGTTGCTCTCTCTCTCGGGCAGATATTGAAGATATTGACCATGTTCTCCATTTTTGTCCCCCGACGTACTTAGTATGGCACCAATTGATTCACTGGGATAGACTTGAGTTGTTCTTAACTGTCGACATTAAGAGTTGAATTCAAATTAACCTTGTTAATCCAAAAATTTTTGTGCAAAACACGAAGATTTGGCGCAATTATTTGGAACCATTGGCTCCAAAGGAATGCTGTGGTTTTTGATAACCCCTAGATGAATCGGAATCCATCTTATGTCGCAGTTTGAGATTAGTGCAGCTACAATGTGTTGCTGATCGTACTTTAAAACTAGATTGTTTCCATGGCAAGTCTGCAATTTTTAGTTCCCCAAATGGTTTCCTCCTGAATTCGGGTGGGTCAAGATGAATACGAATGGGGCCTGCTTGATTGGTGAGAATCGCGTATGGGGTGCTGCGCAACTACACGGGGCAATTGCTCTTGGGTTTTAACAAATCTTTAGGTATATGCTCCCTATCATGACAGAAATTTGGGGCGTGTTTCAGGATATGTTATGAACATGGAATGAGGGATGGCGCAATGTCATCTTCGAGATAGATAGCCTCGAGGCCCTATCATTGATTTTGGATGGTGCTTTGCTAGAAAATATACGTATGATGCAATCACGGGCTTGGACCATCCGTTTTCAGTATGTTCTACGACCAGGTAACATGGTGGCGGATACCCTTGCCAAGATGCATGATTCAACCTCACTCTCGGTACGGATTTTCCATTCAGCTCCTCCTTGCGTGGATGAGATGTTACAGGCGGACTCGATCGATGTTCTTGACTTACCTGGAGATTAGTTGGCCACCATAGTACATGCAGGTTGTCTAGTTGTGTCCTTACCTTTGTTTTTTATTCCTTATGGCTTATGGAGGTTTTTAACGAGGCCCATATGCGTATTCCTTTTTTTTACCACACACAAAAAAATCAGGTCATGTGAAACATCAACAAACACTTGACTAGATTAGATGGAAGCTTTTAATTTTTGAGACGATCAAAATTTGACTCGATTCGTGTTCATTTTAAATAAAATAGATATAGTGATTTAAACTCGAATTTTTTAAGATAAAAATCATTTATTTTTTTACTGAGAGATAGAGAAAACTCTAGAAGACGGATATGTATTTAGTTTTTCAATATCAATTAAGGATAAATGACAGTTTCTTAATCCTACGTGTAGAATTAAAAACTTTACAACTAGTACTAGGATCGTTTATATAACCACTAAACATTTGAATCAACCACTACGCAGTTATTTCAAATAATTTTAATTTAGGTGTTGTATTTTTTTTAAACAATTCTTTTTAAAACACTCTTTTAATATATATATATATATACTCTTTTCTAATAACTGAAATTTTTGACAAATATAGGTAGTGTTTTGGTAAATAGCTTTTTGAACTAAAATTAGAAGTTTGAACTATTTTTAAATGTTTGACTAGTCAAATCTGCTAATTAGGATCTTTAGTATAAACATGATTGTAAGAGTGGATTGAGGGTGAAACTTCTCAAATTGAAAAAACTCCTTAAAAAGAAGCTTTTGGGTTAGAGAAATAAATATAAAAGTTATAAAGACTCTTTTATCCTAAATAATTACCAACAATTTCTCTAAATAACCTACATTTGAATAATTAATAAAATTAAAAATAATTTCATAAATAAGAAATTAATACATTCATCTAAATTTAATAATTAATAAATTAGATTAAAAATATAATCTCATAAATAAAAAAATAATATATATATATATCCTTCAAAAATGCTTAGTAACATTATATTTAAAAAGTAATTTTCATAATATAATTAATATTAACATCTACAAAATATTTACGACTAATAAACTATTCAAACAAGTATTGAATATAATCAAGTCCTTGTATGTCATTTTGCTTGTTAAAAACTTAAAATAATCAAACAGTTATCAACTATCGATTAATTTTATCAAATATGTTTGTACAATCAGCTAATATAATTCGTTAGGCAAATCTACTAATGCAATTCGCTATTATTTATCAGCTAATATAATATGGTATTAGCTATCCACTAATTGTCAAATATAGGCCTTGTTTGGTAAAGAGAGGTTTGGGTAAAAATTAGAGGTTTGGGCAAAAAATTAGAGGTTTGATCAGTTAAATCCTCTAATATTGTTGTTTGGTAAATAACGAATTGAAAGAGCGGATTGGGGTGAAACCGCTAATTTTGAAAAAGCTCATAATAGGAGTTTTTGAGATTAGAGGTTTGATATTAGAGTTGTAAAGACTCTTTTACCCTTACCAATTACCAAAAATCTCAAAATAACATAAATTAAATATTTTTCTCACCATATTTATAAGTTAATCCTATTTACTTTTTTTATTTTTATTATCACATATTTATATGTGTATTTAAATTTATTAATTAATTAAATTATATTAAAATAATTATATAAATAATAAATTAATATATAAATCATTTGAATATGTTTAGAAAAGTTATATTAAAAATAATTTTATAGATCTAATTAATAATAATTAGATACAAAATATTGATAATTAATAAACTATTCAAACAAGTATCGAATATAATCATGTACTTATATGTTATTTTGCTTGTTTAAATAATCTAACAATTATCCGCTATCAGTTAATTTTACCAAACACTTTTATACAATCAGCTAATACAATCCGCTAATCAAATCAACTAATGCAATCAGCTATTAGCTATCAGCTAATATAATCTGATATCCGTTAATTGTCAAACAGGGCCATAACTATAGACAAATATGTGAGTGAACAAATATTTCCCTTATCTTTGGGATTTATGAAATGACGGGTGCTATTTTGGCAAGTATATTTAAGGTTTAATATACAAAAATAATAAATAGCATAAAGAAAATTATTTGAGAACCTAATTTGAATGATACCATTTTTTTTGAGAAAGGTGCTTATCCTATGTCAACATAAAAATGGCTGATTGGGAAATTAAATTTTAAACAATTTATATATTTTCAATTATCTTTTTATTTTGTAAAATAAAAATAGATTTTTATTTGTGTCAGATTGGAATCGAAATTTTACCTTAAAATTTAGATCATGTGAAACATCAGCAAACACCTGACTAGATTAAATTGAAGCTTTTCATTTTTGGGACGATTAAAATTTAACATGATTCGTGTCCAACCTAAATTAAACAGATAAAATTAGTATATTAAATATTGCACACCACTATCTTAATCAAAATTTAAACAATTATTAACAAATATTTGGCAATAAATAATCTATTCAAATCAAACGTTTGATTTGATTTAATTTTTAATATTTTTATAATTAAGTTAATTCATAACATCAAACTTTTATTATAATATATAAATAAATAATATATTAAAAAGGGTGGGTGTTAGTTACACTAGAAAATACAAAATATAAAACCATGCCAATAATTAAAAAGAAATATTCATGCCTAATTTTTGTATCATTATATCTTTACGTCAGCAAGGGATCAATTCAATAATGCTTTTTGGCGAACAAATGGCCACAAAAAGCTAAAACAATAATAAAAAATGGAGGAAATCATTATCTCAAATTCAATATGCATTAATGTTTTATTTTTTTTCGTGGAGAAATCGTGTAGGGATAAACAAAACTATGTAGTTCAACTCGAACTCCTCGTTAGGACCGATCATACGCAAATACATGATTACCTCAATTGATAAATTAATATTGACGAACAGAAACGTATAATATACTGTGTCTTGTCGTCCTTCACAAGTAGACTACACCATAAATATAATTTGTTCACAATTCTACGTCATCTTTGTAATTTTGTCGTGATTATTTAAATTATACGTGTTATATATTAATTTTGTTGATTGTATTTTTCAGTGGAAATTTTTTCATATACAAAATTTTGAACTGAAAATCTCCTTTAAATAATATCAATTTGCTTATCCCTTGAATCAACCCTATAATTACTCTATATTTGTTCTAATCTCTATTTTCATCTCCAAAATACCATAAAAATGATTTAACAAAATGTTGAATTTCACGGTTGAGTCTAGTTAACATTATCTAACAATCGAAAAATTATAAATTTGAGTATATATATATATATATATATTTAAATTTATAGTTTAAAAAATTATTGATAACTTAAATATTATATAGAAAATGTTTGACTGATATCCATTTTTTAGACATTATTGCTTTTTTAAATAAATATGTTATCGAGTTGTTTAAATCAGGGATATTAAACTTCTAAGTATGCTTCATTTTACACCCTTATATTGTACCAATAATGATAGCAACTAGTTTAGCATTGTTTTTAAAATATATTTTTAAAAGTGCTTTTAGAAAGAAATTTTAAAAAATTGGACCGGTGCATCCTCCGAAGTTCTAGGACGTGACTGCGGGCTAGCGCCGGTGGGTCGCCCACCCGATCAGCAGACGCAGGAGGTGTCAAGGGGGGATGGACCGGTGCATGACGGCGACGTTGCTCTTGGGGACGACAACGGTGAGACGGGGCAGCAGATAGAGGTTGAGGATACGCCTCCTGATAACGTCGGGATGGTTGACGCTGGTGGCGAGCCGGTAACTGGATCTCCGGCGGTCGGGGAACAGACGGGTGCGGCGAAGGGCAAGCCTTCTTTTCGCGATATGGTTGTCGGACAGCGATCAGAGGGACATAAGGATAATTTTATATGCGACCTTGATGTTGATCTTGAAGCGGATGATGTGGTGATAGGGAACGTTGGGGAGGTGCCAGAGAATAAATTCTCCGAACGAGTCCATCGCATCATTGATGATAAACTGGCAAAGTCTTTAGTGGTGAGACTTTTGGGTCGATCAATTGGCTATCGTGCGCTACATAACATAGTGCATATGATGTGGAAACCGGTGGGTGAGATTAGTATTATTGATCTAGATAATGAATATTTTCTTGTGAGGTTTGCGATGGAAACGGATTACGAACGTGTGCTGTCTGGGGGACCGTGGATGATTTATGGTAACTACCTAACGGTCCAACCGTGGTCGCGGGATTTTTCTACGGCTATCGATTATCCTAGGAAGTTATTGGTATGGTTGCGGCTTCCCGGATTGCCATATAGATACTACTCGCGTAGCATCTTTGAGGCCATTGCTGGGGTTCTTGGGGAGGTAGTTCGTGTGGACTTTAACACGACAGAAGGATCACGCGGAAAATTTGCTCGCCTTGCGGTGGTTGTGGATTTGGAGAAACCTTTGATACCGGCAATTATCATCGATGGTCGGCACCAGTTGATTGAATATGAGGGATTATCACATATTTGCTTTTCTTGTGGAAAGTATGGGCACTTAAAAGATATATGTGAGAATTCCGCGACAAATAAGGGAAAAGCTAAGGTTGTGGAGAATGTTGTTCCGGAAAAGACGGACCGTTTTGGTCCTTGAATACAAGCCCCTATCCGTCGACGCCGGGCGACGCTGACAAAGGATAAGGCCCCGATGCAGGCGACACCTAGACCGCACCCTGGCTCACGCTTCAGGCCGTTGATCGTGGAGAGTGAGGGTCGAGATGCCGCGATGGATGCTGCGGACGTTGGTGAGGAGCATGCTGTTGCTCATAATGCTGGTGGGCGTAGGGTTAAAAAGGCTAATGCGGGTAGTATCGCGGATGGTGATGGGCATGTTAGTGCGGATGTGGACAATAGGTTAACGAAGGAGGGTGGATCGGGTAACATCAGGGCTGTTGAAACTGGTTCGCAGGGTGTTGAGGCTGCTGGGAGGAGTGTTGCGGTGAATATGAAGGGGGTTGTGATTGAAAGTAGTCCGGAGGTGCCGATTGCTTCGGCCGATGTGATTGTTGTGGAGCAATCGACGTTACCGGCATCGAATCATACTGCGGTGCGGGTTATGGATGATGGGGGGCGTCAACCGTTGCAAGAGTCGAATGGTCAACAAAGCGTGGGAAGTAACCGGGGGAGTGGGCATAAAGGGCCAAGTCGAAATCGGCTAGCTCCCAAGGGTGTGGCGTTGAAAGGGGTCAAGGCTCGAAAATTCGATAACTCCGCGTTGACTCAAGTAGCGGTTAAGGATTGGGCGAATGATTTGTCGAACTCTCTAACATTGACAAAGAATGTGTCGGATGCTAGAGGCGTGAGTCGGGGGGATGTCCAGTGGATCAGGAATGCAACATTCGAGGGGTCGTCGTCTGGTACACCTCAGTGAGTTTTGTTTGTCCTCTTCATTTTTTCCTTATGATTAAGTTTATTATTTGGAATGCACAAGGCGCTCTTGGCCTTGATTTTAACCGTTATTTTCGAGTAGTGGATAGATTGTATATTCCGGATATGTTTGTTATTGTTGAGCCACGTATCACTGGCGTTGCGGCGGATACTTTCATTCGTCGTGCTGGGTATGATTATTCGTATAAGGTTGAGGCGAATGGGCTATCAGGTGGTATTTGGGTTCTGTGGAGGAATAAAGTTCAGTTTGATGTGTTGGCCTTGTCGAACCAGTTTGTGCACGGGTGGTGTAGGGAGGTAGATTCGAATATCAGCTTTTTTATCACTTTTGTGTATGCTAGCCCTAATCATAGTAGACGACGGTTGCTGTGGGATCAATTACGTGCGTTGGAAGTTGCCGAAGAATTTCTGTGGATCCTCGGGGGAGATTTTAATGCCATTTACTCCTCGGACGATAGACAGGGGGGCTCACAGCGGAGAACGGGGATTTGCCGGAACTTTAGTGAGTTTATGTTCAGGTCTGGTCTGCATGATATGGGTTTTAATGGTCCTCGGTTTACTTGGAAAAGGGGGGATCTTAGTCAACGCCTGGATAGATGGATTTGTTCGGGTGCGTGGTATAACGTTTTTCCACTTTCGGAGGTGTACCATCTTCAGCGTTTGGGTTCGGACCATCATCCTATTTTACTTTCCACGGATGTCCTGCATAACAGTCGAGGTGAGCGGCCTTTTAGGTTCATTGCGGCATGGAATGAACATCCGGATTTCGGGAACTTATTATCTGATAGCTGGAATTAGGAGAGTGTTGTCTTTGACAATTTAGCGAGGTTCCAGAATAATAGTCGACGGTGGAATAGGGAGGTCTTTGGGCACATTGGGCAACGGAAAAAGCAGCTTCTTGCCCGTATTCGTGGGGTGGAGATAGCTTTGGAACGTCAACAAACGTCGTTTCTTGTTGAGCTAGAGAAGAGTCTAAAAGGGGAACTGTCTGAGGTTCATAAGCAGGAAGAAAGCCTTTGGTTTCACAAATCGCGCAGTAAGTGGATACAACAGGGGGATCGAAACACTAAGTTTTTCCATGCGATGACCTTACAACGTCGCCGTAAGAACTCTATTCGAATGCTAAAGTTGGATAATGGTGCGTGGTGTGATGATCAAACGGCCCTTCAGGACCATGCCGTGGATTTTTTCTCTTCCTTGTTCACGTCGGAGCCGTGTAGGGAACCTCACGGGATTTGTTCGAATGGGTTTCCGGTGGTGAGTAGCGACAATTTGGATGGTTTGGTGAGAAAGGTGACTTTTGAGGAGGTTACTGAGGTTGTGTTTAGTATGGACCCTCTAAAAGCTCCGGGTGCTGATGGTTTTCAAGCGGCTTTCTTCCAACGTAATTGGGGCACTGTGGGTGATTCGGTGTTCCGGTTTGTTGTGGATTTCTTTGAAAATGGTTTGCTACCTGAAGATGCGAATCAAACGTTGTTGGTTCTTATCCCGAAAGTTCAGTCGCCAATCAAGATAAGTCAATATCGTCCTATTAGCCTTTGCACTGTTTTATATAAAATTATTACGAAAATTTTGGTTAATAGGCTGAAGCCCTTACTAGACGGGTTGGTTAGTCAGAACCAGGTGAGTTTCGTACCTGGTCGTCAGATTACTGATAACATCATTTTGGCACAGGAAATTATGCATTCGATGGCCAAGAAGAAAGGGGTGAAAGCTTGGATGGCGGTTAAGGTAGACTTGGAGAAAGCATACGATCGGTTGGAATGGGCTTTCATTGAATCCACTCTTATTGATATTGGCCTACCAATGAAATTTATCCATTGGATCATGCATTGTGTACGCTCTGTTCAGACCCGTATCATTGTGAATGGGAATCTCACGTCTAGTTTTCGACCATCGCGTGGGATCCGTCAGGGAGACCCCCTATCGCCATATCTGTTTGTGCTTTGTATGGAACGCCTTTCCCATGCGATTAATAGAAGGGTTGATGAGGGCGCATGGAAGGGTATCGCTTTGTCGAAGTATGGCCCAGGTATATCTCATCTTTTCTTTGCCGACGACTTGGTGCTTTTTGCGGAAGCGAATTTAAATCAGATGCGGGTGCTAAAAGAGACTTTAGATATTTTTTGTGCTTGTTCTGGGCATTAGGTAAGCTCTGATAAGACCACTATCTATTTCTCCAGGAATTGTAGCAAGCCTAGGGGGTTGGAGTTAGCCGGTGTTGGTGGGTTTAAACTAGTCGATGATTTGGGGATGTATCTAGGGGTTCCGTTGTTGCACAAACGGGTCACCTCCGCTACGTACAAGTTTCTTATTGAGAAGGTTGAAAGCCGTCTATCAGGCTGGGCGGCTCGCACATTGTCTTTAGCTGGCCGGATTACATTGGCCAAGGCTGTTCTTCAGGCTATTCCCACGTATGTTATGCAGACGGCTTGGCTTCCGAAGGGTATTTGTGAAGCGCTAGAACGCCTTATTCGGAGATTTATATGGGGATCACCGTGTGGATCCAAGGGTATTCTGTTGGTTCGCTGGAATGTTGTTACGGCTGATGTAAAGGAGGGGGGCCTTGGTTTGCGGCAACTTGGACGCCAAAACCAAGCTCTTCTTATGAAGGTTGGATATCGCCTAATTACGGATCATAATAAGTTGTGGGTCCAGGTACTTCACCACAAATATAAGTGGGTTGGTCCTCTCCCGTAGAGTATTCACCGGATGGGGTGTTCCCGGTTATGGCGAGGCTTAAGCCAAATATGGGACATGATTCAAAGTGGCATTTGTTGGAATATACACGATGGGTGGAACACGGATTTTTGGTTTGATCATTGGTTGGATGGTGACGGGGTTTTGGCGGAACGATGCATTGGTGGAGTTCCGCCTAGGAGTTCACCTGTAGCGGCATGGATAGGAGCGAATGGAGAGTGGGACTGGGGCAAGCTCGCGGGAGTGCTGCCGGAAGCTGTGATACAGCAAATCCGGACTGTTGCACCGCCGCACGCTGCTGCTGGTTCGGACAAGGCAGCGTGGAAATGGGAGCAAAATCGTGGGTTCTCATCAGCTTCGGCGTATAAGGCGTTGGGTAGTGGTATGGTGGCAAGTAATCCGAGAGCTTGGTCATCCATTTGGAAGCTTAGAGTTCCACAACGAATTCGAACTTTCTTATGGTTGGTGGCGCACGATAAGCTATTGACGAACGCTGAACGGGGACGGCGGCATTTGACAGCAAATATGGATTGTAGTGTGTGCGATGGAGTGGTAGAAGATATCGACCACGTCCTCCGATCGTGCCCACGTGCATGGAATTATTGGGCTCGGATTGTTTACCCAAGTCGGTTGCAAGAATTTTTGGCTTTACCGTTTGACAACTGGTTTTGGGGGAATATTACTGGTGCGCATAGTCCTTGGTCACCGGAGCCGGAGTGGAACATCTTGTTCGTCATTGTCATTTGGCTGCTTTGGAAGAACCGATGCTCAAGGGTGCTGGGGGACGACGCTGGCGGAATGCGTGATTTGATGGAGGTGGCTGCGCGCATAAGTGATGAGTGTGTTGCAGCAGCTTCGGAGCCTACTGTTGGGGGTAGTCGCGCGCCTGGGGGTAGTTCTAGCGTGGCTGCATGGCGTTTTCCGGTGCAAGGAAGGTTAAAGGTTAATGCGGACGGTTCGGTTAGGGAGCCTTTTAAGTTAGCGGCAATTGGTGGGGTTATAAGAGACGACACGGGAGCATGGGTGCTTGGCTTTGGACGGTGCATAGGACGATGCTCGGTCCTCATGTGTGAGCTTTGGGCGGCCTATGAGGCTCTTCGGCATGCATGAGACTATGGTTGCCGTATGGTGGATTTTGAGACGGATAGTTCTACGGTTGCGGACATGCTTAATGGTAAGATAGACGCGAGTGGTGAGCATAATTTGTTGCACCGGATTATGGACATTTTGAGGCGTGATTGGGATTTGATAATACGTTATATCCCTCGCGCATCTAATAGGGTTGCGGATAAGATGGCTTCGTTAGCGTTCGAGTGGTCTTTTAGTGGAAAGTCTTGGCTTCATCCTCCTTTGGAAGTGGTAGATTTGGTTCTTGATGACATGAGTTTGTCGACTTAGTGTCGTTGTTTGTTTTGCTTTCTCGTTAATACTTTGTACGTAACATCACATGTACTCTTTTCCCCCATTTAGGTTTAGGGGGGTTTTTAACGAGGCATGTGGTGTTACTCTCTCTTATTAATAAAAAAATACTTTTAAGAAGATAAATGATCATTTTGACATGATATTGTAAGTTATATATATTTGTATGTGTATATAAATATAAATGATATTCAAATTCTCTAATGTTATAATATATGAAGTATATCAGTTTAAATTATTATAAAAATATAAATATATTTTTATTAATAAATATATTTTTTAACAATTATACGTGTTTCATGAAAATATAACAATTCTAAAATATTTTATTTAAAAAACTTTGACATAAATAAATATATATCATTTTAAAATTAAAAAATAATTATTAATTATATCTTCGTAAATAATTATAAATTTATAAATTATAAATTAACACAATAGGAAATGAAGGTAAAATTGTAATTTGGCCTTCAAAATTATTTTTACAACCGCAAAAGCTAAAAATTGTAGCTTTTGCGTTTAGGTTGAAAATCACTTTTCAAAAGCAAATTTTTCTCCAAAAGCTAGTTGTTTAGCACAACTTTTGGCCTGAAACCAGCTTTTGGAACCAAAAGCTAGTTTAAAAGGCAATGCTAAACAAAGCTTAAGGGATTTTGAAAAGTGATTTTTAAAAGTGCTGTTAGAAAGGGATTTTTAAAAATTGGTGTAAGATTTTAGTGTTCAGCATTGCTGTCAAAAAGTGATTTTAAGAAGATAAGTGATCATTTTGGATATGATATTGTAAGTTATATATATATATATATGATATTGAAATTTTTTAATGTTATAATATATGAGTTATATCAACTTAAATTATTATAAAAATATAAAAATATTTTATTAATAAATATATATTTTTTAATAATTATATGTGTTGCATGAAAATATAACAAATTTAAAATATTTTATTTAAAAAACTTGACATGAATAAATATATATCATTTTAAAATTAAAAAATAATTATTAATTATATCTTCGTAAAAATTATAAATTTATAAATTATAAATAAACACAATAGCAAATGAAGGTTAAAATTTTAATTTGGCTCTAAAAGTCACAAAAAGCTTTTGCGTTTGAGTTAAAAATCATTTTTCAAAAGTAGTTTTTTTTCTCTCCAAAAGCTAGCTGTTTAACATACCTTTTGGCCTCAAATCAGTTTTTAGAATAAAAAACTAGTTTAAAAAGCAATGCTAAACAAAACCTAGTCGACAAACTTCCATTAGTTCTTGTATTGTGCATAAATTGTGAATTCAATTCATATTCTTTGAAATTTAAAATTTTAGTATTGACCCATACTACAAGAATAACATGATTGAATTACAATGGCATAAATGATCAAATTAGAGAACATAGATTAGATAACAACTTAATGATAATAAAATTACTAATAAAAATAGACAAATTTTTAAATAAAATAACTAAAAATAATTAGATTAAAGTATGAAAATATCTGATGCACTACAATTAAACAATTTCTTCCCACAAACATGCATACTTTAATATTTAAGATTTAAATATAAGAATTTAAAATTTAAGTGTCAAAATTTTAGAATTAAAGATTAAAATTATAAATAAATACGTTCGTGTATTTTTTTTTTACAGAAACAATACATTAAATAATAGAGTAAAATACACAGACGATCACTAAACTTTGGTAAAAATAAAATAAAATGGTAACCAAACTTTCAAAAATCACAAAATGGCAATTAAACTTTATGTTTTATAACAAAATTGTAACTAGACGTTAAATCCCGTTAAGTGGTTGTTATAAAATTCGGTGTAATAACACATTTAGTCCTTCATATTTATACATTCAATCAGTTTAGTCCTAATTCGAAACAATTCACTAAATTTAGCCCTCGTTATTTATGCATTCTTTCAATTTGGTCCTTAAAGCAAAATTTCAGAGTATGGTAACATGATAAATAATTACAATTAAATTTTTATAGGAACTCGAAAACTCAACTCGACTCGAATCGAAATAATTTCAAATAAAGTTTGAGTTGTAAAATATGACGCGGCAACTCGAATAACTCGAAATATTCAAATATTTTAAATCATTTTTTCTTTTAAATCAAATATTTTTAAAATAGAATATTTAATATTTTTATATTTAAATCACATCGAATATTTAATGACTAATTTAAATATTCAATTTAATTTAAAAATATTCGATTTAAAAGAAAAAATTTGATTTAAAATATTTGAATATTTAATAACTACTTTAAATATTTTTCTTTTAAATATTGAATATTTAATAACTACTTTAAATATTCGAATGTTTTAAATCAATTTTTTTTTCTTGTAAATCGAATATTTTTAAATTAAATCGAATATTTAAAGTAGTTATTAAATATTCGATGTGATTTAAAAAAAAATGATTTAAAATTTTCGAGCTCCTATAAAAATTTAATTGTAATTATTTTTCATATTACCATACTTTGGAATTTTGCTTTAAGGACCAAATTGAAAGAATGCATAAATAACGAGGGTTAAATTTAGTGAATTGTTTCGAATTAGGACTAAATTGATTGAATGTATAAATATGAAGGACTAAATGTGTTATTATACTAAATTTTATAACAACCACTTAACGGGAATTAACGTTTAGTTACCATTTTGTTATAAAACATAAAGTTTAATTGCCATTTTGTGATATTTGAAAGTTTGATTACCATTTTGTTTTTTACCAAAGTTCAGTGATCGTCTGTGTACTTTACCCTAAATAATAACTCAAAAATTAAATCTAACATCCTACCAACAGTTAACCGTCTAATAGAAAAAACAAGGTGGATCTAATCTAGGAAACCCATAAACTTTAAAAGAAAAAATCCCCAATCCCGCTCGAACCCTAGCTTACCCAATCTGAGTTCCGTCGGTCAGGGTCGGTTGTTGCTCGTCGTTCCACGGTGGCCGTTGATTGTCTCTCCACTGGTGACGACGTCGGTTTCGGTTTTGCTGAGTCGAGGCAAGGAGGTTGGAGTCTAAGGTCGTGGCTTTCGGATTGGGGTCGAGATTTAGTATGCGTCCTGTTCCCGTCTCTTTCGGCGCGAGGTGTTCAGAAGTGTCTCTTGAAAAGCTGAACAGCAAAGAAGAACGAATTTCTGTGGCGAGATGGTGTCCTAACGCCGGTGAGCTCCGGCGATGGTTTTCAATTGTCACTGGTTTCTTCAGGTATAAACCCCTTTGATTCAAAATTCCCACTTCTGGTTACCCTACCCATTCCGCCCGTACACTGTCCCTGACTCATCTCCCTTTCTGATCTATACTAGCTTGAATTGAATGAATTTGAATTTTAGTGGCAGCGGTTGTCTTCTTAATTCCATTCCCTGATTTTGCTTGGTTAATGGTTCTTGTTTTCTGGCTCACTCGTTCGGAGTAGCTTGTAAGAAAGGCCTTGAAAAAGAAGTCGATCCTATCTGTTGGTTAACTATGCTCAATTGAAGGAATTTGAATCTTAGTGGCAGTGGTTGTCTTCTTAATTCCATTCTCTGACTTTTGCTTGGTTTGTGGGTGTGCTTTTGTGGTGATTCTCTCTGTCTTTGTGTTGTTTGTTTATGGTTCGATTTCTTCTCGGGCTTCTACCTTGGGCTTCCATGGTGATACTAGCGTGGAATGTGAGGGGACTGAGAAACAAAGATAGTATAATCTTTCTTAGTGAGACGAAAAAGAAAATTAGATACCTGGAGAAGATACGAATGAAAATGAAGATGGATAGGTCATTTTATGTGGATCCGCAGGGGATTATAGGCGGGTTGGCTTTATGGTGGTCATGCGAAACAAAGGTGACAATCCTCAATTACAATAAGAACTTTATGGATGCGAAAGTCTCCTTGAACGAGGGCAAAGAATGGTTTGGAACATTTATCTATGGTCCTCCTTACAAAGAAGAAAAACAGGCCTTCTGGGAGGACCTATCCAAACTAAGAATGGCATCTGAAGAGAAATGGTTAGTAATGGGAGACTCGAATATTGTGATGTGCCAGGCTAGGAAGTTAGGTAGGGTTCCGATCAACCCAGTTGAAGCGAATGGCTTCAAGGAATTTCTGGAATCGTCCATGTTGTTGGATATGCCGATCAAAGGGGGAAGCTTCACATGGTATAACCAGAGAAGCAAAAATGATGCAATCTTGAAGAAACTTGATAGGGTTCTATGCTCTACATAATGGAGCACTGCTTTCCCTAAGGCCTTATGTCTAATGGAAATTGTCGTTGCCTCGGATCACAACCCCATAATCCTTATCCCCTCGGGCTTATCACGAAAATATAAGAAACATTTCAAGTTTGAGACTAAATGGCTTCTGGATGAGGAATGTCCAAATACTATTATGAGAAGTTGGGCCTCTCCCCCCTCGCTGGAGCTTCCAACAGATTCGGGAAGAAAATTGGTAGAACAAGAACTTCCCTTATCAAATGGAATAAATTGAATCGAAAGCGGAGGAATGAGAAGAAGGAAGAACTCATGGACAGTATCCGGAACCTTCAAGGGAGGAATTTGACAGAAACAGAACTGGAGAAGTTAAAACAGATGGAAAAGGAGCTGAATATGGAATGGGAAAGCGAAGAAAGATTCTGGCATCAACGCTCTTGAATAGAATGACTAAAATGTGGTGACAAAAATACAAAGTTCTTTCATTCTTCCATCATTCAACACAGAAGAAACAATACCATCATTAGACTAAAAACGGAGGACGGGGAATGGCTTGAGGAACATGAGGATATTGCAAAATACCGATACTACTAGGGCCTGTTTGAGAAAGATCAGTCAATTGACTTTCATTGCCTCCGGGATTATATTCCGAAGCTGGTAGACGAGAAGATGAATTCGTATCTATCCAGAGAAGTCTCCAAAGAGGAAATCAAAGAAGCAGTTTTTTCTATGGGGGAAACAAAATCCCCAGTACCTGGTGCATTCCCGGGCTGTATCTATCATACCTTATGGGAAACCATTAAAGAAGACATGGTGGGAATGATCCAAGTTTTCTTTAAGGACGACGTCTTGGAGCAGGGGCTAAATAAAACAAATTTGGTACTCACCCCGAAGAGACCAAATCCCTGTGAGGTCTCCCATTTTCTCCCTATTAGTCTATGTAATTTCTCCTACAAAATTATATCTAAGGTCTTAGCATCCACACTTAAGAAATTTCTCCCGGACATCATCTCGCCATGCCAATCAGCTTTCGTCAAGGGCAGAGCGATACATGATAATATCATTTTGGCTAATGAGGCGTTCATGATAATCAAACGGGCCAAAAAGGGGGAAAAGGGGATAATGGCATTCAAGATCGACCTGGAAAAGGCCTATGACAAAGTGGATTGGGATCTTCTTCGGTTTACGATGAACAGAATGGGTTTCTACAAGTGGTGGATCGACAGAATCATGACTTGCGTCTCTTCGACTTCTTTCGCCCTGGTCCTAAATGGAGAAAGATATGACGAATTTCTTCTTGGGAGAGGGATTAGACAGGGAGATCCCCTATCACCTTTTCTCTTCACGCTTATCTCCAATATCTTTTCTTGGCTATTGGAAAAAGAAGTGGAAATTAACCGTATGGAAGGGCTCAAGATCAAGAGAAGATGCCATGTTATCAGCCATTTGATGTTTGCTAATGATTGCCCGATGTTCACCACATCAAATGAAGGAAATTGCTCATCAATTCCTGAGACTCTCTATCCGTTCCAGAAGTCGACCGGTCAGATAGTGAACTTCCAAAAATCATCTATTCTGTTCTCACCCAATGTCAGTGTCAACTTGAAGAGCCACCTCTCAAACATGCTGGGTTTCAGTCCCTTGGAAGAGGACAGTAAATACCTTGGCCTTCCTTCCCTGTGGGGACGAAGCAAAAAGGAAGCCCTAGCTTTTATCAAGGAGAGAGTGCAGAATAAGCTTCGAAGCTGGAAAACTAAGTTCTTAAATCAAGCTGGGAAAGAGGTTCTCATTAAAGGTATTGCTCAAGCCATCCCGACTTACGTGATGTAGTGTTTTCTCCTCCCCGTCACCTTCTGTGACGAGCTCAGCTCATTAGTGGCGAAGTTCTGGTGGAACAACAGTGGAACAACAGTGGATCAAAGGAAAGAAGCATTCACTGGATGAATTGGAGGAATCTCTTTCGCCCTAAAGATCAAGGAGAAATGGACTTTCGCAACCTTAGATCCTTTAATAAAGCACTTGTGGCGAAAGTTGCTTGGAGAGTGCTTAAAAATCTAGACTCCCTTCTGGCTCAAACCCTCCGAGGTATCTACTTCCCGAACGGTTTTATCCTTGATGCTCCCAAGTGCAATAACTCGTCCTAGGCCTGGGCGGGTATAAAGGAATGTATCGAGGTGATCAAAGAGGGCTCCCTATGGAGAGTAGGCAACAAAAGAAGTATTTTCATTTGGAAGGACAATTGGATACCAAAGATGCCTGGTTTCCGACTCTCATCACAAGCCTCATCCCAGTCTTCTTGCCTACCAGTCTCTAGTCTCATGAATCCCGACCAAAGATCCTGGGATCGCTCTAAATTGGAAACCCACTTCTTGCCTACGGAAGTGGAGGCCATCTTAAATATCGCGATTGGGGAACCAGAAATCAAAGACATCAGATTTTGGGCTGGAACGAAGAATGGAGATTATTCTTCCAAATCCGGCTACTAGTTCATTGATAACAATAGGAGTTCGAAGATGGATTCTTCATCAAGCAATGCACCGGATAGCAACAAAGGTTTATGGAACTCTATCTGGGGTCTTAAAGTTCCAACTAAAATCCGGTCTTTCCTTTGGAAACTTTGCCACAACATTATCCCTACCAAAGGGACACTTGCGGTCCGATTCCACGGAAGCTTCGTTCACTTGGACCAGTGCCCATGATGTGAGGAAGGAACTGAATCTATTGAACATCTCTTATTCTTTTGCCCTTTTGCACAAGCGGTTTGGAGAGCGTCCGACTTCAACTACTCTGCTTCCGCTATAGGCTTTCCTGGCTTTTCCCAACGGTGGCTCAAAATTGATGACTTCAAGAAAGAATGGAACTTCGACGAAGGATATGCTCTTATCGCCTTTCTTCTTTGGGCAATTTGGAAATCGAGAAATGCCTTTGTATTCGAGCACAAAAATGACCTTTCGTGGGAAGTTTGGCTACGAGCGGAGAATTCATTGCAGGAGTTTTCTCAGGAAGCAACACCGTACACGACTCCCACTACATGCCATCCCAAGCAGACTGTCAGGTGGACTTCTCCTCCTTCATGCACAATTAAAATAAACTGTGACGTTGCCTTTGACAATCTAACTGGAAGGGCTACGGTAGCAGCTATTGCTCGTGATTCCACAGGTCGCGTCATCCTTGGAGCGTCAGAACCCAAACCTGGCCCCTCCGCGGTTGTGGCTGAAGCTATGGCCATCAGGCTAGGTTTATCTCTGGCTTTATCGGAGAATTTCTCGCTAATCATCATTGAATCGGATTGCCAAGCGGTTATCAATAGGCTCTGTTCAGTCTCCTGCTCTGAATGGGCCTCTTCGGCTATCGAAGAGGACATTACATGTAAAGCGAAAGCCTTTGTAGGTTGTTCTTTTTCTTTTGTTCCACGCTCTTGTAATCAGGCAGCCCATTGACTTGCTAAGTTTGCTAAGGACTCTCAGGTCCGAATTTTATGAGAACATCCTTTTCCTTCCGACCTCTTGATGTATTTGTGATTTTCGAATTATAATGGAATCCTTGCCTTTTGATCAAAATAAAAACCGTCTAATAGAAAATAGAATAGTTTGACTTTTGAGTTTTTGACTCATCAAACATGTCAATAAGGCCAAAAATGTTAAATAAATTGATCAGTCACCCGTCGCCCTCTCTTAAATTCCCACAAACAAACATATGTTCTTCCTTTCCTACAAATGAAAATCCCCCCTTTAGGTTTCTGGCCTTAGATTGTTTGAAACAATGACGGTTGTTTATAATCTATTTTTTCTAATCTTTTCCTTGTTGCTCACTTATATTTTCCTTTTCCTTTTTCGAGTTGTTTTGATCAAAACCGGTTTGATTTATATTGTCAAGAAAAAATGGCGTTCCATTGAAGATCGGTTCCATGTCTACCAGTTCCTCAAAGTCCCAGAGTTCAATGAAAGCATGCAGAGAAACCAACTTTATCAAAAAGTTCTGGTTTATCTGAATTCCCTCACTTCCGTCGAAGATTCCGATTTCACCAACCTAATCGCCGGCCAGAAATCTAATGAAATCCTTCTCCATCTCGACCCAAACCAAATAATAGAGGACGATTTTTTGGGTGCCCAGATTTTCTGGATTAACCAAGAGAAGACTTTGGTGTTAAAGATTCGAAAAGCCGATAAACGGAGAGTTCTCCGCCCTTATCTCCAACACATCCACACCGTTTTCGACGAGTTCGATGAGAAGAAACGGGAGTTGAAGCTTTACGTGAACGCCGTCGATAATCACGATGATATAAAGGGACGGTGGAGATCCATTCCTTTCACGCATCCTTCGACGTTCGATACGTTAGCCATGGAATCGGACCTTAAAAACAGAGTCAAATCCGATCTCTACTCTTTCGCGAAGGCCAAACAGTATTATCATCGGCTGGGTCGGGTATGGAAACGGAGCTACCTCCTTTACGGCCCATCAGGTACTGGGAAATCAAGCTTTATTGCTGCCGTGGCTAATTTCTTGTGTTTCGATGTCTACGACATTGATTTGTCTAAGGTTTCTGATGATTCCGACCTTAAATTTCTCTTGTTACAAAGCACGGCCAAATCATTGATCGTTATCGAGGATCTCGACCGATATCTGTCGGAGAAATCGACGGCCGTGAGTTTATCGGGGATTTTAAGTTTTATGGATGGGATTTTAACCTCCAGCTGCGGCGAAGAAAGAGTCATGGTCTTCACGATGAACGGCAAAGATCACGTTGACCCGGCGATTCTTAGACCGGGGCGGGTTGACGTTCATCTACATTTCCCATTATGTAATTTCACGGCTTTTAAAACGCTGGCCAATAGTTACCTAGGGCTCAAGGATCATAAGATGTTCCCGCAAGTAGAGGAGATTTTCCAAAACGGGGCGAGTTTAAGCCCGGCTGAGATAAGCGAGCTAATGATCGCCAACCGGAATTCACCGAGCCGGGCTCTGAAAACGGTAATCAACGCATTGCAAACGGACGGTGACGGTAGGGGGGCTTTAAATACCGGACGGCGGTCGGTTGAGGAAATTGGTGAACCGAGCGGGGCTTTCTGTAAAGAAGGTGTAAATGCGGTGAAGGAGTTTAAGAAATTGTACGGTTTGTTTAGGGTGAAAAGTAGTAGAAAATCTCAGTCGTTCGACCTTATCGGTCGCCAAAACGAAGGGTGACGATCAACTGTGTTTATTAGAAGCTTAGCTTTGTAGTTTCCTTGAATTTCAGCTAAAAATTTTGTTACCTCAATTGCAGAATTTGAATCTAATTCTGTTAAACAGAAAACAATAGATTTCAATTATATTTAAATTTTAAGTCGGATCAAACCCCTGAATAAAAATATTCTCTTACGATATCTACTAATTGATCGTGTGATAAAAATATTTATATTATCTTATTTTGCTCAAATTGAAATAACTTTCTATTCTTTTATAAAATTAAAACCAAACTTTTTACTACTGGATGCATACAATAAATCTCACTTAATGAAAGTCAACTTTTGGCCAAGCTGATGTACTGCTTTTTTTCCAGCATTCTTTTTCATTTTGGGTATTTGTAGAATCTTTGTTTTTTACGTGCAATCAACACTGAGTTGTTGAGTTTGAAAGTGAGAGAACGTTGCGGAAATTGGCGAAAAAGATATGGTGTTAGATTGGGGCATGTTGGGTCTGAAAAAGTGATTTCCAGGACAGCCATTTCCAGGTTGACCAGAGGCCTAACACGCTCTACATTTGCCCTGTGTTTTCCCTGTTCTAGCGCAAACGTCCTGCCTTTTGCTGCTGTATATGGCTACCGATTTCCGGCCAAGAATTTTCAATCTATTTTCTGTGTTTTTTTCTTTGTCCCAATATTAAATAATTAAAATTTAAATTATAACTTTAAATTTAAATTTTAATCATAAGCCTTAAAAGATACAGTCTACCCATATTTTATAAACCTTAACTTTAAATACTAAACCTAATCTTAATACTAATTTTTTAATGTGAGATATAAAAAATATATAAAAAAAGGCTGATGATTTTTATTCTCAATTTCATCGCTCATTATTGGCCATGATGTGATTGAACCTTCACTGCCATCGGGCCGGGTTTGTCTCTACTTCTTGGAGTTATACTCACCCGAATCACCCCGAAAAATAGTTGTAATTTTTATTTCCTAATAAAAAAAAACCAACATTGAGCTTAACATAAAACTCACTTATATCAAATTTAAATTAAAAATAATCATGTAGTTTAAACTTATATTATAAAACAAACATGAATAATTAAAAAAACCCTAACTGTTAGGTTTTCTTCCAACTCAGCTCTTTATCTCTTTTTTCTTATTTTGTTTTAGCAGTCGCCAGCGACACTAATTTTGATGTTGGTCGTCAATTGTTGGTGTTTTAACCTTTTTATAATTTTTTATTTTTTACTTTGACTTTGACTTTTTTATGTTTTTTTTTTCTTTTTCTAATTTTCAATAAAATTCTGTGTTTTGGTTATTTCTTTTTCGCACATCTTGTTGCGCTTGTTTTAATCGGTCTTTATGGCAAGCCTTTTCTTTGTCTTTATGACATGTCTCTGTCTCATGACACATTTTCTGGATACCTTTGCGGTTGCTTGATGCTCGTGTAGTGTTCCTCACAACGTTTGTTTCTGATTTGTGTTTGTCAATGGTCATGGATAGTTTCATCCCTTTTGTGGTTGTTTGTCGTTGTAATCAGAAGTGAAGCGAATCAACACCTTCGAAACCGACGCGAAAGGTATTTGCAGTTTTCTAGTGGGAATTTCATCTAGTTCACGTTTTGACAACTCCTCAAAGACTCTTCCTACAATTGTAACCCCCTAAACTCGGCCTAGAAGAAATGGGCCGAACCTTTAAAAGTCGTAATGAAAAACTTGTCCCTCAAGTAATAAATCCTAGGTTTAATAGTTTTATAAAACCAAAAATCATTATCATAAAATGTCACATTGTTTACAAAACTCAAACGTTATAAAATATTCTGATAACATAATAAAATATCTAAATCAAAGTCCGTAGATGCATGCATTAAAGTAATCCCAAAATATAAAAGTCCCAAAGCCTGATTACATAAATGTTTCAAAACACAAAAATAATAATTTGAAAGTTTAACTAAAATAGTTCATACTGATATAATATCTGAGTAAAATACGAGGTGCTCCAAGTACCGAGTCGCCTAAAGAGTATGAGTATCTGAAAGAGAAACTAAAGGGGTGTAAGCTAAAGAGCTTAGTGTGTCTCTAAAGTGCAAACAAACACAAACAAAATCGAGTTTATTTTTCTAATAAAGTATTTTTTTTTAAACACACTAAATTCGATAAATCCAAATCATAATGATATGATGTCCGATGCATGGCTCAATACCCGACTATCCGATATCATACAGAGTGGAGGTTGCCCTCACCAAAGTGGAGGTTTCCCTCACTTTTACCGAATAATTTCTGATCCCATGACTCATGATAACACAATAAATTTGATAAATCCAAATCATATTGATATGATGTCCGATGCATGACTCAATACACGACTATCCGGTATCATACAGAGTGGAGGTTGCCATCACTAGAGTGGAGGTTGCCCTCTCCAGAGTGGAGATTTCCCTCACTTTTACCGAATACATTTCTGATCCCATGACTCATGATATGATTTGTAAAATCATAAATCTGAATTCTTATGAGTGTTTCTTTTCTGAAATTCCGATGCTTGATTTTAAAACACAATTTATATATGATACATGATGCTTCAACACAGTCTCAAACCATAATTAATCAGATAATAAATTAAGCAAGACCTATAAGACATTATTTCAAAAAATATAGCACGATAAGAAATACACATAAAATTCATTTATTTATAACACCCCAAGAAACACACATTTAGCAAACAATAGCTCTAATATCGAGAAGGGCGAGCCTCACGCTCGGATCTCACTAAATCAGGACCTACGAGGTATGAATTCTATATTAGCATTTATTACTAACACTAAGCCACCGACTAAAACAATAAGAACTGAACTGGAGATATACTCACGTGAAGATCTCGAAAAACGTGCCCGATTGGTCAGAACAACTAGAGTTAACTCAACGGCCTAAGAGGCGATACCTAAACATGAGAATATTCCGAATCAGATTCCATAAAACTTAACTCTTTTGATATTAAGTACAAAATAATTGTGAATAGAAAAACAGAGCTTTCGAATTTGAATTTAACAAAACGGGCAGCAAATTCGGACTCAGAACGTCGAAAAAGGTCAAGGTGATCGTTTTTCGAAAAAAGTCAACTCTGGTCAAAGTCAATATCAACTCTATCAAAAGGTTAAAGTCAACACTGAATTGATCGGTCAATGGTCAAAATAGTCAACATCAACGGGTCGGTCAAAGGTCGAAAGTCAACTGTCTGGTCAAAGGGTCAACAAGTCAAATCTAGTCAACTGTTTGGTCGGTCAAACGAGTCAAGGTCAAAAAAAAGTCTGACCGATTCTATCGGTTCGGTCCGAAAAACTGGTTCTGTAACCCCCTCGTCCCGGTCCGGACGATTGACCGGTCCAAGTGGGCTACACGGGGAAAACCGAAGCGAAACCCGCTAAGGATTCCACCTCGGTTAGCAACCCAAAAATTTCTTTTAATTTAATCTTCTCTAAAGGCACATTTGCAATCCTATGTGATCACGACAGCGGAAGAAAACAAGAAAGACATGCGACCGAACCCAAATCAACAAGTAAACATCCAATTTTTAAATTATTAAGCATGCCGTTTCGAAACACCCAGTAGGTGTATCGAAACGCCTTGACTTGGTCAACGGCCCAGAGACCACACGAGAAGACCGTATCGGAATGGAGGTCAACCGTTCCGAAACACCCCCAACGGTCAACTTCTCGTGGTGAACGACATATTGACCGTTCCGAAACACTAAAGCCCGTTTCGATACGATAATTTATCGTCAATTTCCCAAAATTCCAGTAGCAAAAATGTATCGAAACGGCCCCTAGGTGTTTCGAAACGCGCGACCAAAAACAAAGGGACCGTATCGAAACGGGGTCAACCGTTTCGAAATGCCCTCTGTCTGCAGATTGGTTTTAGCTGGTTTATGGCACAAGGATGTCTCTAAACCCCTCTAAAACTTCAAACAACACACTAACATCAAACCTAAGGCAAAACACTAAAGGCAACAACATCACAAAAACCACACATCCATACATAGCATTAAAGGTATTAAGCTTCAACATGGCAAACACTTAGGCAAAATAAGATAGGTAAAGGCCAATATGGTTTACAAGCAACATGGCATTTAAATCCCAACCAACAAAGCATATGAAAGGAGTCCAGCATGCTCCTAGCAACAATATCAACACACTTTAAAAGCATTACAACACGAATACATGTCCCATTGCTTAACCATTACATAATAATTAAAAAGTTCATACTTGGTAGCTAAACAAGCACCACGAAGCACACTTGGAGGCCCCCTTCTTGCACTTAGCAACCCACGAACTAAGGATATGCATTGTCGAACAAAGAGAGAGCGTGAGCAATAAAGCTTAGTGAGGGTAAGCTCTTTAAAAACAAACCTCGACAATGCAGGGTCCAAGCACGATCTCAACCAAGGTAAATGCATGATTATACCATTGATCCTCAAGAGCCAAATGTTAAAGATGCATGAACAATATTCAATTATATGCCATGCTCAACAAGCTCTAATTCACAATATATGTAAACACATATAAACACCCAAGTAGAGATCACATTCCACAACACATTGATACACATATCAATCAATATTGGCACCTAGCTATGACCCGAATACGCGGATGAACACGTTGGAACTCACATCCAACAACCACTTTACCTCACGGTGGGATTACACTCATCACCGGTCTCGCGGAGGGGATTCCACTCATCCTCACGCCCCGTCAATGGGATTCCACTCATCATCGACTATATAAATACAATTTCCGGGCGAACCCGTACTCGTCCTTGGTGACTCAACGCCACCAAGGCCACGTGCGAATTTGACTCATGTGTGCACACTAACATCCTAATGATCGATCATTTGTACTCATGCGTACTAGTGCCAACATTTAACTCAATTCACATTATCATTTACAACCAATTCCGTGCTTAGCACGTACTCACCATGATCACAATCATGAACCATCCACATGTATATCACAATGCATCATATCAATGCCTCATCACACATGTATAACACTTTATACATAAACAATCATATCACAAATAATACGAGGCATAAACATCCATTACAAGTTCAACCAAAGGCTCTAGTTTAAGTTTAGGATTAGGCTACCACCCTAATCCTAACTCTAGGTGGGTCTACCAAGCCCGACCTAGTCCACATGCTCGAACCAAACATTTAAAACCACTTTAAAACATTAACCACTCACCTATACTTCCAAGCTCAAATTACCAAGCAAGCAACCAACTTTAAGCTTCCGGATTTCCTCCCGATGCTTCATCGACACAAGTTCTTGCTTCTAAACAACCTCAATACAACCAAACAACTTCAAATCAGCCCAAGCATCAAAGTAGTTAACCCGGAATACAATTCAAACACAAATCACAATATTTCAAGCCATGAACAAACCCCACATTTAACATTTTCGTGCAGCCCAATAACCTCATCCAAAACTCATGTTTCCAACACCTTTTATAGCCACAAATGATCCCAAATCAACCCCTAACCATAGCACTAACATTAGCCCATCAATTCCAACCTAAAACAACCCCCAAAACTCACCCAAAACCCTTCAAAAACCCCCTTTAAACCCAATTTCGGGAATTTGCTCAAAACCAAGAAAAATTCATATATGTGGTACCATTTAACTCCTAGACTTCATAACCAACAACATTAAATCGAAATATTAAGTTTAACAACATAAAGTTATCATTTTAAATCAAAATCTCCAAAAACTCCATTTTCAAAACATGGAGGAAAATAAAAACTAATTGTACTTTTGAAGAGAGGAGGTTGAGGAGAAGTTAAAAATGATGTTACCTTTCAAAAACGAGTTGAAATGGAGAAGAGATGAAATGGAATAGTGGAAGGGATGAGAGCTTTCTTCAAACAGTTGTTTTGTTTTTTTTTTGAAGAAGAAGGTGAATAGTGGCTATTGATAAAATGGGGGTTTAAAATTAAAGTTGGGCTATTTACCACTTTGCCATTAATGAATGGCTAATTCCCTTATTCTTTAAAATCCATCCATTTTGTATTTCATTCATTTTAGTCAAATGTAAAATATTTGTTTTTGAAACCCGAAACTTAAAAGATTATTTTAATTGTAAAACCGAACCCAAAATAATATTAAAATATTATTTTCACCCGACCCCTAAACCCGGGTGTTACAACTCTCCCCCACTTAAGGAATTTCGTCCCTGAAATTACCTGACGGAAACAAATACGGAAACTGCTCAACCATATCCGCTTTCCTCTCCCACGTGGCCTCTTCCACACCTCTATGTCTCCACAACACCTTGACCAACTCTATGGTCTTACCACGCAACACCTTGCTATCAGAAGCAAGTATCTCAACGGGCTCTTCATTGTAAGACAAATCTGGATTCAACTCTATCTCCTCAACGGGCATAACATGAGAAGGATCTGACCTATATCTCCTAAGCATAGACACATGAAAAACATCATGGATCTTCTCTAACTCAGAAGGTAACCTCAAACGGTAAGCTACAGGCCCAATCCGCTCAACTATCTCATACGGACCAATGAACCTCGGACTCAACTTGCCCTTCCGGCCAAATCTCATTACCTTCTTCCACGGAGATACTTTTAGAAACACTTTCTCACCCACAGAGAACTCAATCTCTTTCCTCTTCAAATCCGCATAAGACTTTTGACGATCGGAAGCTGCTTTCAAACGGTCACAAATCAACTTCACCTTGTCGGTAGTCCCCTTAAGCAAATCTGGCATAGGTAACAATCTCTGACCTGTTTCATCCCAACAAATCGGATTCCTACATCGTCTACCATACAAAGCCTCATAGGAAGCCATCTGAATACTAGACTGATAACTGTTGTTGTAAGCAAACTCAACTAAAAGTAGGTGCTTCTCCCAAGAACCCTGGAAGTCAATCACACAACAACGAAGCATATCCTCTAGAATCTATATCACTCGCTCTGACTGCCCATCGGACTGCGGATGATAAGACGTGCTGAAATGCAAACGGATACCTAGAGCATTATGCAAGCAACCCCAGAACCTCGAAGTAAATCTAGGATCTCTATCTGAAACAATAGACTTCGGAACTCCATGAAGTCTCACAATATCACGGATGTACAAGTTTGCCAACTTGTCTAAGGAATCTGTAGTGTTCACTGCTAAGAAGTGAGCACACTTAGTGAACCTATCAACAATCACCCAAACAGAATTCTTCTTCGTAGGAGACAAAGGCAACCCCGACACAAAATCCATGGTGATCCTCTCCCATTTCCATTCCGGAATCTTCAAAGGCTGTAACAAACCTGAAGGAACCTGATGTTCTGCTTTCACTCTCTGACAAACCATACAACAGCTCACATACTCGGCTACATCTTTCTTCAAACCAACCCAGAAGTAATCATTCTTCAAGTCACGGTACATTTTGGTGCTACCTGGATGCATAGAAAAAGGACTTGAATGTGCTTCACTCAGAATCTGACGTCTCAACTCAACATCTTTTGGTACAACAATTCTATCTCTAAAGCACAACAAGCTCTCACCACTGAAACTATACTCGGTCGGTCTTCCTTCGGCTATGTCCTGAACATGAGGAACTAGAGTCACATCTTGCAACTGCTTCTATCTAATCAACTGAATCAAGGAAGGCTTCACTTGCAACTCAATGATCAAACCACCATCATCGGACACACTCAATCTAGCAAACATAGCTCTCAACTCAACGGCCACTTTTCTACTCAAAGCATCGGCTACTACATTTGCCTTACCCGGATGGTACTCAATGGTCAAATCATAATCTTTTAACAACTCAAGCCATCTTCTTTGTCTCAAGTTCAACTCTTTCTGTGTCATCAAATACTTCAAGCTCTTGTGATCGGTGTAAACTATACACTTCTCACCATACAAGTAATGACGCCAAATCTTCAATGCAAAAACAACCGCGGCTAGCTCTATATCGTGAGTAGGATAGTTCTTCTCATGAACCTTCAACTATCTAGAAGCATAAGCAACAACCCTTCTTTCTTGCATCAAAACACATCCTAAACCTATGTAGGAAGCATCACTGTAGATCACAAATTCTTTACCTGAAACAGGTTGTACTAACACTTGAGCATTTGTCAAAGCTTCTTTCAATTTCTCAAAGGCCTTCTGTCTTGCATCTGACCACTCGAACTTAACCCCTTTTTGCAACAATTTAGTCAAAGGAGCAGCTACTCTAGAGAAACCATCAACAAATCTCCTATAGTAACCGGCTAATCCTAGGAAACTCCTAATCTCGGTCACAGACTTAGGTTGTTTCCACTCAACAATAGCCTCAATCTTCGATGGATCAACATGGATACCTTCGGCCGAAACCACATGGCCAAGAAATACAACCTCTCGAATCCAGAACTCACATTTGCTAAGCTTCGCATACAACTGATTGCTCAACAATCTCTGTAGAACAAATCTCAAGTGCTCATCATGCTCTTCTTCTGTCTTCGAGTACACAAGTATATCATCAATAAAAACAACTACGAAACGGTCTAGATAGTCTCTAAAAATCATGTTCATCATATCCATGAATGTTGCAGGTGCATTCGTAAGCCCAAACGACATCATAAGAAACTCATAGTGACCATATCTAGTCCTAAAAGCTGTGTTCGGAACATCACACTCTTTCACTTTCAACTGATAGTACCCTGACCTCAAGTCTATCTTCGAGAACACCGAAGCACCTCTCAACTGATCAAACAAATCATCTATGCGAGGCAACGAATATTTGTTCTTCATAGTCAACTGATTCAACTGCCTGTAGTCAATACACATGCGCATACTACCATCTTTCTTTTTCACAAACAACACATGAGCACCCCAAGGAGAACTACTAGGCCTAATGAACCCACGGTCTAATAATTCTTGCAACTGGCTCTTCAATTCTTTCAACTCTTTAGGAGCCATACGATACGGAGCTATCGAAACTGGATTAGACCCTGAAACAGTCTCAATCACAAACTCAACATCCCTGTTAGGAGGCAAACCCGGCAACTCTTCAGGAAACACATCCGGAAAGTCACACACTGTCCTAATATCTTTCGGTCTAGCTTCACTCATATTCGGATTCATAACATAATCTAAGTAAGCCCCACATCCGGAGTCCATCAACCTATGAGCCTCTAAAGCTGACACAACATTAGACAAGAACTTAATGTTCTCGCCTACTACTACTACCTCGTAGTCATCAGAAAGTTTCAAGGAAATCCTCTTTGTCTCAAAATCCACACTAGCCCGGTGCTCAACCAACCAGTCCATACCCAGAATAATATCGAAACCATAAAAAAGAAGTTCCATCATATCAACAGAGAACACATGACCCTGAATCTTCAGTGGACATCTCCTATACAGACGTCTAACCACAACCGTCTCACCAAAAGAACTAGTCACATGCATACCTACATCTAAGATCTCAACAGGTATATCTAACTTCCGTGCATGCTCACTCAAAATGTAGGAATATGTAGAACTCGAATCAACCAAAGAAAGCAAAGACATAGACTGTAACTCAAAATTACCTGCTATCACATCAATGTCATTCCCGGCCTCTCTCTGAGCATAAACTCTCGCTAGTCCTCCCGCCTCTGGCTGCACTGCCACAACATGAGCAAGGTTCCTCTGAGCATCTACCCTAGGTGCATCAACCCTAGGCTGGAAGTAGCCACGACCGCGCCCATGGCCTCTCTGAGAATCATTCGCTCTCGCAGGAGCCTGAGCAATGTTTGGTGTCTGTGCCGCCTGATGCGGACAATCTCTCCTAAAGTGGTCCCTCGAACCACAGTTCCAACAAGCATGAAAGTTACCCCAACACTCACCAGTGTGTTGTCTCCCACAACGTGTGCACTCAGGCAAACGCCCTCCTCCTCTATGGCCCTGATGGCCCCTACCATGATGGCTACCGCCACGTCTATGGTCAAACTGATGTCGGCCACCTCTACGCCTCTTGGCATCTCTACTGTCAAAGTTGTTGTGCCTCTTACCAGAACTAGATCCACCAGAACGCTTGGTCAGCCCCAAGCTATGCTCAATGTCCTTGGCTCTAGCAACCAAGACATCAAAGTCAGAATAATCAGAAGCTAAGGTATACCTCTTAACTTCCTCATGAAGCCCATATCTGAAACGATCACATCGGGCCCTATCAGTAGGCACCAACTCTGAAGCATACTGACTCAGACGAACAAAGCGGATCTCGTAGTCAGCCACAGTAGCATCTCCCTGAACCAGAGCCATAAACTATCGCTTCTTCTCGTCTAAATACCTCGGCCCCAAGTACCTCTTCCTGAAAGCAGACTCAAAGAAATCCCAATCAATCTCTGCCTCTAGAACTCCAGTAGTAATGGTGACCCACCAGGTGTAGGCATCACCCTGAAGTAAGAAGATCACACAACCCAATCTACGTGTGCCCACACACACTAGCATCGTCAACCATAACTCCGATCTCTCCGGAGTAGATCCTCTGAACTCCTCACCCCCCAAGCTACGGAGCCTCTCCAAAGGTAGACTAGCATCGTCACACCTAGGCTGAGCTGCAGCCTGAGCTCCCGCAACTGCGGCCTGAAATGCTCCCGCTATAGCTTGCACTAGCGGAGTCATATCAATTCCGGCCGGACCTTGGCCACCTTGGCCATCTTGAGGTCCCTCTCCTTCAGCTCCATCCTCGCCTCCAACTCCAGGCGGAGGAGGTGGTGGTGGTGGAGGAGCTCCAACTCCAGCAGCAAGCTCCAACACTTGAGCCTCAACTCCAACCACCGGCTCATTAACAGGAGCCGCAACACGTGGTTCCTGACGAAGCACCCTCGGCCTAGACATCGCTCACAAACGATAACTACAACCACAACAAACAAAATATACAAGATTGGGTTAGCAAGGCAAGACTTCCAAGTGCTCAAGTACGTTTCCCTCACATAAAAATTCTTTTCTGATGTAATAGTAGCAATGGGACTCCCAACAACATTCTTCTAAACAAAACAATCAACATACTTGTCACACAAGCAATCGTGCTTACAAGGCAAGCAAACACCGTGCATATCAACTGAAAACTTGAACTTACCTCACTTACCTGCCCAAGGTCTTGGTAACCTTAGGCTATGATACCAACAAGTGTAACCCCTTCGTCCCGGTCCGGACGCTTGACCGGTCCGAGTGGGCTACACGGGGAAAACCAAAGTGAAACCCGCTAAGGATTCCACCTCGGTTAGCAACCCAAAAATTTCTTTTAATTTAATCTTCTCTAAAGGCACATTTGCAATCCTATGTGATCACGACAGCGGAAGAAAACAAGAAAGACATGTGACCGAACCCAAATCAACAAGTAAACAACCAATTTTTAAATTATTAAGCATGCCGTTTCGAAACACCCAGTAGGTGTATCGAAACGCCTTGACTTGGTGAACGGCCCAGAGACCACACGAGAAGACCGTATCAGAACGGAGGTCAACCGTTCCGAAACACCCCCAACGGTCAACTTCTCGTGGTCAACGACATATTGCCGTTCCGAAACACTAAAGCCCGTTTCGATACGATAATTTATCGTCAATTTCTCAAAATTCCAGTAGCAAAAATGTATCGAAACGGCCCCTAGGTGTTTCGAAACGCCCGACCAAAAACAAAGGGACCGTATCGAAACGGGGTCGACCGTTTCGAAACGCCCTCTGTCTGTAGACTTGTTTTAGCTGGTTTATGGCACAAGGATGTCCTTAAACCCCTCTAAAACTTCAAACAACACACTAACATCAAACCTAACGCAAAACACTAAAGGCAACAACATCACAAAAACCACACATCCATACATAGCATTAAAGGTATTAAGCTTCAACATGGCCAACACTTAGGCAAAATAAGATAGGTAAAGGCCAATATGGTTTACAAGCAACATGGCATTTAAATCCCAACCAACAAAGCATATGAAAGGAGTCTAGCATGCTCCTAGCAACAACATCAGCACACTTCAAAAGCATTACAACACGAATACATGTCCCATTGCTTGACCATTACATCATAATTAAAAAGTTCATACTTGGTAGCTAAACAAGCACCACGAAGCACACTTGGAGGCCCCCTTCTTGCACTTAGCAACCCACGAACTAAGGATCTGCATTGTCGAACAAAGAGAGGGTAAGCTCTTTAAAAACAAACCTCGACAATGCAGGGTCCAAGCACGATCTCAACCAAGGTAAATGCATGATTATACCATTGATCCTCAAGAGCCAAATGTTAAAGATGCATGAACAATATTCAATTATATGTCATGCTCAACAAGCTCTAATTCAAAACATATGTAAACACATATAAACACCCAAGTAGAGATCACATTCCACAACACATTGATACACATATCAATCAATATTGGCACCTAGCTATGACCCGAATACGCGGATAAACACGTTGGAACTCACATCCAACAACCACTTTACCTCACGGTGGGATTACACTCATCACCGGTCTCGCGGAGGGGATTCCACTCATCCTCACACCCCGTCGATGGGATTCCACTCATCATCGACTATATAAATACAATTTCCGGGCGAACCCGTACTCCTCCTTGGTGACTCAACGCCACCAAGGCCACGCACGAATTTGACTCATGTGTGCACACTAACATCCTAATGATCGATCATTTGTACTCAAGCATACTAGTGCCAACATTTAACTCAATTCACATTATCATTTACAACCAATTCCGTGCTTAGCACGTACTCACCATGATCACAATCATGAATCATCCACATGCATATCACAATGCATCATATCCATGCCTCATCACACATGTATAACACTTTATACATAAACAATCATATCACAAATAATACGAGGCATAAACATCCATTACAAGTTCAACCAAAGGCTCTAGTTTAAGTTTAGGATTATGCTACCACCCTAATCCTAACTCTATGTGGGTCTACCAAGCCCGACCTAGTCCACATGCTCGAACCAAACATTTAAAACCACTTTAAAATATTAACCACTCACCTATACTTCCAAGCTCAAATTACCAAGCAAGCAACCAACTTCAAGCTTCCGGATTTCCTCCCGATGCTTCACCGACACAAGTTCTTGCTTCTAAACAACCTCAATACAACCAAACAACTTCAAATCAGCCCAGGCATCAAAGTAGTTAACCCGGAATACAATTCAAACACAAATCACAATATTTCAAGCCATAAACAAACCCCACATTTAACATTTTCGTGCAGCCCAATAACCTCATCCAAAACTCATGTTTCCAACACCTTTTATATCCACAAATGATCCCAAATCAACCCCTAACCATAGCACTAACATTAGCCCATCAATTCCAACCTAAAACAACCCCCAAAACTCACTCAAAACCCTTCAAAAAACCCTTCTAAACCCAATTTCGAGAATTTGCTCAAAACCAAGAAAAATTCATATATGTGGTACCATTTAACTTCTAGACTTCATAACTAACAACATTAAATCGAAATATTAAGTTTAACAACATAAAATTATCATTTTTATTTAAAATCTCGAAAAACTCCTTTTTCAAAACATTGAGGAAAATAAAAACTAATTGTACTTTTGAAGAGAGGGGGTTGAGGAGAAGTCAAAAATGGTGTTGCCTTTCAAAAACGAGTTGAAATGGAGAAGAGATGAAATGGAATAGTGGAAGGGATGAGAGCTTTCTTCAAACCGTTGTTTTGTTTTTTTTGAAGAAGAAGGTGAATAGTGGCTATTGATAAAATGGGGGTTTAAAATTAAAGTTGGGCTATTTACCACTTTGCCATTAATGAATGGCTAATTCCCTTATTCTTTAAAATCCCTCCATTTTGTATTTCATTCATTTTAGTCCAATGTAAAATATTTGTTTTTGAAACCCGAAACTTAAAAGATTATTTTAATTGTAAAACTAAACCCAAAATAATATTAAAATATTATTTTCACCCGACCCCTAAACCCAGGTGTTACAGGTTCGGTTCACACGATTCGGTTCAATTATCACATTCGGTTCGAATTAAAGGGTCCAATTCACATGCTCAACGGTTTGGGCTCAACACATGCACATGACCCACTGGTTTCACAGTTGGGTTCACAAGATCACACACATTAGGCCACACGGTTGGGCTCACTCAATCCTAGACCTAGCAAACTTGACCCGAGACCCGAAACCTGAACCGAGACCCGATTTTGACCCGAACATGATGATCCGAAGTTGACCCGAAACTCGAAATAAATCGAACCGAACCGAAACCAATCCGAAATTTTTTGTTAAACTGAAATGGATCCAAACCGATTTGGCCCGAACTGAATGCTACCCGAACCGAAAGCTGAACCGAATATCGACCCGATTTTAACCCGAAAATTAAGGTAAAATAAATGAATAATTTATTTTTAATATTATCTATTTTTAACAATATAATAAATAATAAAATAAAGTATGTTTTATTATCTTTTTGTACTAAACCATGGAAGAGATCATTGCTCTTGTCAAAATTGTGGTATAATAACATTTTTTGTCATTTTGGCTAAAAATTAAATCTTAGAAATTAAAATGAACAAAAATATCATTATATTAAATTAATAGACTAAATTACAAAGATTAGTTAATTTCGACTAAAAGTAAATTTTTGAGACTAAATATCACTACGGAGAGGGGATTTCTATATCCGAAGTCTAAACTATGGGGATACTTGTGACTAAATTAAATTAAACTAAAACTTAAAGTTGAATATTAGTACTAAAATGTAACATTTTAAATGCAACATGACCTAAAAAGTAATTAATCTCTAACTTAAAAAATTAGTGGCTTATTTCACTCCACAATTTTGTATTTTCCCTCACTATTTTTATCAATTGTCTTTTTTTTCAATCTAGCTTAATAAATTGGTGGCTTATTTCCCTCCAAAATTTTGTCTTTTCCCTCTATATTTTTACTAATTGTCTTTCTCTTTCTTTTTTTCTTAATTTAATTGAGTTTCAATTTAGATTAATTTAATTGAAATTTCACATGTAATTTTAGAATTATTTTAATTATGTCCGTGATTTATGCTTTTAGATTTTAGTTAGCTCAATTAGATCCTAAGTTTAATAAATTAATTCATTTCAGACATTATTATTATTATTATTATTATTATTATTATTATTATTATTACTATTACATATAATAAACTTTGATTTAATATAATTATATACAAAATTTTGATATGGATACATGAAGCTTTGATTTAAATATTTAATCAAATTTAAATGCATAGATTAACAAGTTGAATTAGAATTAATCTCATACACCAATAACTCTAAACTAAACCATAAATACTAAACCTTAAACCCTAAACCCAACTCAAACCGAATTGACCCGAAAATTCAAATGTTCACCAGACCCGAAATCGACTCGAATGACCCGAACCGAAATCGACCAAAACGAAAGCGACCGATCTGATATTGACTCGACCCGAAAACAATCGATCCGATTTTTACCCGATCCAATACCCCAACCGAATTTGACTCATCACAGACTCGAATTAGACCCGAACCCGAATCGAACCAACCCGAACTGAATCTAAACCGATTCTAGATAGACCCGAAACGACCCGATTGCCACCTCTACTCAATCCCAATTCCCACACATACACACACAATCCACACTCACACACAAACCAATTGGGTTTACCATCAAGCCTCACGGTTGGGCTCAACCAACAACACTCAGCCCAACTTTCTTAACCCTAGCTTCAGATTTGAGCTAGGGTTTCCAGCACCCAAAATGGCGACGATGCGAACGCAGATCGACGGTGGCGGGGTGAATGCTGTAAGGGATGGTTATCGTTACCCTTTTTAATTTCTTTTAAATTTCTGTTTTTTCTGTTTTAAATGAAATGCTGCGTACTGAGCCAGCTGTATTGAGCGAGAAACGATGTCGTTTCGCGGTCCTTTGTGACCGTTAGGGTTAAAGGGTGGTTTTGCCCTGTAACCAGCACATCGATGAATGAAACGAGCCTTATCTCAATTCCTCTTTCGTCTCTCATTCTATCTTTTCTTCTCTATTTTTTCCGATCTGTTCTACTGATTTTCTGGTTTAATTAGTTGGTTAGTCACAAAGGTATCAGAGCTTTCGTTCGATCGATAGGGAGATGGTTGACGACGTTCGTACTCGAGGTCAGACGACCCAAAACACACTCAATGCGCAACAGACAGACCCTGGTTTGACAGATCCATCGTCGGAAGAACCCCAGTGGCAACAAGAGACGACCAGGCTGCAATCGGAGATTTCCACAGTAAAGGAAGATATTGTTCGATCGGATTCGAAAATGGAGGAGCGGATGTTCGAGATGCGCACCGCTATCTTGTCCGAACTTCAGAAATTAATAGGGATCGCGTTGGGGAAATCAGTCACTCCTGAATCAACAGCTACCCAAGCTCCGGAAACTGCAGAGGCGGATAGGGGTATTTTGGGTCCCCACCCAAGTACCAAATCAGTGAATACCTCTGGACAACAACCGTTAGGGGACACCATTTTAGTGGAGGAGGACGACCCAGTAGGGGGAGTGGACAAGGACTCTTCTGGGTTTAGAGGAAATACGCAGAGGGAAGGTGCTCCAGTGGTGCAGAACTTCGCGTATCGTTTGCTGTGTCCTAAGTTCGACGGTGCCGATTTCAAGGGATGGTTGATGAAGCTGGAACAGTTCTTTGAAGCAGAGAGGGTCCCTGAGGAGTGCAAAATTCGTTTAGTCATGCTTCATCTGGAAGGAAGGGCCCTGCAGTGGCATCAGTTCATCACCAAAAATAACCGTAACCTACATCAGTTAAGCTGGAACCAATACTTGAAGTTATTACAGGAACGCTTTGCACCAGAAGGATTCGAGGACCCGTTCGCAGAGCTTGTAGCCCTGAGACAAACAAATTCGGTGGACCAATTCTCTGAAGAGTTTGTTCAATTATTAAATCAAGTCCAGCTGCCAGACGAGTATGTGCTCAGTGTCTTCAAAAACCACCTCAGGTTAGAAATCTCCCAGTTCCTTAAATTACTACAACCTACTACTTTGACTGATGCGTATAATATGGCGAAACACTTGGAAGCAATTTTCTTTCCTGGTCCGAAAAAGAATAACCAAGTCACCCTCCCTCGAAACATGACCCTCCCTGTTTTACCTACCCCGACAAAGCCATCCAACCTTATGCCCCGTACCTCTTTTAGTGCCCCCAGTACCGCCCACAGTTCTCGCAGTGTCTCACCACTGTCCAGTCAACCTCCTTCATTGAGGGCTCCTAGTGCTTTTGGTTCGAAGAGTGTGGGGAAAACTGTGTCTTCGGCAGAAATTGAGGATAGAAGAAGGAAGGGATTATGTTTCTGGTGCTTTTCTAAGTACACCCCTGGTCATAAATGTGCTGGGAAGTCTCAATTATATCAGATAACTGTGGAGGGAGTGGAGGATGAAGGAGACGAGGAGGTGTTTTTAGACTGTGAGGAAGAAAATGCAGAACCTGCAGGAATGTGAAGAAGTGATAAGCCTGTGCTGTCTTTGCAGGCAATGTGGGGAATGTTTGGTTGTGCAACCATGATCATTAAAATTTCAGTGGGAGGTTTAGACTTTGTGGCACTGGTAGACTCAGGAAGTACTCACAACTTCCTCAATTACCCAGTGGCCAAGAAATGTGGATTAGCCCTGGAACAAAGAAATGCTGTAAGAGTGATCGTGGCTGATGGGGGGAATTGGAAACATTGGGATGGTGTAAGAAAGTGCAATGGAGCACATGGAGTTACAAATTCATCACTGACTTTTTTTGTATTGCCCCTGAAAACTTGTGATGTGGTACTTGGGGTTCAGTGGCTTGCTACACTAGGCCAGATTCAATGGAATTTCGAGACAGTGACCATGGATTTTGAACAACAGGGGGTGACCAAGAGGTTGGTGGGGTTGCATCCAAGGCCAGTGAATGACATGGAGGCCAAGACTTGCCTGAAATTGCTGAAATTGATAGCTGGTCCTTACACTGCTTGCTTGGTGATGAATTCTCAATTTGACATGCAGTTGGGTAAGGAGAAGGTTTCTGAAGACCTGCAGCAGTTGTTGGGAGAGTTTGGGGATGTGTTCCGAGATCCCAAGGGGTTGCCACCCATCAGGGGACAAGAGCATAAGATCCTCTTGCTGGATGAACAAGCTGTGGTGAAAATCCCTCCCTACAGGTACCCTGTTTATCAGAAAGATGCTATAGAGAAGATGACCAAGGAGTTATTGGACACTGGGGTAATTAGGGATAGTAACAGCTTTTTTGCCTCTCCTGTGGTCATGGTGAAGAAAAAAGATGGGAGCTGGAGAATGTGTGTGGATTACAGAAGGCTTAACCAGCTCACAGTTAAGGACAAGTTCCCAATGCCTATTATTGAAGAGTTATTGGATGAGTTAGGGGAGGCTAAATTCTTCTCTAAGCTGGATCTCAGATCTGGATATCATCAGATCAGGATGTGGGAGTCTGACATTTCCAAAACTGCATTCAAGACTCATGAGGGGCACTATGAGTTCTTGGTTATGCCATTTGGCCTTACCAATGCCCCAACAACATTTCAAAGCTTGATGAACAGAATATTTAAGCATTTGCTGAGGAAATATGTGTTGGTGTTCCTGGATGACATACTGGTGTATTCAAAAGGGTGAGAAGAACACATGAGGCATTTGAAGGAAGTGTTGGAAGTACTGAGGAGCCATACCTTGTTTGCCAAGCAAAGCAAGTGTTGTTTTAGAGCTGAACAAGTGGAGTATTTAGGATATGTGATCTGTAATGGTCATATTTCAATGGAACAAGACAAGGTAAATTGTATTTCCAATTGGCCTACTCCTACATCTGTCAAGGAGTTAAGGGGGGTTTTTGGGGCTCTCAGGGTACTACAGGAGGTTCATAAAAGGGTATGGTACAATGGCCAAACCTCTTACTGACCAATTGAAGAAAGGTGCCTGGAAATGGGGAGAAGAGCAACAACAGGCGTTTGAATCCTTGAGGAAATTTGTCCACACTGCTCCAGTTCTAGCTCTACCTGACTTCAATGAGGAATTTACAGTGGAGGCTGATGCATCTGCCTTGGGGGTGGGTGCTGTTTTAGTACAAAAAGGGAGGCCATTGGCGTTTTTTAGCAAAGGTTTGGGAGTTAGGCATCAGGCCTTATCTATCTATGACAAGGAGATGCTTGCAGTGCTTCTAGCAGTGAAGAAGTGGTCTGCTTATCTCTTGGGGAGACATTTCAGGATCAAGACTGACCACCAAAGTTTGAGATTTTTAACCAACCAACAGGCCATCACCCCTTCCCAACAAAAATGGGTGGTAAAAATGATGGGGTTTAATTATGAAGTGTGCTATAGAAAGGGGATTCACAACAAGGTAGTTGATGTGCTGTCTAGGAATCCTTTGTTTGCAGAATGTGCTCCACTCACAGTGAGTTCATCCACTACTGACACCCTGAAAAAAATTGTTGAGTCTTGAAAGAGTGATGACAAGCTGCAAAAGCTGATAACTGAATTGGAACAGGGAAATGGCTTACAGGGTAAGTATTCTTGGGATGGTTAGAGACTAAGGAGAAAGGGTAAACTGGTGGTAGGCAAGGAAGAAGGATTGAGGACTGAGATTTTAAAATTCTTTCACTGTAGTCCTATGGGAGGGCATTCTGGGGTTCATGTTTCTACTAAGAGAGCCACGGCAGTAGTATATTGGAAAGGGTTGAGAAAAGACATGAAAAGATTTGTGAGGGGGTGTGAGGTGTGTCAGCAGAATAAGCATGATCTTCAACATCCTAGAGGCCTACTGCAACCTCTACCAATCCCTGAGAAAGCTTGGGCAGGTATCAGCATGGATTTTATAGAGGGCCTTCCTAAATCTCAAGGTAAGGAGGTAATCTTTGTGGTTGTGGATAGACTAACCAAATATGGACACTTCCTTGCTATGGCTCACCCTTATACAGCACTGGATGTTGCTCAAGTTTTTATGGAGCATGTTTTTAAACTACATGGCTTGCCAGAGACAATTGTGTGTGACAGAGACAAAGTCTTCATGAGTATCTTTTGGAGGGAATTGTTCCAGAAGCTAGGAGTAGTGATTACTCCATCTACAGCTTACCATCCGGAAACCGATGGTCAAACTGAAAGAGTAAATCAGAGTCTGGAGACCTACCTTAGATGTATGACAGGGGAGAGGCCAATGGAATGGAACTCTTGGTTGTACCTTGCTGAGTGGTGGTACAACACTTCCTATCACCCAGCAATTAAAACCACTCCACATATGGCTTTATATGGTCAAGAACCTAGCCTGCACTTACCTTACCTAGCTGGGGAATCACCAGTTGCTCAGGTGGACCGAAGTCTGCAGCAGAGAGAAGCAGATGTGCAAATGATGAAATTTTATCTCAAAAGAGCCCAGGAGAGAATGAAGCAACAGGCAGACAAACAAAGAACTGAGTGTGAGTTGAACTTGGGAGATTGGGTGTATCTGAAGCTGCAGCCATACAGACAACACTCTGTGCAAAGGAGAGTGTGCCACAAGCTGGCCCCGAAATGGTTTGGCCCTTATCAGATTGATGGCAAGGTGGGGAAGGTAGCATATAGATTGAATCTGACAGCAGGATCAAGGGTTCATCCTGTGTTTCATGTCTCACAACTGAAGAAACATATAGGGGCTGACCCTGTGCAATCTGAATTGCCTGTAATTGGAGTTGATGGGGCTATTGCAAAGGAACCAGTAAAGGTCTTGGAGAGGCGAATGGTCAAGAAGGGCAACAGGGCTGTCACTGAGGTCCTAGTTGAATGGATAAACTCCTTTCCAGAGGATGCCACCTGGGAAAATTTGTACAAGCTTCAGCAGCAATTTCCAAGTTTCAATCCTTGAGGTTAAGGATTTTGTAAAAGGGGGAGTATTGTAAGAGATGGTTACCGTTACCCTTTTTAATTTCTTTTAAATTTCTGTTGTTTCTGTTTTAAATGAAACGCTGCGTACTGAGCCAGCTGTATTGAGTGAGAAACGATGTCGTTTCGCGGTCCTTTGTGACCGTTAGGGTTAAAGGGTGGTTTTGCCCTGTAACCAGCTCATCGATGAATGAAACGAGTCTTATCTCAATTCCTCTTTCTTCTCTCATTCTATCTTTTCTTCTCTGTTTTTTCCGATCTGTTCTACTAATTTTCTGGTTTGATTAGTTGGTTAGTCACAAATGCAAATCGACGGCGGCTAATAAAAGAACGGAGGCGGCACGGACGCAACTGCAGGACGACGAAAGAGTTACTAAGGGTCACAAACACAATAACGACAAGGTGAGTCACGACCACTCTTGCCCACATCTCAATCCGAACATCAAAACACAAGGAAAGCAAGGGTGATATGCTTACCAAAACCAAACAAACGCTTACCTAACACTCAGAAAAGGAAGTAACAGAGGTGGATAACACGATAGAGATCACGACGGCAACAAGGAGGGAATTCGAATAGTTTCACAACCGTTGTTCACAAAAATGGTCAACGAGGGAGAGCCAAAGGTCGGGTTTTGATCGCACGACGATGGTGGTCGCGATGGTGGTGGTCGTGCAAGCTACGGACGACGGTGAGGGCTTGGTCCGAGCTTTGTCGGACCGAAGAGGGTGAGGGGAGAGGGAGATAACGAGAGAGTGGAGTGAAGGAGTGCAGTTGTAACTTTCAAAATAGGAGTTGAGCCGTCAATTAGGTTAAAAGAGGGTTATAAACTCTTGTCAAAAGGGTATATCCCAAAAGAAGGCCTTAAACTTTTACATGAATCACAAACAACCCATCATTCTGATATTTTATAATTTGGTCACTTAAATGATTAAATCTCATTATACCCAATTAAATTCACAATTTGAAATTAGGGTTTCATAAAGAAATTCCAAATCTTAGGGTTACCGAATTTGAAGTTTTTCTCAATTAAGGAAATTTTGTGGTGTCACAACAATGGACTTCATAGATTTGATGTGGTACAAAAATAAAGTGTTTAATCTGACTTGAGCAGCCCTTTTATTTTTTTTTTAATTTTTCGTTTTATTTGTTATTTTTTTAAGGATTTTGCTATTGACAGCCCTTAGGGATGTCAATAAGAACTCTATAAATTCTTATAATTAATGTTTGTTTTGCTTTGTAATTAATGTTTGTTTTACTTTATAATAAATGGTTGTTTTGCTTTGTAATGAAATCTAGTAAAATGTAATTAAATACATTCTTAAAAAATTATGTTTAATTAATTTTAGGTTGTTTAATGTAATTAATACTCACTTAAAATAGTTTATTGCTTAGGGTTTGAGGGTTAGGGTTTAGGGTTTAAGTTTTAGTGTTTGATGTTTGGGTTTAGGGTTATGGGTTTAAGTTTTATGGTTTGATTTTTAGGGTTTAGGGTTTAGGGGTTTAAGTTTTATGGTTTGATGTTTAGGGTTTGGGTTTAGGGTTTAGTGTTTGAGGTTAAAGTTTTATGGTTTGATGTGTAGTGTTTATGGTTTGGGTTTAGGGTTTGGGTTTGACGTTTATGATTTAGGGTTTACGTTTGAGGTTTGGAGTTTGAATTTAAGGTTTTATTGTTTAATTAAATTAAAAAATTTAAATTAATGAAACACAACTTGTTAAGAATGTAATTAATTACATTATACTATATTTGTTTAAAAAAATTAAAACACATTAATTACAAGAATCTATAGTGTTCTTATTGACAACCCTTAGGGCTGTCAATAGCATAACTTTTTTTAATATTGTAAAACTTTGAAAGGTTATGTTTTTGTTTTTCGCTCCCTATTTTAAGTTAAAAAACATGAATAATTAAGAAAAAAAAGGCTGATTACGTTTGCCACCCTAATCCTGTCCCCACTGTATTTACATCGCCGTTGTTGCCTATGCCTTCCATCATTAACGAGCATGCCCACGTTCACTGGTAATTATACAATCACAAACTATATGCTACAGCTCATCTACACATATTACTTTTATTTATTTATTTTAAATGCCACGATTAAAAAGATAATATTCATTTATTCATTTTATTATTTTAATAATACACGTTATGCAAACATACTATTCGAACTCAAGTCACTTAAGGATAACAACCTCTATTCTTTAATAAGATTATTTGATGGATTCTAACAAATTACTTTTTGTTATGAATATATTTATTTATGGTGAATATTCATATATTAATGAGACTTTAATGTACTTTGTTATTAGGATTTAATACTCATTGAAATTAGGGTTTTCATCTTATGCCTATAAATATAGAGTTTGGAGAAAGTAATGTACACAACCCTAATTTGAAAATATAATACAAGTCTCTCTCTTTGTCTCTTATCTTATTCTTGTTCATCTCTTTTATTTTTGTTCTTTACTTTATTCACAACATGTTATCAGCACGATCTCGCTCAATTACCATGGTTATTCTTGGTGATTCTCGAAATAGATTTCAATTTGATATTAGTTACTACATTCACTACATATTCAACTTAACTTAAAAAATCTAGTATATTTTGCTAATTTATCTCAATACAATGATTGATTAATTATTCTAAAATTAAGATTAGTGTATTCTAATTCATTGTTTCTGTAGTGAAATATCTAATATTAAATATATGCATGTCTATGATTTTTTTAACGACACAATTTTTTCTCCTTATAGTTCAAGGGTAGATGTTAAAAGCTGGGAATAATCATGTGTTTAAAACACAATGGAACATACGTTTTTACATGATATTGGAACAAATATTAAGCCTTCATCAAAACCTACTAGATCAACTTAATTTGAAAATTATGGTAATAGAATGATCAGCAGTTACTTTAAGGAAAGTGAAGAAAGGGGTGGATTGAATATGCCACTTGACAGTGATGTTTTTTTGAGTAGATTGAAAATCTCAATCAAAAGAAAAAGGCTGAAGGTAAATTCGATACCTATAAGTTCTTTACTTGACGTCTTAATTTTTAAGTCTGGTAAATATTATATATATTGGTTGATCAAGTATTCTTTAATAGTATGACTGTTTTTAAGTCTAAATTTATTCGAAAAAAATAATTCTTTTTCGTTGAAAAATTCAACTGTAGTCTACTCCTAAATTCAAGTTACGAAAATTCGTTTTGATCCAAAAAAATTTATGGGAGGTATTCCCTGAATGAATGCAAACATGATAATTTACTATATGGTTAGCGAATAAAACTCACCTATGTGAATGTTTCAAATTAGATTAAAAATTTATGGTCAGAGTATCACCGATGAGAATATGTTAAAAAAACATATTCCACTCTTCACGCAAACATGATAATTTATTTTGCTTTATGTTTATTTATTTTACATAATAATTATTCATGTTTTATATTTATATATATTATAACATTTATTTATTAACATGATTACTTATCAAATATAATCTATAGTGATGATATTTTCCCATTTAAATGCAAGGGAAAATGTGAGTATTATATCTCAAAGTACTAAAATATCAAGGGTAAACTATACCACATACCACTCAACTATGGCCCATGAGTCGAAAATGCCACCGAACTTTAAAATTGTTCAACCTATTACTGAACTTTAATATGTGACTCGAAAATACCACTCCGCTGTTAACTCCTAACACCCCGTTAAGTCAAAACGACATCATTTTGGTGCGGCTATTTTGAAGCCTAATTTAGGCCAAAACGACGTCGTTTTTACTAGAGGAAAATTATTAAAACCATGTGCTTGGAGGGGTTTAAACCCACACCCTTCAAATATAAGAGCTAAGCCTTAACCACTGAACTAACTCAATATTATATAATGTTTTACCAGAAATAGTATATTTCTTAAACTACATGAGATTAATTCAAATTATTTTATGAAATAAATAATACTATAAATAATATAAAATTATGTATATCAATATATATATATATAAGTGTATTATTTTTATTGTTATACAATATTTATAATATAAATATATTATTTTTAAAAAACTTCAAAATATTCATAAAAATAATATATTTATATTTTAAATAATATATAAAAACTCTAAACCCTAAATCCTATACCTTAAACTACAAAGCCCAAAACTCAAACCATAAACCTTATAGTTTAAGTTTTAAAGTTTAGGGTTTAAGGTTTTTATATACTATTTATAATATAAATATATTATTTTAATGAATATTTTTATTGATATATATGTAAATAATATATTTTATATTATTTATATATTAATATTATTTTTAGTATTATTTTTTCATAAAATAATTTAGTTGAACCAAATGAATAAGATTATATAATTTAAATAAAATATATTATTTTACTTTTTATATATTATTTATAATATAAATATATTATTTTTAAAAACACAAAATATTTCTAACGATAATATATAAAAAAAACCCTAAAATCTAAGGTTTAGGGTGTAAGTTTGTGGGTTGGGATTTGTGGGTTAATATTTTAGGGTTTAAGGTTTTATATATATTATTAATAATATAAACATATTATTTTTATGAATATTTTGGGTTTTTAAAAATAATATATTTATATTATTAATAATATATAAGAATAATATATTTTATATTATTTATATATTAATATTATTTATAGTGTTATTTATTTCATAAAATAATTTGAATTAATCTCATGTAGTTTGAGATATATATTATTTTTAGCAAAATATCATATAATATCAAGTTAGTTCAGTAGTTAAGGCTTAGCTCTTACATTTGAAGATTCTGGGTTCAAGCCCTTCTAAGCATATGGTTTTAATAATTTTTCTTTAACAAAACGACGTTGTTTTGGCCTAAATTAGGGTTCAAAATAGCCACAGCAAAATGACGTCGTTTTGACTTAACGCGATGTTAAGAATTAACGGCAGAGTGATATTTTCGAGTCACATATTAAAGTTCAGTGATAGTTTTGAACAATTTTAAAATTCGGTGACATTTTCGGCTTAAGGGCCATAGTTGAGTGGTATGTGGTGTAGTTTACCCAAATATCAATGCTCTGAAAGAGAAATAAGCTCTTGAGAAATTATCGTTGATAGATAATCGATTTGATATGTGCTATATTTAATATTTTTCATTCCCCGAAGTGAATTGAGCAACACATATTGAATGTGCATAATTATACAAAATTTCCCATTTAAAAATGTAAGTGAATAATGTGAGTACTATATCTGAAAGTACTAATATCATAGAATGCTTTAAAAGAGCAAATGTGTTATTTTCAAATGGAACTCAATTCCATATTCACAATGCGTTATACTCGTCAAAATTGCAAAAAGACTTATTGAATTTTAAAGATATTCACAGAAATGAATATCATATTAAGACTATTAGTGAAGGGGATGTTGAATATCTCCAAATTACGAGTATAACTCAAGTCAATAAGAAAATCTTAGAAAAATTACATGCATTGTCATCTAGATTTTAATACACAAGAATTAGTACAAATTGAAGATCATGCTATTGTAAACGAGAAGTTTTTCAATAACTTTATTATTTGGCATGACCGGTTAGACCACCCTAGTTCAATTATAATATAAAAAATTATTGACACTTCATGTGTCATTTATTGAAGAATTGACAGATTCTTCAAAATAATATTTTTCATGTGATGCTTGCTCTTAAAGCAAACTAATTATTTGATCATCACAAGTTAAGATAGATTATGAATCTATTAATTTTTCTAGAACGGAAACATGATGATATATGTGGCCCATAAACCCTTCCACATACCATCTAGATATTTTACGATTTCAATCGATGCATCGACTAGATGGTCACATGTATTCTTGTTATCAACCTGCAACTTGACGTTTGCGAGGTTACTTGCTCAGTTAATAAAATTATGAGCACATTTTCCAGATTACCCTGCATAGACAATTCGTCTTGATAATACCGGTGACATGTCATTTTACATGCATCATCACTAATTCGCATCAAGCCAACAAATTATCGTAAGTTCTCCCCATTACAAATGGTTTTTGGTCAGGAATCAAATATTTTCCATCTTAGAATTTTTGGGTGTGTGATATATGTTCTAATTGCTCCACCACAACGCACAAAGATGGGTCCTCAAAGGTGTAACCCCCTCGTCCCGGTCCGGACGTTTGACCGGTACGAGTAGGCTACACGAGGAAAACCGATGTGAAACTCGTTAAGGTCCCACATCGATTAGCAACCCTGGAAAATTTTCTTTTAACCTTATCTTGTCTAAATGCATTATTATGTCCTATGTGAAAAACGACAGCGGAAACACAACAATATAAAAACAACCATACAAAACAACACTTTAAAACATCTCATTTTTCCTTTTAAAGTAGGTCGTATCGATACACCTGCAGAGGGTATCGATACGCCTTAACCAAGTCAACTGCCCCAAGTCAAACCAGTGAGACCGTATCGATACAAAACTTGGGCGTACCGATACGCCCTCCTCATTCAACATCTCGCGGTCAACGATATTAGACCGTACCGATACACCTAGAGCCCATACCGATACGCCAAAATCTCGTCAAAGTATCAAATTTCCAGTGAAGTTTTGGCGTATCGGTACACCCCCGTGTACCGATACGATAAGCCAAATTCGAGTCCCAAAGTGTAGGACCGTATCGATACGGCCCTTGGGCGTACCGATACGCCCTACACTGCAATACCCAAATTTGCATCAAAACGACTTAAGACTCGACTCTAGATGCGATTTACGACTCCCCTAGCCACAAACAACATACATACAACCTTTAACAACCAAGATATCAACATACAAGACATTCAAAACGAACAAGGATCATGCATCTAAAGGATTCATACATTTACCATAAAAAGGACATACTTGCATTTAAGATTCATGCCTTAGAAACAAAACATATAAGCATTCATGACATGCAACATAAACAAGGTTTACAATTCAATCAAAGCATCTGCAAACCATACTAATATCAACACAACTCTAAAGCATTCTGTAAAACCTATGTTTGATTTTGATATAATTAAATCTTTAAGGATCAATTTGAAAAACTTAAAATTGTTTTATAAGTCCCTTAATAAGTTTTAAATCACCAACTCTTTAAAAACTGATTTGAAAAACTCAAACTCAAAATATTTTCTAAGTGTTCCAAGGCCAATCTATTGAAAACCGTCCAGGTGTATCGATACACTTCCAAGCGTATCGATACCTTTTTACCAAAGTTGGCTACTGGAGGAACACGTATCGATACGGCAAACCCTCGTATCGATACGCCTCTTTGTAAAAGTCTAAAGAGTTTGAATGGCGTACCGATACGTCAAACCCTCGTATCGATACGACCTTAATAAATTTTTAAATATAAGTCGGTTTAAATATTTTGACCGTTGGTGTCAGTTGGTTGGTAACCAAATTTTAAATGGTCGTTGACCCGTATCGATACGCCAAACCCTTGTACCGATACGGAAATCGACAGTGAGCTAAGTTGAGAAAAAGGTATCGATACAGCCTTTACCGTTTCGATACCCCTTATTTATTGCACACAACAGCTCTTTCTTTTCTGAGACAGGTATCGATACGGCTCCCCGTGTACCGATACGCATAGCTGCAAAAGTGCATTTATGGTGGTAAGAGAGGGTTCCAACGGCTCCATTTATGTTCCCAACCACCCAAACGGCTAGAAATCAATGAGAAGGTATAAAAGGGACATCCAAAAGCTCCAGCAACAACTATTGATCCTCAAGAAAACATCCATACATCAAATCCAAGCAATTGTGCAAAAATCCCATATTGTCTAGAAACCCCAATTGTAATTTTCATTCTTATCTTGTTCAATTGGGTTGAGTGCTTGTAATTGGGCTACAATTTGTATTGAGAGATACTCTATTAGCCATCAAATTCTTTGTTACCTTTTTGTGAGGATTGGGTTAAATTTTGGGTAGAAAATTTAACCGAAATTGTAAGGGTTGCCTCCTTAGCCTAGAAAAGGGGAAGAGCAATTAGTGGAATTGTTGCAAATCCTTAGTGAAGCTAAGGTAGTGGATGTAGAGTTCATTTGGAACTTGAACCACTCTAAAATCCCTTGTCAATCTTTTTAATTTGCAATTTCCACCACACAAACTTTAAATTTCCAATTCACCCCCCTCTTGGTTCATATCGATCTTTCGATCCACTCAACAATTGGTATCAGAGCCTACCTATTTGAGGATTAACAACCACAAGAGGAGTTCCTTGGAAGAGTGTGATCATCATATATCAAGAGATGGCTTCAACCTCCGGTTCGGGCATGTATGAGTCTCAATCCACTACAAAGCCTCTCTTCTTTAATGGTGATAACTATTCTTTTTGGAAGAGTAGAATGCGTCTCTTCATCAAGTCAAATGACTACCTAGTGTGGGATGTCATTGAAGATGGCCCTTATATTCCATTAAAGCAAGATGGTGAAGGCAAGATGGTCTTGAAGAAAAAGATGGAGATGAGTGAAGAAGAAAGGAAAAAGATTCAAGTCAATGACAAAGCTCTCCACATGCTCTTTTGTTCTTTCGGTCCGGACATCTATTCTAAGGTTTCATCCATCGAGAGTGCCAAAGAAGTGTGGGACACTCTTGAGACTACCTACGAGGGCACCAACGATGTTAAAGAAACTAAGATTGGAATTCTCAATCTTAGTTATGAGAATTTCAAGATGGAGCCCGATGAGACGGTATCCAAGATGTTTGATCGTTTCTCCACTATTGTCAATGGGCTCAAGGGTTTTGGAGAAATCATACCGGAAGACAAGCTTGTCCGGAATCTACTCTATTCACTTCCCGAATCTTGGGATGGGAAGAGAACCGCTATCATTGAAGCTAAGAATTTGAAAACTTTAAAGCTTGATGAGCTTGTGGGTTCTCTCTTTACTCATGAGATCATGAAGCAAGGAAGGGAAGAAGAGAAGAAGAAAGAAGAGAAAAGGGTAGAGAAGCTTGAGGTTGAGAAGAAGAAGAAGATGGGAATAGCTCTCAAAGCTTCATTACATGAAGAGAGCTCTTCTAGTGAGAATGATGAACTAGAAGAATTGGCTATGATAGCCAAACGATTCTCACGTTTTATGAGGTCCAACCGGGGAAGAAAAATCCAAAGAAAGATGGACTTCAAAAGCAAGAACAAAGAAGAAGCAAGGGATCCAATCATTTGCTTTGAGTGCAAACAACCCGACCACATACGTTCGGAGTGCCCTCAACTCAAGAAGAAGGGCTTTGAGAAGAAGAATAAGCTCAAAGCCAAGCTTGCTACTTGGAGTGATGAGGAGTCATCGGAGGATGACGAAAGAGAAGTGGCCAACCTTTGCCTCATGGCACTTGAGGAAGATTCCTCCATGGTAACCTCTAACTCAGCTACTTTAGATTTTACATATGATGAATTGAATAATGCATATGATGAGTTACAAGAGGTCTATGATGAATTAGTTGAGAAATATAAAGAGTCGGTCATTAGGAACAAAATTATTATTTGGAACTAAATGAGAAAAATGACTCACTCACTCAAGCTAATTCAAAATTTGAGAAAAAGATATTAGGGTTAAAAGATGAACTAAAATTCTTTCAAGATGAAAATGTTGACCTTAATAATCTTTTGTCTCAATGTAATAATGAACACCAAAAGGTGTTGGATGAGCTAAATGAGCTCAAAAAGTCTTTGAAAAATGTTGGTAGTGTCAAGCATGAAATAGGTGAATCCTCAAGAACACACCAACCTAAGAAAAAGACTAACTACTACAAACAAGGTAGCTATCCTAGACATAGTAGAGCTAAAAGAATTAGAAGTGTATGGGTTCCTAAGGAACTTGTAAAATCTAACAATATTATTGCTATGTCATCTTGGATTGCTAAGGGAACCAAGGTTTTGGGAGCTAACACTCATGAACCCAAAATGATTTGGGTACCAAAAACAAAAGCTTAATATCTTTGTTTGTAGGGGGAGCATTGCTACAAGGCCAAAGCACAAAGTCAAAACTCATGGTACCTTGATAGTGGATGCTCAAGGCATATGACCGGAGACAAGAGTAGATTCATGGATCTAAAGCCAAAAAGTGGAGGAGTAGTAACATTTGGTGACAACTCCAAAGGCCACATTAAAGGTATTGGCTCCATAGGTAATCACTCTACTATTCTTATTGAAAATGTCTTGTATGTCGATGGTCTTAAACACAATTTATTGAGCATAAGTCAATTGTGTGGTAAAGGATTTAATTTTCTATTTGATAAAAATGGATGCAAAATTGTAGACATTAAATCTAATAATATTATGCTCATAGGTCATCGCATAGGGAACATATACATGGTGCATCTAGATGACATTCATGCATATCATGCATGCTTAGTTGCACAAAATGAAAATGATGCATGATTGTGGCATAGGAAACTAGGACATGCTAGCATAAGTGTTTTAGAAAAACTAGTCTCCCTTAATCTAGTTAGAGGTTTACCCAAGATAAAATTTTCTAATGATAAAATTTGTAATGCATGCTCAAAGGGTAAACAACATAGGTCTTCCTTTAAATCCATTAATGATGTTTCTACTAGTAGATGTTTACAACTTATCCATATGGATTTATTTGGGCCAATTAGGACTATGAGCTTGGGTGGTAAGTCTTATGATTTTGTACTTGTTGATGATTTTTCTAGATTTACGTGGGTTCTATTTTTAAGTACTAAAGATGAGGCTTTGGAAAAATTCATCACATTTTCAAAATTAACCTAAAATGATCTTGAACTTAAAATTTCACATATTAGAAGTGATCATGGAACCGAGTTTCAAAATTTAGGGTTTGAAGATTTTTTAAATGAAAATGGTATTAGCCATAATTTTTCAGCTCCTCGAACTCCTCAACAAAATGGGGTAGTTGAGAGGAAAAATAGAACTTTGCAAGAAATGGCTAGAACTATGCTTTGTGAAAACAATTTACCTAAATATTTTTGGGCGGAAGCCACAAACACCGCTTGCTATATTGTAAATCGAGTAATGATTAGGCCAATTTTAAAGAAAACACCTTATGAGATTTTAAAATCTAAAAAGCCTAACATTAGCTATTTTCACCCCTTTGGTTGCAAGTGTTTTGTTTTAAATAATGGAAAAGACAACTTAGGTAAATTTGATGCAAAAAGTGATGAAGCTATTTTCATAGGTTACTCTTTAACCTCTAAAGCCTATCGAGTATTTAACAAAAGAACTTTAGTAGTAGAAGAATCTATTCATGTTGTATTCGATGATAACCTCCTTCCTAGGAAGGATTCTTGTGATGATGATGATGTAAGAATCATAAATGCCTTTGATGGAGGACAAACTTCAAAGGAGGATGAGATTCCAACAAAAGAAGAGGACACACAAGATCCACCTCTTGAAGCCTTGAAGAACTTGGCTCTTGAGGAAAAGGAAGTGAGCTACCCAAGGGAGTTGAACTATATCAAAGATGGTGAAATCTTGGGTGATCCATCCAAGGGGGTAACCACTCGATCTTCTCTTATATTAATGAATCATGTTGCATTTATCTCATGCATAGAGCCTAAGAATATTAAAGAAGCATTGGAAGATGACTTTTGGATTATGGCTATGCAAGAAGAGTTAAATCAATTTGAGAGAAGTAACGTTTGGACATTAGTTGATAGGCCTAGTAATCAATCTACAATAGGAACTAAATGGGTCTTTAGGAACAAGCTAGATGAGAGTGGTGACATTGTAAGAAATAAAGCTAGACTAGTAGCACAAGGTTACACTCAAGAAGATGGAATAGATTTTGATGAAACCTATGCACCCGGAGCTAGAATGGAAGCCATTAGGATGTTGCTTGCATATGCGTGTTATCGTAATTTCAAGCTTTTTCAAATGGATGTTAAAAGCACATTTTTAAATTGTTTTATAAATGAAGAAGTGTATGTGGAACAACCACCGGGTTTTGAAGACTCAAAAATTCCAAATCATGTTTTCAAACTTACCAAAGCTCTTTATGGTTTAAAACAAGCTCCTAGAGCTTGGTATGAAAGACTTTCAAACTTTTTAATTGAAAAAGGATTTGAAAAAAGGTAAGGTGGACACTACACTTTTTATAAAAATGTATAAAAATGACATCTTAGTAGTTCAAATTTATGTTGATGATATTATTTTTGGTTTTACTAATGAATGTCATTGTCAATAGTTTGTTAAGTTAATGCAAGGTGAATTTGAGATGAGCATGATGGGGGAGCTCTCATTCTTTTTGGGACTCCAAATCAAGCAAAAGAAGGATGGCACCTTCATCAACCAAGCAAAATACATAAAGGATATGCTCAAGAAGTTTGGCTTGGAGAATGCAAAGCCTCAAGCCACACCTATGAGCTCATCTACAAAGCTTGACAAAGATGAAGGAGGTAAGTGTGTTGACTCTAAGCTTTATCGTTCTATGATTGGATCATTGCTTTACCTTACCGCAAGTAGACCGGATATCTTGTTTAGTGTTTGCTTGTGTGCTAGGTTTCAAGCTAGTCCTAGAGAGTCTCACCTTATAGCCGTTAAGAGAATCTTTAGGTACCTTAGAGATACTCCTTGTTTAGGTCTTTGGTACCCTAGAGACTCTACCTTCAACCTTCATGCTTATTCGGATGCGGATTATGGGGGTTGCAAAATCGATAGGAAAAGTACTTCGGGAACTTGTCAATTCCTAGGTAGTATGCTCATATCTTGGTTCTCTAAGAAACAAAATAGTGTAGCCCTATCTACCACCGAAGCCGAGTACATATCCTTAGGGAGTTGTTGTGCCCAAGTTCTTTGGATGAAGCAACAACTCTTAGATTATGGAATTAAAGTTGAAACCATACCCCTAAAATGTGACAACACTAGTGCAATATGTTTAACAAAAAAATCCCATCCAACACTCTAGAACCAAACACATAGAAATAAGGCATCATTTCATTAGAGATCATGTCCTTAAGGAAGATGTGGTTATAGAGTATGTAGACACCTTAAATCAATTAGCGTACATATTTACAAAACCTTTAGACAAAGAGCGTTTTTGGTCCCTTAGGAGAGAGTTAGGTCTAGCTAGCCTATCTTGACCTTTTAGGACCTCTTTTGTGCTTAAATTTGCTTGATCTTGTGAAATGCCATGTTTATGTGTTTAAACTCCTAATTTCATCCATGCCTATAGTTAAGGGGAGTATGCTTCTATTAAAATATGCTTAGAACTGTTCTTTCATCATTTGCATACTCATAGGAGTTGTTAAATTCGAGCCTATGGTTGTTCTTAGAACTAAATATGCATTTATGGGCATAGGGTATCGATATGGATCTACGCGTATCGATACGTGTTCTTCATTCAGATTCCCAGAATTCATTTTGCTTAAACGGGTATCGATACGATTAAACCCGTATCGATACGAGCTTCTAATCGTTTCGATACGGACCTCATCCGTTTCGATACGATTCTCCAACGGGCATTTTTAAGGAAATGACGGTTCTACCCCCGTGTCGACACACCCTCAGGCGTATCGATACTCGATTGCGCAGACAGCTTTTAATAAGGCATTTAAAGTGTTCAACTTTTACCAAAATTAAAACTCTTCAAAACCTAAAAACCCTAGCCGTTTTTGCCTATAAAAGGGCTCTTCATCCCTCATATTTTCACACCACAACTCAAATCTAAAAGAGTTTTTCAATCAAGCAAAGCTTTAAGCTCTCTCTCATCACAATTGTGCTAGAATTTTCTTCAATCTCTCAAGTTTCTATCAAGGTAATCTTTTCTTTCTTTTTCTTTTTCAAATTTTTTTTGTTTTGTTTTTGTTTTGTTTCATCTTTTTATCAAAACTTTTGTTCTTCATTTTTTTTAAATTTTTTTACCTTGGTTCTTACCCAAAATTGAAGAAAACCTTTTGCATAATCTCTCTTTTAGATCATGGCACCAAAGGAATCGAGGAAGCGTACAAGGGTTTCTCTAACCGGTGAATCATCCACTCTTGGAGCGATTGCACGTCCGAACTACACTACCATCTATGAACAATCCTTTGAAGGTCCCACGGGTCTAGCATATTTTCGTCAATTCGAGAATTATGCGGAAAGGGTAATATCCATTCCTTTTCTCGACTCGAAGCGCTTTAAATTCGAATATCTTCCTTTGCTTCGTCGTTGGAACTTCATGGATTTCCTATCTATTCCCGGTTTTTATTATCGTCTTTTGGTTTTGATTTTCTACACTAATGCCAAATGTATTTCTCGCAATGGGGAAGTTGTCGCCATTAGCTCCTATCTTATAGGAAAGAAATTCATCCTTGATGTCAAATCTATTTGTGAAGTTCTCAAATTAGAGGATGAAGGTATTGATGATGAGGATGCTTTGGGGCATGTTCTTAGTGGCTCCGTGACCGCCCTAAATGCTCAAGACCGGATCCTACATTTGATGGTGTCTTGGTGATTTCGTCCCTCCGGAGGAAAATATTCTACCATCCGTCAAGTGGATGATTTTTGGATCCGTTGCTTCCGTGAGCGAAAGCGCCCAAATCTAGCTCGAATCATGTTTGAGGAAATCGTCTATCATGTGCAACATCGTCAAACCTCTCTCATCTCCTCCTTTACATATGGTACGACTTTGAGTTATTTCTTTATGAAAAAGGATATTGATTGCTCCTTTGACTTCCCAACTCCCCTTACCGATCCCATTGATGAGCGATCTCTTGCACGGGGAAAATTCCATTACTTTAATGGCAATTGGGTTCGCCTTGCCGAGCTACCACCCGAGGCCGCCGCCGTATTTGAAGAACCTCAAGGAGATCAAGCTCCTCAAGCTCCACAACCCTCCATGGATGCTCTCATGACTTACCTCAATGAGCAATTTACCGGGTTGCGCACGGACATGAACAATCGTCTTACCTCCCTTGAAACAACTTTTGATACAAGGATGACGAGCATGGAGAATCGCCTCACATCCCTTGAAAGCGGCCATAATTCCTTGAATATTTCCATCTCCGCTTTCCATGATGAGTGGCGAAATAGCATGAGGGACAATGATCCAATGGGAATTGATGATGAAGATGATAAAGACAACGAAGATGATGCCTAGACGTTTCTTCTTGCATCTCATGCATATCATTTAGGATTTTCTTTTTTATGCATCTTTGTTTTATGTTCTTAGGACTAAGTTTATTATTAAACCTATGCTTTGATTTTCTGTTTTTGTTTGGATTTTATGTTTGATGCTATGATTAATAATATTATTGTTGCTTATCTATACATTTGCTTATGTTTATGCACTTAATTGTCTCAATATTTTTGATCTAACAAAAAGGGGGAGAGAAACTAGCTCACAACACTTCAAAAATTTTGATTTCAACTCAAAGGTTACCAAGCTTATATTAAGGGGGAGTTAACTTTGTAAAGTTTTTCAAAATGTCAAAAAAATTTAAGTTTTAGTTTTGTTATATCAAAAAGGGGGAGATTGTAAAACCTATGTTTGATTTTGATATAATTAAATCTTTAAGGATCAATTTGAAAAACTTAAAATTGTTTTATAAGTCCCTTAATAAGTTTTAAATCACCAACTCTTTAAAATTGATTTGAAAAACTCAAACTCAAAATATTTTCTAAGTGTTCCAAGGCCAATCTATTGAAAAACGTCCAGGTGTATCGATACACTTCCAAGCGTATCGATACCTTTTTACCAAAGTTGGCTACTGGAGGAACACGTATCGAAACGGCAAACCCTCGTATGGATACGCCTCTTTGTAAAAGTCTAAAGAGTTTGAATGGCGTACCGATACGTCAAACCCTCGTATCGATACGACCTTAATAAATTTTTAAATATAAGTCGGTTTAAATATTTTGACCGTTGGTGTCAGTTGGTTGGTAACCAAATTTTAAATGGTCGTTGACCCGTATCGATACGCCAAACCCTCGTACCGATACGGAAATCGACAGTGAGCTAAGTTGAGAAAAAGGTATCGATACGTCCTATACCGTTTCGATACCCCGTACCGATACGCTTACGTGCGTATCGATACCCCTTATTTATTGCACACAACGACTCTTTCTTTTCTGAGACAGGTATCGATACGGCTCCCCATGTACCGATACGCATAGCTGCAAAAGTGCATTTATGGTGGTAAGAGAGGGTTCCAACGGCTCCATTTATGTTCCCAACCACCCAAACGGCTAGAAATCAATGAGAAGGTATAAAAGGGACATCCAAAAGCTCCAGCAACAACTATTGATCCTCAAGAAAATATTCATACATCAAATCCAAGCAATTGTGCAAAAATCCCATATTGTCTAGAAACCCCAATTGTAATTTTCATTCTTATCTTGTTCAATTGGGTTGAGTGCTTGTAATTGGGCTACAATTTGTATTGAGAGATACTCTATTAGCCATCAAATTCTTTGTTACCTTTTTGTGAGGATTGGGTTAAATTTTGGGTAGAAAATTTAATCGAAATTGTAAGGGTTGCCTCCTTAGCCTAGAAAAGGGGAAGAGCAATTAGTGGAATTGTTACAAATCCTTAGTGAAGCTAAGGTAGTGGATGTAGAGTTCATTTGAAACTTGAACCACTCTAAAATCCCTTGTCAATCTTTTTAATTTGCAATTTCCACCACACAAACTTTAAATTTCCAATTCACCCCCCTCTTGGTTCATATCGATCTTTCGATCCACTCAACACATTCAAATCTCATTGCTTGACTATTACAATCTTTCAATTTAAAGTTCATACTCGAGCTAACCAAAAGCGACTCTTGGAGGCCCTTCCTCGCCCTTGCCACCCACAAGTTACTGATCTGCATTGTCGAACAAAAAGGAGCGTAAGCATAAAAGCTTAGTGAGGGTAAGCTCATAAAACAAACCTCGACAATGCAAGGTCCAAGCACGAGCATCAATTAAGATAGAATGCATGATCTTACCTCCGATCCACAAGAGCCAAAAATATACATGATGCATGAGCATATAATCAACACCATGCCATGATCAACAACTCATAAGCCCAACTCACGAAGATACATATCACATATATCAATCCATATTGGCACCTAGCTATGACTCGAATACGTGGATAATCGTTGGAACTTACATCCAACCACAACCATTACCTTACGGTGGGATTAAACTCATCACCGTTTCTCGCGGAGGGGATTCCACTCATCCTCACGCCCCGTCGATGGGATTCCACTCATCACCGACTAATATATATATGAAGATTTCCGGGCGAACCCGTATTCCATCTTGATGACTACCTTCACCAAGACCACGCGCGCATTTGACTCTCGTGTGCACACTAAACATCCTAATGACCGATCACTATACCTAAGCATACTAGTGCCAATATTAAACACAATCCATAACCTTTCACAACATCATTTCATATCAACTTCCGTGCTTAGCACGTACTCACCATGATCACCATCATGCACAATTCACAATCCAAACCACGTGCATAACAATACATCAAACCATGCCTCAACAACATGTATAACACAATATACATAACTACCATAACCACAAATAAACAAGAGGCATAACAAGCAATTAGGAGTTCAACCAAAAGTTTCCTGAACTAAGCTTGAGATTAGGCTATCACTCTAATCTCAACTCTAGGAGGGTTTACCAAGCCCAACCTAGGTCTACATGCTTGAACCAATATTTAAAAACCATTTAAAAACAACAACCACTCACCGACCACTCCATTTAGCACAAGCCGACTAGCCCACCAAGCATCCAAGTCTCCGAATTCGAGCCTGAAGCTTCTCCATTGTTTTCTCTTGCTTCTAACCATTCAAAAACAATACATTAACCTCAAAATCAGCCACAAACCCAAAGTTTAACACCAATACACAAATCCACTACAATTCTCACAATTCAAAGGCAAGTTCATTCTCCAAATTCTCATTTTCGTACTTCCACAAAAAACCCAGCAAAAATCAGCAATATAACCATCCAAAGCACTCTTAAACATGTTCAAAACACTACCCAAACACAGTATAACCATCGGCCAACAATTCCTCACCCAAAACAGCCCCAAAACCTTACCAAGCACACTCCAAAACCCCCCCATTAAACCCAAATCCGGGAATCCTTATAAAACCCTTTAAAATTCATATATGTTGGACTTTATAGGTTGTAAATAACTCATATAACCTCAAGAAATATAAAGCTTAGGTTTAAGACAATAAATATAACATTTTTAATCAAAGACTCCAAAACTTTAAATTCCAAAATCATGAACAATAATGAAAACTAAGGGTACTAGCTTGTAGAGGGAAAGGAGGACAAGTCAAAAACGAGATTACTTTTCAAAAATCACCAACAAGGATCAAAGGAGATGATGAAATAGTGAACTTGGAGGGGAAGGGGTTTTGACGTGAAAAATAGAAAATGAAGAAGATGAAGATGAGTTTAAAGTGGTCTTTTAATAAAAAGGGGGTTTTAAATTGAAAGACCATTTAATTACACTTTTGCCATTAATGAGATGGCATTCTCATAACCTCTAAAATCCATGGAATTTGAGTTTCAAATCAATTTAGGTCTAACATAAAGTGTTTGTTTTGAAAATACGAAGCCCAAATATTAATTTATTACTTTAATTATAAAGTCGAGACCTGAAACATTATTTTAATATTATTTTCAACCGACCCCTAAACCCGGGTGTTACAACTCTCCTCCACTTAAGGATATTTTGTCACCGAAATTTATCGGACAGGAAGAGTCACTGAAACTGCTCCTCCACACTTCCATTCGCTTCTCACCACAACATTCTAACCAACTCGATAGACTTACCACACAACATTAGCTATCTGATGCTAAGATCTCAACGGGTCCTTCATTGCACGTCAATTTTAAACTAAACTCAATCTCTTCAACAACATAGCACGGGACAGATCTGATTCACACTACCGAATCATAGATACATAAAACACATTACGAACCTATTTCTAACTTTGGTGGTAATCGTAACAAATAAACAACAGAACTAGCCTGATTCACAATCTCATATGGCATCGTTTGAATACTTGACTGATAACTTTCTCTGACTGATCATCTGGCTCCAACAGGTAACCAAGCACTATGCAGATGTCCTAAAAAATCTAGTTGAAATCTCGAATCCCTGTCGGCCACTATCGATTTCAAGACACTGTACAACTCACACTCTTGCTAAGGCAAGACGCTGCCATCTTACACAAGGTACAAGTAACGTGAACATGTATAAAATGAGTACACTCGGTGCAACTATCATTGTTTACTCGGCTAAGCTCTCCCGTAGGAAATCAAAGACGAACCAGGCACAAAGTCCCTCGAATCTACTACCCACTTTCATTACGAATCTTTTACGGCTGTAACAAACGAGAAGAAAACTAATGCTCGGCCTTGACACGCTGGCAAATTATACACTTACTCTTATACTGAACCACATCATTCATCGACTCAATCCAGAAGTACTCGTCTTTCAACCCACGATACGTCTTCATGCTACTCAGATGCAATACAAATGAACTGCCGTGTTTCGGCCAAAACAATACGTCTCAGAACACTATGTCATTCGGCACAACTATTCTGTCTCTGAAGGGTAAAACTCTATCATCTCTGAAACTGTATTCTGAAGGTCTTCCTTCTGCTATGTCTTGCACGTGAAGTGCCAAGAACCTGTCTTGCAACTGTTTCTCTTTAAGTATCCTGACTCAATGTAGGTTTAACCAGAAACTCGGCCACAGAACCACTATCATTTGATAAACTGAATCCGGCAAATATAGCTCGCAACTCAAATATAGCTCAGCAAAAACAACTCGAAGCATCAGTTACTACGTTGACTCTCTTCGGATGGTACTCAATCTTGAGATTACAGTCTTCAAGCAGTTCTGACAACTTATGCTGTTCAAGTTTCAACCCTTCATAAGTCTACAAATATTTCAAGTTCTGATGATATGTATATATTGTGCATTTCTTACTATACATGCTTTGTCTCTAAGTATTCGAAGCACAAACAACTGCAGTTCACTCTATGTCTCACTTCGGATAATTCTTTTCATGTACTTCCTACTGCCTCGACGAATAGGCCACAATCTTCTGTCTTGCATAAGCACACAACCTAACCCTACATGTAACGCATCACTATGGTTCACATATTATTTCTCTGATATAGGCTGGACCAAGGTCGAAGCTCTCTTCAAAGTTTCTTTCGGTTTCTCAAGGGCTCGTTGTCTCGCATTTGACCACACAACTGAACATTCTTCTGTAGCAATCTGTCAATGGAGCAGTTATCTTCGAAAGACCTTTTACAAACATCCGATAGTAACAATGCTAGACCTAGGAACTATAGATACCTGTCACTGTCTTCGGTTTCTTCCAACTCACATCTTCTTCTGCCTACTTAGGATTTACTCTAATACACTCGGCTGATCTACATGTCCTAGGAGAACATCTTCCTTGACTCGGAGTTCACGTTTGCTCAACTTGGCATACAACTGATTCTCTAATAGGATCTACAACACTAACTCCAAAGCTTGTCATGATCTTCCTCGGCACGTGAATATACCCATGTATGATCTATGAGGACTACTACAAACTGATCAAGGAGCTCAAGAAGTATCCTGCTCAACATCTCTATAAAAGTGGCTGACACACTAGTCAAACAAAACGGCATAACCCAGAACTCAAAGTGATCACATCTTGCCCTCGAAAGCTATCTTCGGTACATCAACCCCTCTCACTTTCAACTAGTAGTAATCGGATCTCAAATTAATCTTCGAAAAGACTGAAGACTCCCCAACTGATCAACAAATCACTGATGCTCGGAAACGGATACTAACTACTAAATGTCAATTGTTTCAACTGTCTGTAATCTAAACACATTCTCGTATTGTCATCTCTCTTCTTCACAAATTGCACTGTCGTACTCTAAGATGATGTACTAGGCCTAATGAATCTATGGTCTAACAAATCTCGTAGTTGATTCTTCAACACTCTCAATTCTTTCGGGAACCATAAGACACAGAGCAAACAAAACAGGAACAAACTCGAAGATGATATCAATAACAAACTCTTCTTCCCTGTCAGGAGACAAACCGACAATTCTTCCAAACACTTTTAGAAAAAAAATCACAAACTGTTCTAACATTCTGCGGTCTAACCTCATTCAAAATCGAATCCATCACATTTGCTAGGTAAGCCTGTCAACCAAACTCAATCAATCTTTGACCTCTAAAGCTGGATCAACATTCGGTAAGAAGTTCACATTCTCACCTACCACTACAATCTCACAGTAATTTGCAGCTTCAAGGCAACTCTCTATTGTCTCAAGGTATACCCTAGCTCTATGTTTTACATGCCAAACCATGCCCAAGGTTACATCGAGATCGTAAAAAGACAATTACTTCACATCTACTAGAAACACGTAACCCTGAACCATCAACAAACATCTTCCGTACATCTTTATGACCACCACTACCTCACCAAAAGGACTAGTCACATGCGTCCCTACGTCTAAGATCTCAACGGGTATATCAAAGTTCTTTGCATGCTCACACAAAAGGACAAATCCGCAGAAATTGCAACTTCACATGTACATAGCTGATAGTTTTCGGTTCTCTTGTTTTCAGGATGGCCCTTCAAACATAACCTAACCCTTCAAACCGTTCTTAGAGCATCTCAAAACCTCAAAATTCAGTTCTGTTCACACACAAACAATCATGCTTGAACTTGTTCTATAACATCGATCCCGGTGACTCAAAACATCCCACTACCAAACAATCTGGAGCCAAAGCTCAAGACTTCCTTATCAGCTCTACTATATCAAAAGTGACTTCATCTCTCCCTCTTGCTGGAAGACAACTCAGACGTACACTGGCCCAATCACACAAATCGATTCTCACTCACGGATACTGACCAGCTGTCTTGTATTAAAACCATAGGCCGAACCCCAACGATCACCAACTAACATTTTTGAGTTTCAGATTACTCACACGAGACCCTTACCTTGATCTCGCCAGAAGAACTAAGGTACTCGTACCTACCTCTAACACTTCACCGGGCACATTCAAACCTTGCATGCTTGCTAACAATATACAGAAGTACAGATTCAGAATCAATCGGAGGGAACAAACTCAAAACTGTACCAAGGGCTTATCTACTATAACATCGATACCACTCTGAACCTCACTCATAGGTCTTCACTTCCTTTTTACCAACTAATACCAGAATCGACCACATCGTTCCTTATCGACATAAATCAACCCACATACACACTAACTCAAACAAACAAATTGTACCTGAACTCCGGTACAACCATACTTCCCTGACTATAGCGATGAACTCCCTCAACATCATCCACATTTTCAGAAACCAAAACTCCCACTTACCGATTCATGGCCCACGCCCTGGCCTCAAACTTACCAAAAGTAATAAATCAACAACAACAACAAATTAACATGCAAACCAGGTTAGCAAAGGAAAGAGTCCAAGTGGCTCAAGTATGATTTCCTCACTCAAAAATCTCTTTTTCCGATGTAATAGAAGCAATGAGACTCCACTCAACATGCTTCAAGCAACATACACGTACGATCAAACAAACATACATCGAGCATACTTGATAAACAAGCAAACATGCTTACATGACAAGCAACCATCGTGCAATTACAATACAAGAATTTAACTTACCTCACTTACCTGCCCAAGGTCTCGGAAACCTTAGGCTCTGATACCAACAAATGTAACCCCCTCGTCCCGGTCTGAACGTTTGACCGGTCCAAGTAAGCTACACGGGGAAAACCGATGTGAAACCCGTTAAGGTCCCACCTCGGTTAGCAACCCTAGAAAATTTTCTTTTAACCTTATCTTGTCTAAATGCATTATTATGTCCTATGTGAAACACGACAGCAGAAACACAACAATATAAAAACAACCATCCAAAACAACACTTTAAAACAACCCATTTTTCCTTTTAAAGCAGGTCGTATCGATACACATGCAAAGGGTATCGATACGCCTTGACCAAGTCAACTGCCCTAAGTCAAACCAGTGAGACCGTATCGATACAGCCCTTGGGCGTACCGATACGCCCTCCTCGGTTAACATCTCGCGGTCAACGATATTAGACCGTACAGATACACTTAGAGCTCGTATCGATACGCCAAAATCTCATCAAAGAATCAGATTTCCAGTGAAGTTTTGGCGTATCGGTACACCCCCGCGTACCGATACGATAAGCCAAATTCGAGTCCCAAAGTGAAGGACCGTATCGATACGGCCCTTGGGCGTACCGATACGCCCTGCACTACAATACCCAAATTTGCAGCAAAACGACTTAAGACTCGACTCTAGATGCGATTTATGACTCCCCTAGCCACAAACAACATACATACAACCTTTAACAACCAAGATATCAACATACAAGACATTCAAAATGAACAAGGATCACACATCTAAAGGATTCATACATTTACCATAAAAAGGACATACTTTGCATTTAAGATTCATGCCTTAGAAACAAAGCATATAAGCATTCATGGCATGCAACATAAACAAGGTTTACAATTCAAACAAAGCATCCGCAAACCATACTAATATCAACATAACTCTAAAGCATTCAAATCGCATTGCTTGACTATTACAATCTTTCAATTTAAAGTTCATACTTGAGCTAACCAAAAGCGACACTTGGAGGCCCTTCCTCACCCTTGCCACCCATAAGCTACTAATCTGCATTGTCGAACAAAAAAGAGCGTAAGCATAAAAGCTTAGTGAGGGTAAGCTCATAAAACAAACCTCGACAATGCAGGGTCCAAGCACGAGCAACAACCAAGATAGAATGCATGATCTTACCTCCGAACCACAAGAGCCAAAAATATACATGATGCATGAGCATATAATCAACACCATGCCATGATCAACAACTCATAAGCCCAACTCACGAAGATACATACATCAATGTATTAACAACCACATATATCAATTCATATTGGCACCTAGCTATGACTCGAATACGCGGATAACCGTTGGAACTTACATCCAACCACAACCATTACCTTACGGTGGGATTAAACTCATCACTGTTTCTCGCGGAGGGGATTCCACTCATCCTCACGCCCCGTCGATAGGATTCTACTCATCACCGACTAATATATATATGAAGATTTCCGGGAGAACCCGTACTCCATCTTGATGACTACCGTCACCAAGACCACGCGCGCATTTGACTCTCGTGTGCACACTAAACATCCTAATGATCGATCATTGTACCCAAGCATACTAGTGCCAATATTAAACACAATCCATAACTTTTCACAACATCATTTCATATCAACTTCCGTGCTTAGCACGTACTCACCATGATCACCATCATGCACAATTCACAATCCAAACCACATGCATAACATTGCATCAAACCATGCCTCAACAACATGTATAACACAATATACATAACTCCCATAACCACAAATAAACAAGAGGCATAACAAGCAATTAGGAGTTCAACCAAAAGTTTCCTGAACTAAGCTTGAGATTAGGCTACCACTCTAATCTCAACTCTAGGTGGGTTTACCAAGCCCAACCTAGGTCCACATGCTTGAACCAATATTTAAAAACCATTTAAAAACAACAACCACTCACCACCACTTCATTTAGCACAAGCCGACTAGCCCACCAAGCATCCAAGTCTCCGAATTCGAGCCTGAAGCTTCTCCATTGTTTTCTCTTGCTTCTAACCATTCAAAAACAATACATTAACCTCAAAATCAGCCACAAACCCAAAGTTTAACACAAATACACAAATCCACTACAATTCTCACAATTCAAAGGCAAATTCATTCTCCAAATTCTCATTTTCGTACTTCCACAAAAACCCAGCAAAAATCAGCAATATAACCATCTAAAGCACTCTTAAACATATTCAAAACACTACCCAAACACAGTATAACCATCGGCCAACAATTCCTCACCCAAAACAACCCCAAAACCTTACCAAGCACACTCCAAAACCCCTCATTAAACCCAAATCCAGGAATCCTTATAAAACCCTTTAAAATTCATATATGTTGGACTTTATAGGTTGTAAATAACTCATATAACCTCAACAAATATAAAGCTTAGGTTTAAGACAATAAAATAGCATTTTTAATCAAAGACTCCAAAACTTTAAATTCCAAAATCATGAACAATAATGAAAACTAAGGGTACTAGCTTGTAGAGGGAAATGATGACAAGTAAAAAACGAGATTACTTTTCAAAAATCACCAACAAGGATCAAAGGAGATGATGAAATAGTGAACTTGGAGGGGAAGGGGTTTTGACGTGAAAAATAGGAAATGAAGAAGATGGAGATGAGTTTAAAGTGGTCTTTTAATAAAAATGGGGGTTTTAAATTGAAAGACCATTTAATTACACTTTTGCCATTAATGAGATGGCATTCTCATAACCTCTAAAATCCATGGAATTTGAGTTTCAAATCAATTTAGGTCCAACATAAAGTGTTTGTTTTGAAAATACGAAGCCCAAATATTAATTTATTACTTTAATTATTAAGTCGAGACCCGAAACATTATTTTAATATTATTTTCAACCGACCCCCAAACTCGAGTGTTACAAAAGGAGATTGGGAACATATGTCGGATTCAAATCCCCATCGATAATTAAATATCTCGAGCTTTTGATGGGGAATTTATTTACAGCTTCATTTACTGATTTTCATTTTAATGAGTCAGTATTTCCAACATTAGGGGGAGAAAATAAATAGTTGGAACAGAAATAAGTTATAATGAATTATCGTTATCCCATTTTTATTTATGTACTCAACAATGTGAACTATAAGTTCAAAGGATAATTCATTTACAAAACATAGCAAATCAATTGCCAAATGTTTTTGCTGACCTTCAAAGAGTGACTAAGTCACATATACCAGCTATGAATGCTCCGATTAAATTTGATGTCCCGGAAGGATAAATTCTAGTTGCTAATGTGTCTAACACAAGTCTGAAGCGTGGTAGACAAGTAGGTTCCAAAGAGAAAAATCATCGAAAAAGAAAATGAGCTATATCTTATGATGGTCTGATCGATGAATCAACGAATTATGAAAATCTCTAGAAGAGATTAAAAGGTCTCCAACATAGACATTAGACATGACTTAGGTATCTGATAATAAAGAGATCTCAATAAATTGTGTCATGTCTGGTAATAAGTGGAACCGAAATTAAATCGACGTCGAAAATACATTTGCATACAATATAGCACTAGAGATTTTGAATGATGATATGGATCGTGTACCATTGTCAATTGGACAGTGTAAACAAAGAAATGATTGACCAAAATAGAAAGTGACAATTGAGGCGGAACTAAACTCTCTTTCAAAAAGAGAAATATTTGGGCCTATAGTTCGTACACCGGAAGATGAAAAACTCGTGAATATAAATGAGTCTTTGTGAGAAAAAAATGAAAAAGGGAAAATCGCAAGATATATAGCTCGTTTGATTGCACAAGGATTCTCACAAAGACTTAGAATCGATTATGTGGAAACATACTCATCGGTGGTGGATACAATTATTTTTAGATTTTTTGTTAGTATGACAATAAAAGAAAGACTTAGTTTCCGCCTAATGGATGACGTTGCATCCAATTTGTATAGGCCTCTTGATAATAACATTTACATGAAACTCCCGGAATGATTTAGATTTATTCACTAGTGCATACTCTGCTTCAACATTTGAAGATTGTATTATGAAGTTTCAAGGATCTTATGTGATGTTTTCATGAGGGGGAGTAAATACGCATTGCAGTCTTTTTTCCTTAACCGAGGTTTTGTCCCAATGGGTTTTCTTGGTAAGGTTTTTAATGAGGCAACATGTTATGCGTATCAAAGATGTGTGTACTCTTTTTCCTTCAATAAGAAAATTTTTCCCACAAGGTTTTTATCTTAATAGGGTTTTAACGAGGCACATTATCTTCATGGATATCCAAGGAGGACTGTTATGAATATCTTTATTTATGGTGAATATTCATGTATTAAACGAGACTTTAATGTACTTTATTATTATAGTTTAGTATCCATTGGAATTAAGGTTTTCATCTTATGCCTCTAAATTTAGAGTTTGGAGAAAGCATTGTACACAACTCTACTTTAAAAATATAATACAAGTCTCTTTCTTTGTCTCTCATCTTGTTCTTGTTCATCTCTCTTGTTCTCGATCTTTACTTTATTCACAACACTTTTATTATATATGCTACAACAATAATATTTTCCCTTTTTTAGTACCATTTCCTACCTTTATTTCGGGAGTTTTTCATCTCAAGTTGCTTTGTATTTTTATTATATGGAATTATTGAAAATTAAGCATAGCATACACATAGGCAACACAAACCTTTTAAAAATAAAAATAAAAATAAAGGAACAAAGTTTGGGCATCTTATAATTGACATTCTACCTTCCTAACTCTCCATAAAATGAGAATACCAAATTAAATTGCATTGCATGGCAGCACGAGTACAATTATATATGATTTTGGACAGGACGGGCGCAAGATTTTATGTAAGGGGTACGAACTATCAGGAAGTTCTATTAAAAATATAAGGGTGTAAAATTACAATATTTTAAGGATGCATAATTAGATTATCAATAGAAATTACAAAGAAAATATATAAAATATAAGAGAACTTAAATTTTTTAGAGGGTGCGACTGCCCCCCATCACCCATGTGTCCGTCCCAATTCTAGATTCATGTGATGAAAGATGGAAACTTCTTTTCATGTTATTTATATCGAAATAGAGATAAAATTATTATCCAATTGAATTTAATATTTGAATTTTAAAAAAAGATTTGAATAGACCAAATTTAAACAAAACGAAAAACGTTCCTAAAAAATAGGATAAATTACACCACATACCACTCAACCATGGTTGCTGACTCAAAAATGCTATCGAACTTTAAAAAAGTTTAAAACTAACATTGAACTTTAGTTTGTGACTCAAAAATACCACTTCATCATTAACTCTTAACACCTCCGTTAAGTTAAAATGATGTCATTTTAGTGTGGCTGTTTTGAAGCCTAATTTAGCCCAAAACGATGTCGTTTTGCTGGAGTAAAAATATTAGAACTATGTGCTTAAAGGGGTTTGAACCCAAGACCTTCAAATAGAAAAGCTAAATCTTAACCACTAAACCAACTTGAAATTATTTAATAATTTACCACAAATATTATATATCTCAAAGTACTTGAAATTAATTCAAATAGAAGAGCAGCTCGGTGTGGAATGCCCCTGTTAGAGCGACCCATAGTTGGGCATGGAGAAAGTTGCTAAGATTGAGGGTCGATCTTGCGTTGGTTGGTAACTTGCAGGGGAAATACAAAGCAAAGGAAGTTTGGTATGTTCTAAGGCATCGACATCCTAAGGTTCTATGGCACAAAGTTGTTTGGGGTGGACCCTCGATACCTAAACATTCATTCATTTTATGGTTAGTTGTGCTTGAATGATTGCCAACTAAAAGCCGAATGATGCAATGGGGATACCAAGGGGATACATGATGCTTATTGTGTGGATCTGCTTGCGAATCGAAAGATTATTTATTTAGAGAGTGCTGTTACGCGAGAAATTTGTGGGCGTTGATCTTGTAAGGTTGTGTGGTGAGTCGGGTCACTGATAGCTGGAAAGAGATGCTGACTTGTGTCCAGTCAGCTAGTAAAGGGAGATCCTTGCGTGCGGGGATTATTAGACTAGCATAGAATAGCTTGAATTATTATCTTTGGCAAGAGAGAAATGGCTGGATGCATGGGAAAAGGTCGAGGCTAGTGGCTGATATTTTTGATCTCGTAAAGTACAGTGTAAAATGGAGAATTATAGGTTACAATAGATTCACTTTTACTGGTAATTGTATAGCTGCAAATTGAGATATTTGTAAGTAGTTTCTATTCTTTTTGGTCTGTATGTAAAGGACAGACCACCAGTAGTTCTATTAGAATCTTCGTATTTCTTTGAGGTAGCTTGGATGAATAAAGTGCCAATTTATCCAAAAAAGAAATTAATTCAAATTATTTTATGAAATAAATAACACTATAAATAATATTAATATATAAAAAATAAAAAAATATTATATATATATCAATATATATAAATAAAAGTGTATTTTTTTTTTATTTTTATATAATATTTATAATATAAATATATATTTAAAAAACTTTAAAATGTTCATAAAAATAATATATTTATATCATAAATAATATATAAAAACACTGAACCTTAAACTCTAAACCTTAAACTACAAAGCCCAAACCTTAAATCATAAATCTTATGGTTTGAGGTTTAGGGTTTATGGTTTTTATATATTATTTTTATAAATATATTATTTAAATGAATAATTTTTAAAAAATAATATGTTTATATTATAAATAATATATAAAAACCTTAAAAATATATTTTTATTGATATATATGTAAATAATATATGTTATATTATTTATAGTATTATTTTTTTCATAAATAATTTGGTAACTCTAAATCCTACACTCTAAGGTTTAGGGTTTAAGTTTGAGGGTTGAGGGTTTGTGGGTTAATAGTTTAGGATTTATGAGGTTTTTTTATATATTAGTAATAATATAAATATATTATTTTTATGTTTAATTTGGGTTTTAAAAATAATATATATTTATATTATTGATAATATATAAAAATAATATAATTTATATATTTTTATATTAATATTATCTATAGTATTATTTATTTCATAAAATAATTTGAATGAATATTAAGTAGTTTGAGATATATAATATTTTTAGAAAAATATTATATAATATCATGTTGGTTTAGTGGTTAAGGCTTAGCCTTTATAGTTGAAGATCCTAAGTTCAAACTCTTCCAAGTGCATGGTTTTAATATTTTTGTCCAGCAAAAAGAGTCGTTTTAGGCTAAATTATGCTTCAAAATATCCACACTAAAAAGACGTTGTTTTGACTCAATAGAGGTGTTAAAAGTTAACGGCGGAGTTGTATTTTCGAGTCACAGACTAAAGTTCAATGTTAGGTTTGAACTTTTTTAAAATTCGGTGGTATTTTCGAATCAACGACCATAGTTGAGTGGTATGTGGTGTAGTTTACCCTAAAAATTAAAAAAAACATTAAGAATTTATTCGGACTTTACCCATTGCGTTTGCAACTCGAAGAGCTTTTATTTGTGTTTCACTGCAAAGCTATTTACCTCAATGGAAATTTCAGTCTTAATTTCACAAATGCATTTATTTTTATATTACTATTTGTTGTGCACGCGACAAATGAAAAAAGAAAATCAAACAAGCAAAAACACAAGAGATTTAACGAGGTTTAACAGTGTGCTTACGTCCTCGGGGAGAAAAAATCGGTTGTTTTCTTTTATTCAATCAATGGTCCTTAGGTTACAAATAACACATCTATTTATAGACCCGATACAATTACAAAGATACCTCGTACTGTACCACGGGGGATTCGCCCCCGCACTCTTAACCCAATTAATCTGAGCCTACCGAAAACTCGAGTACTCCTTTGATGGACAGATGCTCTCGCTCCGCAAAACCTAAAGAACAATTGATGAAGTGTCTAATGAGGTGGGGGTAATCCTCTTTATATAGCCCCCTACATCCAAGTCCTATTCTAATTAGGATAAGGAATACTACTCCCCGAAGGATTAGAACAATTGTAATCCTAGTTAAAGTAGCCAACATTTGTCTTTTTACAATATATGAGCCATACTTAACAAATCTTCACCTTGGCGAATATCATGCCCCTTAAGAGATAAATCTAGAGTCTCTCACACATCAAAGTGGGTTGGGCTACCATGCTTCTCTAGCATTTGCAAACGTTCAACAAGTCCAAACAATGCTTGAACTTGTATGTAGTAACAGACTTGGTCAACATATCAGCTAGATTGTATGCAGTATGCATCTTTTGTGACAATATCTCACCAGATGCAATCAACTCTCTAATCTTGTGAAACCTCACATCAATATGTTTAGTTCTAGCATGATACACCTAATTCTTAGCCAAATGAATATCACTTTGGCTATCACTGAACTCCAACTTGCTGAATACCCAATTCCTTCACTAGCCCGATAAGCCATAAGGCTTCTTTTGCAGCTTCAGCTACTGCCATGTACTCAGCTTCTGTTGTTGATAATGCCACAACAGACTGAATAGTTGACTTCCAACATATATGCCATCCACCAAGGGTGAAAACATACCCAGTTGTAGACCTTCTATCATCCAAATCACCTGCATAGTTTGGATCCACATATCCAACAATCAAAGGATCATGTCGCTGACTATCAAAAACAATTCTATATCCCACAGTACCCTTTAAATACCTGAAAATCCACTTGACGGCTTCCCAATGTGATATTCTTAGTTTAGACATGTATTTACAGACTTGACCAACATCATGAGCTAAATCAGGACGAGTACATACCATCGCATACATCAGGTAGACAACAACACTAGAATAAGAGACCTTTGCCATCTCTTCAATTTCCTTGTCTGTCTTCGGGCACTATTCTGTAGAAAACTTAAAGTGATTCGCCAATGGAGTGCTCACGGGCTTTGCTTTGCTCATCCCAAACCTGTCTATCACTTTCTCAACATAGCCTTGCTGAGATAACCATAATTTCCTTGAGCCTCTATCTCTATGAATCTCCATTCCAAGAATTTTCTTTGTAGCTCCTAAGTATCGCTTGTAGCCAATCTGAACCATGTAGGAGTCGAATCACTTGTACCATTATCGTGGAGACTGCTTCAACCCGTACAAGGATTTCTTTAACCTGCAAACCAACTGTTCATCTCCGGATTGAATGAACCCTTCTGGCTGCTGCATATAAATCTGCTCCTCTAGATCACCATGCAAAAAAGTAGTTTTAACATCCATCCACTCTAAATGCAAATCCGAACTAGCTACAAGTGCAAGAACTGCCCTGATTGAAGTATGTCTAACCACAGGAGAAAAGATTTCATCATAATCAACTCTTTTTTGCTGTGAAAAACCCTTTGCTACCAATCGAGCCTTGAACTTTTCCCCCTCTTTTTTTGATACTGCTGGTTTTCTTTTATACACCTATTTGCAACCAATAGCCTTCTTTTCCTCAGGAAGCCTAGCTAGCTCCTACGTATGATTTTTCTACAAAAATTTCATCTCCTCAACCATTGTAGCCATCCATTTGCTTTTCTCCGGACTAGAGATAGCCCCTTGAAAAGTATATAGATCTTAACTACTAATTAGAAGTGCAAAAGACACCATTTCTTCAAAACCCAATCTGCATGGAGCCTTTACGTTGGTGCGTCTCTCTCTATCTTTAGCTAAATTATAATTATGCAGCGGAATTGTATTAGAGTCACCAAAAGTTGAATTTGAACTTTCACCTTTCTCAGCTATTACTTCTTTCTCAACTTCTCTTGGATACTATTCGAAATCCACCAGCACCTTGTCTCGGTTCTGCTGCAACATGAATTGCTCATCAAAAAATGCATCTCTACTAATCATTGTTTTCCTTGCAACTGGATCCCAAAACTTGTATCCTTTGACACCTTTCTTGTAGCCCAGAAAGATGCACTTCTTCGATTTTGCATCAAGTTTTGATCTCTCATCACAAGGTACATGCACATAAGCAGGACAACCAAAAATCTGTAAGTGTGAAAAATCAACTACATTGCCTGTCCATACCTCTTCTGCAACTTTTCCACCCAAAGATTCTCGTGGTGATCTATTGATGAGATAACATGCCATACTCACAACCTCTGCCCAGAAGTTTTTAGGAACCCCTGCATTCAGTCTCAAGCACCAAGCGCGCTCAGCTAATGACATGTTCATCCTTTCAGCAACACCATTTTGTTATGGCGTCTTTCGCACTGAAAAATGTCTCTGAGTCCCATGCTTCTCACAAAACTTCAGAAACTGCGAATCTGTGTATTTTGGCCATTATCAGACCTTAAATATTTGATCTTTCTACCCGTTTGGTTCTCCACCTCAGCTTTCCACACCTTTTTTTTGAAAGGTTAAGGGCCTCGTTAAAAACCCCCACTAGTCCTAAAAGGGGGAAAAGAGTGCCCAAATTTTATTGATATCGAAACAGAGTACAACCAGGCATTACATACCAGAAACCATAATCCTGTTACATACACCAGAAATAACCAATATGAATTTTGACTAGCCTATACCTTTCTTAGCTTGTGCATCCGCTTCAATGTTGCAATACCGAGGGATCCACCGAACTATCATAGCATTCGCCTTTACATCATTCGAAATCTCCCTAACCAGGTTAGCTAGACTTGCCGGAGGATTAGCTGCCCCTGAAACCCATTCCACTGCTGACTTGCTGTCACTCTCGATGATAACCCTTGCCAGCGATTCAAGATCTGCAGATAATACCTTATGGATACCAATTTTAATAGCCAATAATTCAACCATAGATGGAGGTCCATTGCAACACCTTTCAGAAAAATGAAGCAACACAGTCCCATGATCGTCTTTGAGAACACCACCAACTCCGCTACCTGTTAAGGATGATGCGCCATCAACATTAAGTTTCAGAAAGCCAGGGGGGAGGAGACCACCTGCAAATCGACTTTGATTTCACCAAACCCAAACATTTATCCTCAGCGGTAAGGAAATCGGCTAAGATTGCATCTACAGACAGCGAACAGTTATAATACTTTGCTTTAATCCAAGTTGCCAATCGAAGCTGAACCAGAAAAATAATTTGCGCTATATCCAGCGATTTGTTGTTAAAAACGATATCGTTTCTGAAGAGCCAAAGTGTCCATATCACGGCAAACGAAATAAGAGACCAAACTATCTGAGCCCCTCGGGGAGCAAAAGCATTCCAATCCTCTAAAAACTTATCTGGTTCTATGCGAAACACAGAGTAGCAACCCAGTCTCGCCAAAAAATAGGACCAAACCATCCAACTATAGTGACAGGAGAAAAAAAGGTGAGAAACAGTCTCAACATGTTCCTTGCAAAACACGCACATTCCCGATGTCAAGGAAGTGATCCCTCTTTTCAACAATTCAGATTTAACCGGGACACGACCTTTCACCACCAACCACAAGAATAATTCAACTTTAGGAGGGGCATGCCCAAGCCAGACAAAATCATTCCAGAAGTTACCCGAAGGGATAGGGCCGATCAACATCGCTTTTAAAGATTTCACATTGAATGAGCCATCACTGGAGCCTACCCATCGAACCCAATCGTGATCTAAAGAACTCAACTTGAAATCACGAAGCGTAGCCATAAAAGAATTCCAATTTTGTTGTTCCCAATCGAAGAGAGATCGCCTAAGATTAATGCACCACACCCAGCCATTAGGAGTCTTGCAACCGAAATCCGCAATGCATCCAGTTTTAGAAACTGATAAAGAAAAAATCCGGGGAAACATGGCTTTCAAGCACAAATCCCCCAGCCACACATCCGTCCAGAACGCTATGGACTTACCATCTCCCACCTCGAGTTTAAGATTCGAGCGCAAGCAAACACCCATTCTATCGTTGCTTAGAAAAGAATTAACGATGCCTCTCCAAATCCATGACGAGTGCCTAGGTTGCGCCTCAACAGGAAGGAGGTTACTGTTGGCAGCGTTCTTGCAAGAAATCACTCTACTCCATAGTCCATCCGGTTCATTCCCATATCACCAAACCCATTTCCCCAATAAAGCTCTGTTTACCAAGTTCAGATTAGTTAACCCCAAACCGCCATTCTCTCTAGGGAGGCAAATATCGTTCCACCTAACCCAATGTATTTTAGATTTATCCGAAGTTCCTCCCCACAAAAAATTCTCCATTAAATGGTTCAGCCTATTAGCAACCGAAGTCGGCATCTGAAATAACGATAAGAAGTAAATTGGGAGACAAGAAAGGACAGATTTGATTAAGACCACTCTCCCACCGATCGATAAAAACCGAGATTGCCATCCTTCTAGTTTCTTCTAAAAACTAAGAATCACAGGCTCCCACATGGCTATCGAATTTCGCCTCACACCCAGCGGTAAACCTAAGTAACTGGTTGGGAATGTATCAACTGTGCACCCGACCGAACTAGCCCACGAATTTAGAGAAGAAGAAGCCACATTAATACCGTAGATTTTGCTCTTAGCCATATTCAACTTGAGACCAGATGCCAACTCGAATACTCTCAAAATTCTATTTACGTTTCTGATTTGACCTTCCGCCGCTCCACAAAAAATAAGTAAATCGTCCGCAAACTGAAGGTGAGAAATACTCACAGTGTTATTGCCGCGGATGATATTGGCACCCTGAAATAGCCCTTTGTCTACTGGTTTGGATAGCATCAAGCCGAGTGCTTCGCCCACAAGGTTGAATAAAAGGGGAGACAGAGAACATCGCTGCCGCAACCCACGAGATATGGAAAATGCCTCTGTCGGAGAACCGTTGACAAGGATGGAAAAGACTTCAGATTTCTGTTTCAAGAAATACACCCAAACTTTCTTAGAAAAAGCGTCAATAAAAGTAACATAATACACAGATCCACCCAATGATGATTCTCTGGTAGGCCCCCATACATCAAAATGCACATAATCAAGAATCCCTTCAGTTTTGTGCTTTCTAGTCGTGCAACTGACTTTAGTCTGTTTACCAAGAACACAAAATTCACAAAAATTGAGCTTGCAACTTTTGACACCATACAACAAATTTCTTTTATGCAATTCAATCATTCCACGTTCACTAACATGACCAAGACACATATGCCACAATTTTGTATTATCATCATATGACTCAATAGAATGAGCTCCACCTACAACTGTACTCCCTAACAGTTTATAGATATTCTCTGTAGTTATCTTTCCTTTCATCACAGTCAATGCACCTTTAACAATCCTAATAGTTTCTCTATCCTCATCAGCTTTATGAATTAAACCATTCTTATGCAAAGTGCCCAAAGAAATTATATTCTTTTTCAAATTCGGCATATGCCTAACATCACATAATATTCTAACAATACCATTATACATCTTAATTCTGACATCATCAATACCGACAATATTGCAATATCTATCATCACCTAGATAGACAAAACCAGAATTAACAGACATATAGGTAGAAAACCACTCCATGTTAGGTGTTATATGATAAGAGCATCCTGAATCAAGAATCCAAGCATCCGTGAATTGAGTTGTTGAAATAGAAAGCATATCACCATCACTGCAATCCGAATTCTCATTCTGCACCACATTCACAGTTTTGGATGATGCATCATGTTTATCATCTGACTCCTTTTTCCACTTTGGACAATTTCGCTTCATATGTCATGGCTCCTTGCACTTGTACTAACGAAACGTCTTCTTGCCTCTAGACTTTGATCTAGAATTCCATCTTCTAGAACCCCCTTTCTCTGACTTCCTTCCACGGTCGTGATTACCCTTAACACATAAACCATCAGCGTGAGAGCTTTCGCATGTATTCTACCTTCGCTGGTTGTAGGCCAACAAGGCTGCAGTAATCTCTTCAACTTTGATTGTTTCTTTCCCATATGTAAGAGTAGTCACCATGTGTTCATAAGAAGAAGGAAACGAACACAACAGAATCATTGCTTTGTCTTCATCTTCAATCTTCACATCAAGTTGAGTTAAATCGGTGATTATTTGATTGAAGATATTCACGTGTTGCGCCAAATCCTGACCTTTCTGCATCTTCAGCCCATACAACTTCTGCTTTAGATACAATTTATTTGTTAGAGACTTGTACATAAATTGACTTTCCAACTTGCTCCATATCTCTTCTGGAGACGTCAGACCCATAACGTGATACATAATCTCATCTACCAAACATAGACATATGGTTCCAGTCGCTCGTTGCTGCAGTTCTTCCCAATCGTCGTCCTCCATCGACGCTAGTTTTGTAGATCGTAAAGCCTTTAAAATCCCTTGTTGCACTAATAGATCCTTTACCCTCTTTTGCCACAATCCGAAGTTACCTTCACCATTGAACTTGACCATTTCAAATTTCGCACCGGACATAGCCATCACAACCAGGCTCTTGATACCAGTTGTTGTGCACACGACAAATGAAAAAAAAAATCAAACAAGTAAGAACACAAGAGATTTAACGAGGTTCAGCAGTGAGCTTACGTCCTCAGGAAGCAAAGAGTGGTTGTTTTCTTTTATTCAATCAATGGTCCTTAGGTTACAAATAACACATCTATTTATAGACCCGGTACAATTACAAAGATACCCCGTACCGTACCGCGGGGGCTTCGCCCACGCACTACGAACCCACTTTATCCGAGCCCACCGAAAACTCGAGTACTCCTTTGATGGACAGATGCTCTCGCTCCGCAAAGCCTAAAGAACAATTGATGAAGTGCCTAATGAAGTGGGGGTAAGCCTCTTTATATAGCCCCCTACATCCAAGTCTCATTCTAACTAGGATAAGGAATACTACTCCCCGAAGGATTAGAACGATTGTAATCTTAGTTAAAGTAGCCATCATATGTCCTTTTACAATATATGAGCCATACTTAACACTATTAACCATGAATAATATGCGTTCATATCTTCTATTTTTCAAGTTATTTAACTGAATTTTTATTTATTTTTTTATCTATGATCATATTTTTATTATTTAATTACTAATTTGTACACTTTATGATTTTTTTTTGAAAGGTACACTTTATGATTTTAGAGGAAAGTTCTTTGATTGTGCTTGTTCCCAAGATTGTCTGGTTCGGTTTCATCTATATTATATGGGAAGAAAGAAATTTTTGACAATTCAAAAAGGTTTTTTGTATTGTTGAGGATTTTGTTAGATGTATAAAGGAAATTGTTTGCATTAAACTTCACAATAAATGTATAAATAGGTCTGATAAAGTTAACATACAACTTTGTGATGTATGGGGATCTTCTAATTGTATATATTGAGGACCTTGTTATAGGGTATGTTTATTATAGCAACTTGCTCCTTTTTTAATATAATACACAACATTTTATATAAAAAAATCCATTCCGTCCTACTGTCATCCCTAAAAATAATATATATTATATAATGTAAACTTTATAATGAACAATTCAAGAAAACATTTTTCTTACCCTAGCCGCTCAAAGCGTTTTTCTCTAACCTAAATGCGTAAAAGTTTTTTTGTTTGTCCGGCGGCAACATCAACCTCAGTAATGGTCATCAATCGACGTTATTCTTTCCTTTTCTTTACTTTATCATTTTTTATCCTTTCTTTTTTTTAGTTTTTAATAAGAATAATTCTGTATTTGTGGCACGTTTGTTTTTTTTCCTTAGTCCGTTGACTTCGTTTTATGTTTTACAAAAGGTGAATTTGACGACGACGCGGCTGATCAATATGACACTTATTTGTTATCTTGTTAATTTTTCCTATTTTACACCCTCAAATTAAATTTGAATATGTGTTCACAATCACCGTTTCTTGTTCATGATTGATTGTGGTAACGATGGTTTTGACAAAATATCACTAAGTGTTATATGCATTTTTTAATGTTATTGTTGATGGTTTTATCCTTCACTCGACGATTTCTAACATTGTTTGTGTCTATCTTTTGTTTGAGTTTTTTAAATTGTGTTTTTAACTATTTTATTGTATGATCCTTGTATGATCTCAGATTTCTATTTTTTATTTTAATGGTTATAAGAAAATGTCTAAGTACTTAGCTTACTCTTATTACCGTTAGCCCTCATTTTAATTTTAGATATTTCACTTTTAAAAACTAACGACTTTTACAACAACAACAAAAAAAAAAAACAACCCAAGAAAACACAAGAAAATATAAAATAAAATAAGGGTAAAGGAGTAGAAGACCAAACATTCTCTTAATTTGAAAAAGGAAATTAACAAGAGCACGTGGATAGTTTCTTCATCTCACTTATTTCTAAATCAGGACCGGCTATCACCTCAATCTTTGACCCTCTCAACGCCGTGGCGTGATCAGCACCGTTGAGCTTCCCGTTACCGCACTCCAATGATTTCCTACAGAGCACACCGTAGATTTCTTCGAGCACCTTGAAAAACGCTTTATCGACGTTGTCACCGCTAAGAGCAGACGTCTCCGCGAAGAACAACCCCTGATCCTCTGCGAACTCAACCGCGTCTTCAGTTGGAACCTCCCGGTGGTCCACCAGATCGGCTTTGTTCCCGATCAGCATGATGACGATGGAGTTGTCGGCGTGGGCCCGTAGTTCCTCCACCCATCTCGCCACGTGATCGAAGCTCTGCCGCTTGGTGATGTCGTACACCAGCATTGCCCCCAACGCACCTCTATAGTACGCACTTGTGACTGCTCGGTACCTGCCCTCACCAAATTGCCAGAATGTTAAAAACATTGGCTTCAAAAATAATTGATTCATATTATTATATAATACACATAAATATTTATACAACAATTAATAATTTTATTAACGGTTTTATTAACATGAGATATGATTAATATATACTAATAATTGAAAGATCAAATTAGAATATTCAAAAATTTGAGAGACCAATTTAAAATAGAGTTATAAATTGGGGATAAAATTGAAACATTCAAAAGTTTAAGGACCAATTTAAAATAATGATTATAGTTTGAAGAAAAAATTGAAATATTCAAAAATTTAAAATGAAGTTAATGGTTTGAAGACTTGTGATGCAATTAACTCTTTTTTTTTAAACAGCGAACCTCAAGAGGTTAATAATAACATGTGAGCCAGTGTAAAAAATGCAAATTTCGAAATTTCTCCAAACAACTTAAAAATAGTTTTTTACGTGTTTTAAAATTTGTCAAAAAAATTCAATCTAAAATATTATCAAAAGTTATAACATTTTAGGTTGTTTGGATAAATTTTGAAACTAACCGTTTTTAACTTTAAATTAAGCGGTTGTTCCTTAGACTAGGGTTGTAAATGAGACGAGACAGATCACAAGCTACTCGAGTTCGACTCGAGCTCGGCTCGAGTTCTTAACGAGCCAAGCTGAGCTACTTAATACTCGACTCGAAAAGCTCGCAAGCTACTCGAAAATATAATATACTAATTTTTTTTATAATTTAAAATATAAATTCATAAACTTAAAACCCTAAACATAAGTCTTAAATCTTAAAATTTTAAATCTTAAATTTTAAATTCAACCTCTAAGCCCTAAATTAATACCCTAAACATTAAAATTAACAAGCTTGAGTTTATACAACTTGTGTATCAAAGTTTTTTCTTGATAGGACTTTAAATGAGACATGACGAATAGCGAGATATTCGAGTCTGACACGATAAAAAATCGGTAAACACTTGACTCGTTTAGGCTCGAATAAAACTCAAATTCGACTCAAGTTCTTAACGAGCCGAGTCAAGCTCAGATTTCTCAGGCTCGTTAAAAATTACTCGAGCTCAAATTCGACTCAAAATTTTAACGAGCTGAACCGAACTCAACACTACTCAAGCTGGAATTTAATAGTTTACACACGTGTCTTAGACTCGTTACTAGTGTACCGCAACATTAGAAAATGAGAGTTTCTTGCCAACCATGAGTCGTGACAGCAATGGATAACAATCCAGATATTTTAGATATATAAAGAAATCAAAATTAAAGATGTTAACTTTTTGGGTAAAATGCACAGATCATCACTCAACTATCTTCTCACTCTTATTTTGGTCATTTGACTTTTAAAATTTTTAATTTAGTAATTGAATTATCGAATTGCTCCTATTTTAGTCACTCTAGAATAATTTATTATTATATTCATTTTTCAATATTATTAAATAAAAAATAGTTTAAAATAAACAATAAAATCATAATTTGTTATTATTAAATTTAAAAATATGAAAAAATCACCACCACTATCAACCACCGACGACCACTATTGGTCTCGAAATCGACGATCGTTTGATTCCAAATTGCATTGGTGGACTCGTTTTGACACGCTGAGTCCGAATATGGTGTTTGTTTCACTGGAAAATGTCTTGAAATCCGCAAATCTCGTTTGAAATTTTTTGATTTCCTAACTTTCGATCTCTTTTTCGTAGGCATCAAAGCACTTCCCGACAAAATCGATGTTGGATTCGGACTCAGTGGACCGAGACGAAGCGACCGGTGAAATTTTAGACTGAATGACCATCATCTATGGCTGATGACGGTGGCGTCTAACGACGGCGAATGGTGTCGGCGAACAGTTAGATTTAATTTTATATTTTATATTAAATAATAATAAAGATGCCAAATAATAATAATAATAATAATAATAATAATAATAATAATAAGGAGTGACCAAAATAGGAGCAATTCGATAGTTCAGATAGTAAATTGAAAAGTTTAAAAGTTGAGTTACTAAAATAAGAGTAAGAAGATAATTGAGTAATAATCTGTGTATTTTACCCTAACAGTTTTTTTTTCAAATGCGTTGTTATATAAATATCATAAAGCGATAGCATTTAAATTCATGTCTATTTAAATATCACATGGTTATGTTTGACAATTAGCGGATAGTTGATAGCGGATTATATTAGCTGATTTGACTAGCGAATTGTATTAGGTGACTGTATAAAAGTGTTTGGTAAAATTAACTGATAGTTGTTTGATTATTTAAACAAGCAAAATGACATGTAATGACATGATTATATTCGATACTTAATTGAATAGTTTAGTAGCTATCAATATTTTTGTATCTATTAATATTAATTAGATTATAAAAATAATTTTTAATATAACATTACTAAGCATATTTGAAGGGTCTATATATTAATTTATTATTTATATAATTATTTTTTAATATAATTTAATTAATTATTAAATTTAAATACAAATATAAATGTGTAAGAATAAAAAAATAAAAAATATTAGTTTGCAAATGTCACAATGTAAATACGTGAAGTTAAAGAATTAGAACAAAAATAATTAAATTTAGGTTATTTAGAGATTTTTGATAACCGTTAAAGGTAAAAATCATTTTATAACTCTGATGTCAAAACCTCGAATTTTAAAAAAAAGTCTTATTACCAACTTTTTTAAAATTAGAAATTTTACCCCAATCTGTTATTTCAATCCGCTCTTTACCAAATATCTAAATTAGCGAATTTGACCAATCAAATCTCTAATTTTAGCTCAAACTTCTCTTTATTAAACATGAGCTATATATATATATATAATTTAATATCATTTAAATAATAAAATCAAAATTTTACATAAAGCATGTCAAATAATTTCACAAAAATATTTCCTCTTCTGTATTCTTATGAAGGAATCCAACTAGCTTTGGACTGGAATTAAAACTTTTTTGGAATATTTTATTACTTTTCTTTTCCATGGTCAAAAAGAGTCCCAAAATTCCTACTAGTGTGGCCAGTGGTGGGCCAAAGCACCGAAATTATGTAAAATCAAGCTTAGAAATTACAACCAGATTGATTAGTTAATTAAAATTAGTTTAATAAAAATATAGAGTGAACTAAAACATAAGTGCAGAGTAGCCTGTAGGTAACCTGATGACCTTACTTGCCTTCATTATAAAATGACATCAATTTTTTTTTATTGAAACATAATATTTCACTAGACTTTTAAGTTTTATATCCGATCCAAAATTAATTAATATATGAAATTATATTCCAATAAATGATATTCAATAGACTGGAGATTTTGATCCTTAACATGCAACATTCTTTGCCTTTGCCTTTGTTTTTTGTTCACTTAAAAAGTGACGGAATTTAACATTTTGTCACAAGAAAAATGATAAATCATGCATTCTTGCAGGCTGAAAAAACCTGTCTTTGAACTGATCAATCAACCAGACAGGATATATGTTAAAGAAATGTGAGTTACAGGGGAAGGGTTAAAGAAACTAACCTTTCTTGGCCAGCAGTGTCCCAGATCTGGCCTTTGATGACTTTGGTCTTAATGGTAACAGTCCTGGTCTGGAACTCCACCCCAATGGTGGACTTAGAGTCGAAGCAGAACTCATTCTTGGTAAACCTGGACAGAATCTGAGTCTTCCCGACAGCCGAGTCACCGATCACCACCACTTTGAACACGTAGTCTATTTTCTCGGGAACATTCTCGACCTCAACAGTACCATTCATCTCTTCATTCATTTTCAGCTCAAGCCAAGAAAAAGAAATCCGACACAGACCCTCTTTTTTCTCTCTCTTCTCTTTGGCAGTGATGGTGTTAAATAAGAAGCTTCAATTTGGGTACTGTTGTTGACCTCTAGTGGGGCGCAAGTAAAGAAATAAGAAAAAGATGGTATCAGACAAGACTGGTGTTTCGAGGGTTGTAGTCACACGAGTTATGGCAATACGGTCCTGTCCTTGTCTCTCTATTAATGCTGCCTTATTGTGCGTGTACCATTCATTTACTTGTAAAGAGGGGGAAAAACAACAATTATAAGAAGTTTCTTTTTGCTTAATGGGGGTGTTTAAACTGAAACTTGATTCTACACACAGACACAGTCACACAACAATAAACTCATAATTTCCTGCACCATCTCCGGATAAAAGTACTTTTGCAAAAGTTTTTTGATGCAAAGAAAGGGGTTTGTTTTGTTCCTTGATGGCCTTAATTATGATGCTATATAGCTCATATAATGTTAAGTGGATGGCTAAGAGTACTTGAGAGTATCAAGGCAAAAATGGGTCTGTCCGTCAAGAAACCAGGCCTAGTGATCAAGTTAGGGCCAGCAGCAGATCACCCGCCCCACAAATGAGGTTTTCTTTTGATTCTCTGTTCTTGAATTCTTTTGCATTCCGAAACATCAATGGATTCTCTTTATTTTTCTTAGATCCTGTCATGGTCCATCTGGTAACACTTCCAATGTTTTGCACCGACAAAACTTAAGCACGAACAAAATGATGACCGAGAAGACCCTCTTTCTGTTGCCACTGACACAAAACTCTCTTGTTTCAATCGCTTAAACTTCAAATGAATATGCTTTTATCAGCCGTGATTGCATCTGTTTACATTAAAACGACGCCGTTATGCTCGCATGGAAGGCATCAAGGTTAGGTGAGTGAAAAGGGCAAATGTACAAGATGAAGATGCCAACAGTTGTTATGGCTCTGCAATTGAACAAAATATAAAACACTAGTCCATTTCAGATTATACTTTGCTTCCTTACAAGAGCATAGGTTCACCAAAAAATGCATCCATCTTTGCATAAGTTGAAGGCCAGGGCAGAAAAGGACATTTTGAAATTGGGGAATACAATGGTTCAATAGTATAAAAGTTGAGACAAAAGTACAAAACAAACACCAGAGAAGTCAGCTTTGTCATGTTTTAGCTTCATCAACAAAAACCAGAAAACAAACACTTGCCAATACGTTCATTACCGGTATTCAGGTTAATTATTTCCAATCCATTCAAGTTTCACGTTTAACATGACTGCCTTCAACTTGGGGGGAAGTTAAAAACTAAATAAACAGAAAAGATGGCATTCATAAACATAGGATTCATTTAACCAGCAGCAGAATGAACTGTGAACAACATGAAATCTAGGAAAAAATGTTTTGCCCCGAGGCCTCTCCGGCAATAATGCTACTAGAATCGCGTACATGATCGAACTCCGATGCTGCAACACTTTTCGATCTTTTGATCCACTACTCGCAGCAACCTATATTTCACTTGAATGATCATAATAATTTTCATTAAATAATCTATATTGAATGATCATTAACTAATCTTTTCTTTTGCAGAGAAGATAGAATTCAGTACATTTTGTCTGCAAGTCTGGCGCTTTCCATTCGTACGAACCATCACTTGAATGATCATAATCATTTTCATTAAAAATTAAAACTTTTTGCAGTACAATAACATCTTAATGCACCATACACAAGTTACAAACACAAAGTCAAAAGAAAAATCAAGCGGATGGATTCTTCATCTTGAGCTCTTGATCAATGGCCTTCTGAAGCCAAGTCTCGGCATCCTCCATCATTTCAGGGCTAAGCCTAACCATGAGGATACAGAACTCCGTCTGGTTCAGCGCCCCATCGCCGTCCAGATCGCCTTCTCTAACCATCCCCTCCGCTTCCTCTCTGCTCATCCCTTCCATCCCCAAAATACCCGAATTCCTCCTCAGACTCTCCGGCGTAATCAACCCTTTTCCCCTGTCAGCCAGAAGCCGAAAGCCATTACACAACTCACCCACGAAAGCTTCCACGTCCAGCTTTTCGGCCATCACAGGCAACAAATCCTCGTACTTGTCAGTTACTTTTGTTGTTCTTCCGTTAACTTGGTTGTTTTCCATTATGATGGTTTCTCAAGGAAGTAGTGAACTGGCACGGCGGTCTTTGCACCAAGGGGGGCGGACTATATAAGGACATGTTTCATTGCTTTTTCTCTTGTTTTCCATGAACCATTTGATTGGGGGTGATGTGACAGTAGCCGAAGTTAATCATTTTAGCCTAAAAGGGAGTACACTAATCAAGTGCTTATGATTCAATCTGTTTCATCACTCATCTTGCAAAAAATGAACGGTTTGATTCATATTTAGGCCTGTTTGGTATCTTCTTTGGTTTCAGTAAGAAATATTTTCTTGGATTTATGTTACTGTTGTTTATTATTAATATTATTATTATTTTTGAAAGGTAGCATTGTTGTTTATTATTATTATTATTGTGAATTTAACAGTTTCTAGGAAGGTGCAGGTGTAAATGGATTGGGTGGATGGATGTTATCAACTTTGACATAAACCGTCTAGTGCTGGCTTTCTACGAAGGTTCCTATTGCCGCTCTCTCTCTCTTCCATTAGATAGAATACTTGGATTCTTCCAATTAGTTTGTCACCTTTCATTTTCCATACTATTTACTCCTATTTTGGATCTTTTTTTCTGTTCGTCTTTTAGTTTGCGTTTATTTAATTATTATTGATTTGAATCTTGGTTGGTTCTCTTGTATTTGATAGGTACTCGTAATTATTTTAGATAAATCGCGTTTAAATTATGGTAAAATTAGTTATTAGTGTGATGTTATTTTTATACTTATTTTTATGTTAGTATTAATTGTGTTTATCTTTTAACGTCATGATGTTTATTCGTACCTTTTATATTTTTAGTTGTTTGGTTGTGTTTTTCAACTTTTTCATGTGTAATCATATTTCTTTCATTTAGTGATTAGTTTATGAGTTATATTTTGATACAAAAGTTGTATGAAACAATTACATAACCCTTCTTTTTTAAACTATAAAATTTAAAACATACATCTCTAACTCTAACACTCTAAGTTTCACACTCTAAACCTTAAAACTTAAATCATAAATCCTAAATTCTACACCCTAAACCCTAAACTCTAAACACTTGAACCCTAAAATTGAAAGGCTTGTGTAAAGTAAAATTTACACATGCTTGTATATCAAAGTATTTTCCTTAGTTTATACACTTCGATAAATTTTTTTCTCAATAACTAAATGGCTTAAATGTCAAATAAGTGCATAAATTATACATTTTGTTTCAGATAGACGCCTAAAGTATTTTTCAGGCCAAGTAAGTGCCTAACGTTTTCAACGTTACCCTTTTAGGTGTCCCACCATCAATGTCCATTAACGCCCGTTTTAAAAATTATGTTAGCCAATCAAAACTTGACACGTGACTTTGATTTGATTTTTTTTATTTTCTTTAACTTAATTTTTTTAAAAAATCCCTAATTTTTCAAAAGTTCACAAAATAAACTCAAAATCCCTAAATCCTCAAATTCGACCATTTTTGTCGCCGTTCATCACACTGCCGACGACGGAATGAAGCCTCCTTCTATCCCCGCAAGACCCACACACCGACGTCGTTGATCGACCATCGTTTGCCGCCTCTCATTTTTATTTTCCTTCTCACGCCGTTTGACTTTGTTTCGATGTTAGACACGTTGGTCGTCGAGTTTTAGCGATGAAATGATGGGGAAATGATCTTGGGGGTCCGACGACGGAAGTGGTGGGCACGCCGACGACGATTGGCGTCAACAAAAGTTGCAATATGGATTTGGGACTTAGAGGTTTGGAGATTATTTTGGGAATTTTTGAGAATTTTAGGATATTTTTAAAAATTCTTAATTTTTTTAAAAATAAAAGAAATAAAATAAAACATGACACATGTTTATTAACGGCCAAACAACTAAAGTGGTAATTGTGAAAACGTTAGACACCTACTTGACCCGAAAAAATACTTTAGACACTTATTTAGAACAAAATGTATAGTTTTGGCACTTATTTGACAATTAAGCCTAACTAAATTATCAATGTAAACAGTTTCTCTTAATTTTATAATATTTTTTAAAAAAATTATAATAATATTAAATTTCTTCTCATTTTATTCAATAAAACTAATACTAATTCGTATCGATCTTAAAAAATAACATATTTTATCAGAACATGACAATTAGGTTTGAAGCATTCAAAAGACGTTGTCGTCAATGTCGTCATATGATTGGAAATCGGAGAGGAAAAGTTTGAGATGAAAAAGAATAATTTCTCCATTAAAGAAGACAAACAACATTTAACGTTGGACCCAGTCTAGCTTAAATGGGACGATAATTTCTTTTGAAATTTGTATATTATTAAAAAAATTATGTATTTTTTATTTTCGTTCTTTAAAATTTTATAAGTTCAACCTCAAAAGTTTTATAAGTTCGCTTCATCAAATAGCTTAATATTTGCTGTATAATAAAACAAAGCATTTGCCTCATCAAGTAGAAGGACAACTTGAGGAAAACATGTGATATGAGCAGTGAAATGAGTTGATTAATGCTTCAGTAATTCATAATTGAGCAATGCATAAATGGGATTCCTACCTTTTTAATGTTTTTTTTTTGGATTATATGGACATTTCCTTCTTTTTAGCATCCTTTGTACTAAACTTTACAGCTTACATTTTCAATGTAACAAAGGTCTCCACTAAGTCGAAAGGCAAATCGATGATGATGGTGCTGCAAAATGTTTGTTGGTTCTGTCTTATGAGAACAAATATCCCCTCGTCATTATGGATGTAAAAACAGGTAATCGGACAGGTTTCAGGTCGGGTTCTGTCAGGTCGGGTAAAATCGGATACAAGTCATTTCAGGTAAAAAAAAATTGACTCGACTCGGGTCGGGTGCGGGTCCATTTCAGGTCGGGTTAGAACGGGTCGGGTTCGAAGCAGATAATTGGCAGGTTAATTCAGGTTCAGATACACTTCAGGTCGGGTCCATTTCAGTTCGGGTTCATTTCAGGTCGGGTTCGTTTCAGGTCGGGTCCATTTCAGGTCGGGTCCGTTTCAGGTCGGGTCTATTTCAGGTCGGGTTCATTTCAGGTCGGGTTCATTTCAGGTCGGGTGGATTTCAGGTCGGGTGCATTTTAGGTCGGGTAATTTCAGGTCGGGTAGTTTCAGGTCGGGTAATTCAGGTCGAGGTATTTTTGGGATAGAAATTCATATTCAGTTTGAGTTCGGCCGTACAACCGTATAAGTAGTTGATAGACTTTAGGTTGACCTTCGTCAATCGTCATTAATTTTGAGTTAATTATTTAAAGTCATATCAAATTAAAATTATAAAACATTAGAGTAAATAAAAAATAATCAAAATCGGTCGATTTGGACAGAAAATGGGTCAATTTGGATTACAAATAAAATTTCAGGGATTATAATGAACATAAATATCAAATTAAAATTATAAAACATTAGACAGATTTAAAAGAAAACAATGAAAATGGGTATTTTGGAATAAAAATAAAGTTTTGGGGACTATAATGAACAAAAATATCAAATTAAAAGTATAAAAATTAGAGTAATTAAAAAAACAATAAGTATAGGTCAATTTAGAATAAAAATAAAGTTTTAGTGTCTAGAATGAACAAAATTTAAAATTAAAACTATAAAACATGATGAATTAAAATATATATAAGGGTCAATATGGAATTAAAATAAAGTTAAAGGGTTCATGCATTAATATGTACACACACGTACTTACATACATTAGGGGTTAGGTTTTAGTGTTTAGGGTTTAGGGATCGAGGTTTAGGGTTTAGGGTAGGGATGAGGGTTCATGTATTAATATGTACACACGTATATACTTACATATATTAGGGGTTGGGTTTTAGTGTTTAAGGTTTAGGGTTTAGTGTTTAGGGTTTAGGATTATGGTTTAGTGTTTATGGTTTAGGGTTTAGGGTTAATGCATTAATATGTACACACACATATACTTACATACATTAGGGGTTAGGTTTTAGTGTGTAAGGATTAGGGTGTATGGTTTAAGGTTTAGTGGTTAGGGTTTATGGTTTATGGTTTAGGGTTAGGGTTGAGCATTCATGCATTAATATGTACACATGTATATACTTACATACATTAGGGGTTGGGTTTTAGAGTTTAGGGTTTAGGGTTAATGTATTTATATGTACACATGCACATACTTACATACATTAGGGGTTGGGTTTTAGTGTTTAAGGTTTATAGGTTAAAAATTATGGTTTAGGGTTTAGGGTTTTAGTGTTTAAGGATTAGGGTTAGGGTTTAGGGTTAATGCATTAATATGTACATACGCACATACTTACATACATTAGGGGTTATGTTTTAGGGTTTATGGATTAGGGTTTATAGTTTAGGGTTTCGGGTTTCGGGTTTAAGGTTAGGGTTGACCGTTCATGCATTAATATGTACACACGTACATACTTACATACATTAGGGGTTGTGTTTTAGTGTTTATGGTTCATGGTTTAGTGTTTAGGGTTTAGGGTTTAGTCTTTAATACGTACACACGTACATACTTACATAAATTAGGTGTTAGGTTTTAGTGTTAATGGGTTGGGGTTTAATGTTTAGTGTTTATGGTTTAGGGTTTAGAGATTAGGGTTTAGGGTATCCACTTTTATATATACATATATTGTAATATAAATTCTAAAATAATAAAAAAACACGAAACCCGAATGATAACCCTATACCCTAAACTTAAACCCTAAATTGAAACCCATAAAATCAAAACCCTAAGTCACATGTTATCGTAACATTAAACCCTAAGCACTATACCCTAGACCATAACACTAAGCCCTAAACCTTACATACTAATCACTCGAACTAACCTTAGTTCATTCTACTGCCGTAAACCCTAAATACATAAATACTTGCATACTTTAGGGCTTAGGGTTTAGGATTAGGATCTAAGGGTTTAGGGTTTAGTGTTTAGTGCTTATGGTTTTATGGTTTGGAGATTAGGGTTTAGGGTATCCACTTTTATATATACATAAGCAGCTTCAACGGTGTAATTTCTCTGAACGGTGGTAATTGTCGTTGGAGTGAAAGAGATCTCTAGTATAGTATCGATAAAATTAAGAAATGGAAGATTTTAAGTTTAGGGCTGGGTTAAAGAGAAATCGCGCCTAAAATTCAAAGTCAGAGCGCTACCTAAAACTTTGACAAGTATGCCGGTAACATTGATGTAGTCAATAATGAAAAAGGTAAAGTTGCAACCGGAAATATTTATTTTTTTCAAAAAGTATTGATAATTTTGTTCATAGAGTGAAAAACATATCGACACTTTGTTTCCAGCAAGCTATGACAATCATTTTCTTCAAAAAGTATCGATAATTTTGTTCATATAGAAAAAAAATATCGAAACTTTGTTTCCAGTAAGCTATGGCAATCCTTTTGTTTCAAAAGTGTCGATAATTTTTTTTATAGAAAGAAAAAAGTATCGATATTTTCGAGCAAATTTTGCTACCGGAAACATTGATTCTGTTAAAGAATATCGATAATTTTACTCATAGCGGGAAAAAAGTATCGACACTTTGATTCCAGTAAGCTATGTTAATCCTTATTTTCAAAAGTATCGATATTTTGTTTAAATAGTGGGAAGAAAAAATCGATATTTTCGACCAAATTTACTACCGAAAACATTGGTTTTTATTAAAAGTATCGATAATTTGTTTTTATAGCGTAAATAAAGTATCGACACTTTCTTTCCAATAAGCTAGACAATCCATTTTTTCAAAAGTATCGATGTTTTTTTCCATAGTTGGAAGAAAGAATCGGTATTTTCGAGCATAATTGCAACCGGAAACATTGATTTTTAACAAAATATCGATAATTTGTTTTTATAGCGGGACAAAAGTTTCGACACTTTCTTTCACGTAAGCTATGTCAATCCATTTGCTTTCAAAAGGAATTTGATGCTAACATTTATAGTTTCATAACATTTATACTTTGTTCCCAGTGTGCAAATGGAATTTATAGTTTCATAACATCTAACAAAATATTTGCTAAATATGTACATATAAAATTATGTTAACATAATTTACAACAACCTAACTATGATAAATAATTACATACAAAATTTATAGTTTCATAAGAATTACTTTTTCATATGTTTCAGGCAACCATTTGTGAACAGATCTCTCATTTTATTACCTTCGTGATTTATGAGATCGTTTAAAATTCTCATACGATCCCATTCCCTAACAACCTACATTCACATTAGAACATTTTGTTACCACATCCTTCAATATAAGAGTACCCAAATTTTATTTTAAAAGTCCTTTTCAGACCACTTACCAAATTGTAACCCCCTAAACCCGACTTAGAAGAAAAAGCCGAATTTAGGAAGTTAGGTTTGAAAACTTGTCCCACAAGAAACAATTTAGGTAAAATATAATAAAATTCATAACAATCAATTAAATACGTAGAAACCCAATAGCTAATATGATTGTAATAATTAATTAAAATATCTGAAATCGAGTTCGTAAATGCATGCATTCAATACTCCGGAATTATAAACGTTCCCAATGTCCACATTACATGAATATTCCAAATAATATTAAAATAGTAAATCAAGTAGTCAAAAGAGTTCATATTGAATACTATTATATCCGAATAAACTAGAGATGCTCCAAGTACCGAGTCACCTAATAAGTCTGAGTATCTGAAAATAAAACTAAGGGGTGTAAGCTAAAGAGCTTAATGTGTCCTTTTGTTTAAACAAAATAAAAAGTCAAAACAATATGTTATTTACCGATAAATTCATTTCCGAAAACAAAGTGAATCCGATAAATTAAATCATAAATGTTATGATGCTCGATGCATGATGTAACGCCCGAATATCCGATATCATACAGAGTGGAGGTTGCCCTCGCCAGAGTGGAGGTTTCCCTTGCTTTTTCCGAATATTATTCCGAACCAATGACACATGATATGATTTGTAAAATCATAAATCCAACTCTTACGAGTATTATATTTTTCTAAAAATCAGATGCTTGATTTAAAAACACAATTATTATGCCATGAATGATGTTGCAAAATCATTATCAAATCACAAACCAGATAATTAAATCAAGCAAGAATAAAATCACATTTATTTAAAACACCCCAAGAAACACACCTTAGCCACAAAAGCTCTAATCTCGAGAAGGGTGAGCCTCATGCTCGGATCTCACTGAATTAGGATGTGAAGATCTCGAAGAACATGCACGATCGGTCTGAACAACTGGAGGTAACCCAACGGTCTCAAGGTCGGCACCCAAAAACCAAACGAAGAAGGAGGCGGAGAGAACGGTGGTGAAAGAAGAACCAAAGGGTTTCAGTTCGTTTCCGAGCAAACGACGACGAGAGGGGAAGGCCAAAGGTTGGGGTTTGATTGCACGACGAAGGTGGTCGCAATGTCGGTGGCCGTGCAAGCCACGCACGACAGCGAGAGCTTGAACGGGTCTTCGTCGGACCGAAGTGAATGAGAGGAGAGGGATATCAAGAGACAGATGAGGGATATCGAGAGAGAGATTATGATCTACTAAAGTTAATTAGGGTTTAAACACGAGCACCTAAGTTTCCATAAATTACAAATTGACCCATGAATTTTGAAACTAAGCCTCATGATTCTGAATTTTCTCAATTTAACCCTTAACTCAATTAGGGTTTTTGAGTTAAATTCCAAAAATTCTAGGGTTATCAATTTAGGGATTTCAAAATTAAGGATTTTTAAATTGGGCAAAATTTGGGGTGTTACAACTCTCCCTCCTTTAAAAGAAATTTCATTCTCGAAATTTTCAGATTTAAACAACGGATGTCATAACCAACTGAAACGCGCATATACTTTTTCATTCCAAATTCATGATCTATCATAACCGAAAATACTGAAGCATAGAACTGAAACATATTAAGTTGTACCTTTCGCGTCATCATGTATATCATCATATCCAACACGAGCTCTGGTCGGATGTACTGAACCTAGACGTCTAATCCTGGATCTAGCTGATCCACCACTCGGAGCATGTCTACCTCTACTAGCAGTACCAGAAGCAACTGACCTAAACTGCCCTCTACCCCGGTGATGTGCCTGAACTGATGCATGACTCTGAATCTGAACGGATGAACCAGTAGCTGAACATGGACAATTCTTTAAGTAGTGATCCTGAGAACCACATCTGAAACACGTTCTGTTCATCAAACGGCACTCACCGTTATGCTTTTTACCGCAAAAACCACATACAGAAATAGGCCGACGAACTTTTGAACTACCCTGGCTGCCAGACAGAACTGTCGATATTGCAGGTCTTACATTCTGATAACTATGAGGAACATAATCATCTCTAGGCCTCTTTCCAGACGAGTTACAAAACTCGGTTGAGAAGATATGTCCAGTTGCTTCACGACTTGGTCAGAATTCTGAAGTTCCTCTTTCTCCATTAGTGAAAGAATTCTCTCAGCAGTTTTAACCTGACTAACCATGTTGCTGAATACTTTATCATGATGTGTTGCAACATCTCTCTGAATCGGTAGCCGAAGTCCCTTCAAAAACCAGTCACATTTATCTTCCTCAGTCACAACTAACCTAGGAGCATACTTGGCCAACCTCCAAAACTCTATCTCATAATCATTCACTGACATGTTATTCCGTTTCAGATTTATAAACTCATCACGACACTTCGCTAGGAACTCAGCTCCCACATACCGATCCTGAAAAGCCTTTTAGAAAAACTCCCATGTAATCTGACTAGATGGATCAATATCAACCACTGACTCCCACCAATTCTGAGCTTCACCCTCTAATAAAGATATAGCGGCTCGCAATTTCTGATTAACTGGATAATCCATCTCAACAAACAGTCGTTGCAACTTCTTTAGCCAATACTCTACATCGGTTGGATGTGTACCGATCCTACCCTCAAACAATTTCATCCCAACAATTATGAATTCTGTAGAAATGGGTTTCCTCGAACCCTCTGACTGACGAAGATAACGGAGCAACTCACGGTGAATTGTTGCACTATCTGGTTGAACTGTCTAAATATCCTCAACATCGAGTGAGTCATCATTTCCGATCTCATGTCCTCCCAACGGTACATTCTCATTATCCGGTATCTTATTCTGATTTCTCATTTGCCCAACTAAAGGTGGATGATCACTACCAGAAGCAGCAGTACGACCCCGTCCATGAACAAACGATAAATTAGGACTCTTACGCGGTGGCATAGTGAACTATCTACAATAGGTAATAACCTAGAGTCAGAATCGGTACTGGAGTCTCGGATTTTAAAACACATTGAAAACATTAAAGTCAAAATCACAAAATACCATAGTATTTTTTCAGAAAATTCCCATTTGTCTCAAAATATTTTGGATGCATACAAAAGTCGAAAACATTTGAAAATAATTGTTGTAGGCCTCACAGTCCGTGTGTTGAACCTAGGCTCCGATACCACTAAATGTAACCCCCTAAACCTGACTTAGAAGAAAAAGCCGAATTTAGGAAGTTAGGTTTGAAAACTTGTCCCACAAGAAACAATTTAGGTAAAATATAATAAAATTCATAACAATAAATTAAATACGTAGAAACCCAATAGCTAATATGATTATAATAATTAATTAAAATATCTAAAATCGAGTTCGTAAATGCATGCATTCAATAATCCGAAATTATAAACATTCCCAATGTCCACATTACATGAATATTCCAAATAATATTAAAATAGTAAATCAAGTAGTCAAAAGAGTTCATACTGACTACTATTATATCCGAATAAACAAGAGATGCTCCAAGTACCGAGTCGCCTAATAAGTCTAAGTATCTGAAAATAAAACTAAGGGGTGTAAGCTAAAGAGCTTAGTTTGCCCTTTTGTTTAAACAAAACAGAAAGTTAAAATAGTATTTTATTTACCGATAAATTCATTTTCGAAAACAGAGTGAATCTGATAAATCAAATCATAAATGTTACGATGTCCGATGCATGATGCAATGCCCGAATATCCGATATCATACAGAGTGGAGGTTGCCCTCGCCAGAGTGGAGCTTTCGCTCGCTAGAGTGGATGTTTTCCTTGCTTTTTCCGAATATTATTCCAAACCAATGACACATGATATGATTTGTAAAATCATAAATTCGAACTCTTACGAGTATCATATTTTTCTGAAAATCAGATGCTTGATTTAAAAACACAATTATTATGCCATGAATTATGTTGCAAAATCATTATCAAATCACAAACCAGATAATTAAATCAAGCAAGAATAAAATCACATTTATTTAAAACACCCCAAGAAACACACCTTAGCCACAAAAGCTCTAATCTCGAGAAGGGTGAGCCTCACGCTTGGATCTCACTGAATCAGGACGTAAAGATCTCAAAGAACATGCACGATCAATCTGAACAACTTGAGGTAACCCAACGGTCTCAAGGTCGGCACCCAAAAACCAAACGAAGAAGGAGGCGGAGAGGACGGTGGTGAAAGAAGAACCAAAAGGTTTCGGTTCGTTTCTGAGAAAAAGACGACAAGAGGGGAAGGCCAAAGGTTGGGGTTTGATCGCACGACAACGGTGGTCGCAATGTCGGTGGTCGTGCAAGCCACGCACGACGGCGAGAGCTTGGACGAGTCTTCGTCGGACCGAAGTGAGTGAGAGGAGAGGGATATCGAGAGAGAGATGAGGGAGTGTGGCTGATAATTTCAAAAGGAATCCTCCAAGACTCCTTACTGCCGAAAAGTATGATTAAATACTCATTTAATTGGGTAAAGTACATTAGAAGCCACTAAAGTTAATTAGGGTTTGAACACGAGCACCTAAGTTTCCATAAATTACAATTTGACCCATGAATTTTGAAACTAAGCCTCATGACTCTAAATTTTCTTAATTTAACCCTTAACTCAATTAGGGTTTCTGAATTAAATTCCCCAAATTCTAGGGTTACCTATTTAGGGATTTCAAAATTAAGGATTTTTAAATTTGGCAAAATTTGGGCTGTTACACAAATCATCTGTTGACCTCCCATCAGCAATAGCTTCCATCCACATGATCACATACATTCTGCAATCATCTCTGTTATATTGTTGCAAATGTCAAATAGTTAACCATGATAAATATTTGATTTATTAAATACTCAAATTTTATACCCGTTCGTTTGCTCCTTCGTCTTACGGTCCACTAATTCTAAATCCGTCATTGAGACCTTCATCTTCCCAAATGTATCAACAAAGCTCGCGTCCTTATTAAATTTATCTAAACATCTCATATGCGTTAAAAATTAATAAATTAGATTACGAAGAAATTATGCATTATAAATTACAAAATTTATCGACACATATCAATTGCATGCAATTTTGCACTCTTGTCTTATGCTGGTAAGATGAATTTAGATTATCAAGAACCGCTGCTACACGATCAACCATATCCAACACCAAGAGATACCAATGATTGCTGCTTTCGTTTATTGGAAAGAAGATCTACAATAAATGTCACACCCAAAACAAGAAATTAGAAAATTTATTGTAATTATTTAAATACAAAACAACATGTACGCAAAAATATCTTACCGTGTCACAATCGTTCATTTTATTATGGTCTTCCAATATGCCACTCCAGAAGCTTACAACAGTCGACGCATCTTCACCGTCCTCTAACAACGATGAATGCATTTCTAAAAACAATCACTATTTATTGACCAACCATAGGCATAACACAACACGAAAACATGTATAAATTTAACTTACCACAAAGTTGTATGGAAAATAGCAAATCTTCTGGTTCCCTGATATCTTCTTCATCGACTCGTCAGCCAACAACCAGCCGACCAAATCAATAACCTGACCAAAAACCCATTTACTAGGTTTTAACGACGCAACGTCGCCTACTGTGGTGTGTTGCTTTCCAAAATCTATGAAAACATCCTATACAAGCAATTTTTGGATTAATTTTTTCACATAAATATTTAAATATCACTCACAAAGCAATATATATTACTTACCTATCATCTAACAACCCACTATTCCATACATACTCACACATTGCACCCTCCATTGCACCAATTCCTTTTGGTGTTTTGACCTTTTCAAACTACGATATTGATTATAGATATTATCCACAACACGATAATCAAAATGGATGTCAATTCTTTTATTCATTTTACCTTTTGCTTCTTCTTTGGTGCACGACACTTTGAATCCAGATCTGCATCTATTACATTATCTGGTGTCCTCATATCTGGATCGTGGACTTCTATATTTTCCTTCCTCATACTCAATTCTTTCACATTTTCTTCATCATATTTTTTAAGTTGATCATATTTTTCCTCAACATAACTCCTCATTTGTTTCATTTCAGAACTTAAAATTTTCCCCTCATCTATTTTTTTCTACCATTCCAATCACCCCCTTCAACTCGCCCATCAATTCCACCACTTATTTCACCACTCCATCAACCTTTTCCCCTACTTCTCCCTTAATGTTCTCAATTGCCTCTTCAATTCTGGATTGTCTTTGCAAACAATCAGAAACAACTTTTTTAAGCTCCGCCAACTCAGACATCAAAATGTCATATTTACTTCCCCCTTCTTCCTTCTGTTTCACCTTCTCTTCTGCATTCTCCTCTTCTTCCCCTTCCTCATCTTCCTCCTCGCCAATAACCTTCAAAAATAAATTACAATATTAGAACATCTTTTTTAAGTCCTTACTAATATATAAATATTTTTATTACCCTTACTTTCTTTCTCGGTCTTTCCAACTTTAACTTTGCCATCACTCGGGCGACTTCTTCCTTGCCCCATGCAATGATGCATGCCACTCTGGTTCTTTAGAAGGTCGGCACACTTGAAGAATCAGACCAAAAATCAAACAATGCAACCTGCATTTATAATAAACTTTATCATTTTCTATAATAACTATACTTACAAAGTTTTCTAAACCAACACATCGTTCAACTCATTTACCTCTAAGACAGCTATGCACCCTTTGAGGTATGTGGGGTTTTCGGCCTTCTGAAAGCTCTTGATTGCATCAAATAATTTCTCATTGACAAATGAGGCCCAATTTAATTCACCTTTCAACCTGGAGTCGCAAATCAACTTCATATATTCCTTGCTCGGGGATGTATCACCCGTTGAATAAAGGAATACTCCGATAAGGTACAATAGTACTCGGGCCTTCAGATGATCCCCATCATACTTGCCGCTTTTAATATCGTCCTCGAGTGTAGCATATGTCACCTTGGACTTTAACCCATACTTGTTCACAAGTTTTTTTCCAGTCCTCCCTCTTAATTACTTCATGCACACTCTTCCTTTTATTTTCTAACCCCAATACGACTTCAACACATCGCACACCAAAATGAAAAGAATATTTACCGTATCAAACTTCACACTTTTGCAAATCAAAATCTCTCATCAACAATCGACACAATTCCCTCCGAATTGGTCGGTTCTTCAATCCAATAAGAGATCCAAACCCCATTTCTTCCAACACTTAGGCTTTATCCTTCACTTTCAAGTCTTCTATTATGTGGTGAACTCGTTCTATGCTACACCTTGTCGACACTTCCTAAATTATTTACATATAATGTTAGTTTTTTATATCATTTATCAAAGTATTTACAAGTTTAACGAATACCTTCTTCTCAATGTTTTCATGTGCTTTCCTCGAAGCCGAATATTTTGCTCTCGCATTTGTGGACAACTTCATAACTGGTTCCTTCTCAGTATCACCCATCGAGTGCCATTTCTTCACCACCTCTTCTATCACCTGAAACTTATGCATAAATGTTTCTTAATCAAAATATTAAAGCTACATTATACTCATTATGAATTCAGTTTACATACCGAACCACTTTTGTAAGTATCACATTCCTTCATCCTTTGCACTTCATTCATACTGTCATGATAGGAGATTTTAAATGTTCTTAAATACTTTAATCCAATTACCATTTCAAGAACAAGTACACAAATACATTGATACTTACTAGAAGTACATATATCCACATATTGGTTGCTTTCAATTTTCATCAGTTTCGATACTCTCCGACTCCATTTCAAGGGTGTCATCTTCACGAACAACATCTTCATGATCCTTTGCACCCATCTTATAGTAACCGCTTGAGTTCTCTGAAAAAAGTATCGATATTCATTTTTTACCGACAATATCAATTTCTACCTATAAGTTCTCTAAACAAAGTACCGATATTTATTTTCTACCTATAATTACAATTTCGACCTATAATCGATCCGAAATCCTATTTTACTTCAAAATCCCTAAACCCAAAACCTTAACCCCAATTTCTGAATACTACATTACCAAAAAATTAGAGTTTCGACAACATACCTTTTACTTCAAAATCCCTAAACCCAAAACATTTCCTTTCGATTCTGATACACCACGACTTCAAAAACGCCTCCCTTCTATTTCGCAGCAACCAAAATCGGTTCGATTTTAAATACTCTCTTAGGTTTTCTGTAAATGCAATGCAATACAAGGATTGTATTAGAGTAGATACTTTTTAACCGGTTATATCAATTATATTTAATCGATACAATTCCCCAAGTTTCGATACTTTTTCGAATTGTGTCGATTCTTTCGACCCCTTTTCTATTTCAAAATCCATTTAAATTACTAATGTACCGATTCTTTCGTACATGTTCTTACAAATGTATCGACACCAAACAAACAATCCAGTAACAATTTACCGGTTACATTATATGAATTAATAATGTAACCAGTTATGTCAAATTTGCTTCTATTTTACCGATTCTTTTGTACATGTTCTTAAAAAATATCGACACCAAACAAAAAATCCGATAACGATTTACCGGTTACATTATATGTATTAATAATGTAACCGGTTATGTCAAATTTTTTCTATTGTATCGATTCTTTTGCACATGTTCTTACAAAAGTATCGACACTAAACAAACAATCCTGTAACAATTTATTGGTTACGTTATTTGTATTAATAATGTAACCTGTTTTGCCTTTTTTTACCAGTTATGTCAAATTTGCTTCTAAAGGGTAGATACTTTTTATTAGTACTGTGTAAATAGAATCGATACTTTCGAGCCCTTTGTATCGATAAAATTGTATAAATAGTTACAAAAGTATCTCTTTTTTCAATACTTTTTTCAATTAATTACAAAATACTGTGCACAAAGTATCAATATTTTCGATACTTTTTTCAACCGGTTACATTGCTTTTAACAAAGTATCAATACTTTTAAAAAATGTAGATACTTTCGAAATTATCAACAAAATAAGTAATTTACTCAAAATTATCAACAAATTAGGCACTACCAAATATGTTGATACTCATATCAACAAAATAGGCAATTTTACCGATTTTGTTATCGTGGGATTTTCCAAGGCCCCATCAGCTCAAAATTATCAACAAATTAGACGCTATCGAATATGTTGATACTCATATCAACAAAATAGGTAATTTTACCGATTTTGTTATCGTGGGATTTTCCAAGGCCCCATCAGCTCAAAATTATCAACAAATTAGGCGCTACCGAATATGTTGATACTCTTATCAACAAAATAAGTAATTTTACCGATTTTGTTATCTTTAATAGGTTACCTATTTAACCGGTCACGCCGTATATTAACCATATATTAACCGCCTTACAGCAGAACCCCCACTTGATTTGGCAAATTTATATAAAGCTAAAGAGCAAATTTTGAGACAAAAATCTCAGGTTTAGTTTATCAAAGAAGATAACCAGAACTCAGCTTATTTCTTTCGGCAAGTTGTTGCAAGACAAAAAACTGACACTATTCATATGTTGAAGGATTGCAATGGTGTTAAGCTGGATACATTTGAAGCTGTTTCAAATGAGTTAATTCAGCCCTTTAAGGACTCTTTAGGGTCTATTAAAAACAATATTCAGGAAATTTCTAATGACTTATTGAAGGAAATTTTGGGGATAAAATTGACTACTGAAATGTAAAATTGTCTTATTTTTCTTAGTACTCTGAAAAAATAAAAGATATTTTATTATCTACGAATGGGAACAATGCCCAAAGCCCAGATAAGTATAATGCGAGGTTTTTTCAAGTTATTTGAAGCATAGTTAGGAGAGATTTCTTAAGAATTGTTCAACATTTTTTTTCTAACTTGTTACTTGCTTGCTGGATTTAACTATACTATTATCACACTGGCTCATAAGGTGGTTGCATCTGTCTTTGCTACTGAGTTTAGGCCTATATGTTGTTGTAGCATTGTTTATAAATGTATAACAAAGGTCTTGGCTAATCAATTGAAGCAGCTATTATCCGATCTTATATTGTCAAACCAGAGCACATTTATTGCTGGGAGAGATCTGATACAAAATATTCTTTTGGCACAAGAGCTTGTTTATGGTTTCTGGAAGGAAGAATGTATCCCCAAGGTGTATGTTAAAGGTGGACTTCAGGAAGGCTTTTGACTTTCTAAATTGAAATTTTATTATGCAGTTGTTTAAGGTTCTTGGGTCCCTGAGCAATTCAGAAACTAGATTTAGGTTTGCATTACTCACCCTCGATTTTCCGTTAGCTTGAATGGAAGGCTTGTGGGGTATTTTTCATGGGCTAAGGGTGTTAGGCAGGGTGACCCTTTATTCTTCTATATCTTTATCTTAGTCATGGATATTTTGTCTGTATTATTAAATTGGGCTAGTAAGCATGGTGTCTTTGAATTCCACCCCAAGTGTAAGAAAAATTTGAAGCAAAAAAGGTGTGGGAGGTCCTGAGGCATAAGAATGCCAAAGTAGCCTGGCATGGATTGGTTTGGGGCAGCTTATCCATCCCTCGTCGCTCATTTTTGGCATGTCTGATTGTAATTTCTTAAAGCAATGCTGAAAATTATTGATGCGTGAATGTCACCTTGTTATGTACTTGAGAGGCTAGGAAGAAATGGTGAGTTGAGTGTTGATTCATAGCAAGGGTAAGACTCTTGAATCTATTGTTATTCATTTAGCCTGGTGCGAATTTTTCTATTATATATGACAGAAACAGAATTATTGAATCCATGTAAAAGGCTCTCGATATGTTGTTGATATTGTTAGAATGATAAGACATGATGTTTACTTACGTTTAAGGGGATGTAGGAAATTTATAAATTCTTCTTATGCTTTACATTCTGATTGGAAATTGAATTCGGGGTCCTTACGGTTAGTTTGTTTATATTTAGTGGTTGTATTGTGGAGGTCTCTTTTGGATGAATAATTTTTTTCATTTATCCAAAAAATAAAATAGAATTATTTTGAATGGGTTAATAGACGTGGGATTTATAGCAAGAGGCGGAATTAGTGATTGACTCAACTTTTCTATTAATATTTTTTAAAATTAATGGTGTTAACATGAGTAACTTTACATGATTTATATGAAAGTTTGAGACTCTAACATTAATTTTAAGAAGTGCGATGAAAAACGTTTTTAAAAAATATTTTTATATTATTTGATTTAAAAAAAAATCTTTAGTATTATGCTATTAAAAAGAATCTTTATTATTATTTTCAGAAATGTTTTTAAGTATATATAGAATGTATATTTTTGACATTTTTTTTAAATCCCTTAACACTAATCATGGGGCAGATCTACATTAACATTAGAGAGTGAATTAACATTTGTTGGATATGAGGTTTTCAAGGAGATAATATAAAATTTTTAGAATTTTTTTATAGAGAATATTAGAATTAACGCCACTTAATTTGTTGAGGTATGTGGTCATCAATACTTATTATAATAGTATAAGAATCCTCCGTATACTCTGTACTGATCTCACTATATGAAAATCTTAGCTCCGTCACGAACACTAACAATAAACATATTGTTTGCCATCTCTTTCTGGTAGGGCTCCGATGCCTCCAGCACAGCTCTTGAAACTAATGTTGATATTTTGAGTCACCAGCCTCAGACGAGCCACCAGTTTCTTAGAGGTCTCCTTCTCAACCAGGATCTCTGAAACAAGCATCAAAAGAATTAAGAAATGCTCGGATAATACAATATTATCATATAAAATATTTCTTAAACGAAACAAACATGGTGTCGTGGTGTAGTTGGTTATCACGTCAGTCTAACACACTGAAGGTCTCCGGTTCGAATTTGGGTGACGCCAAATGTTGTATTTTTTTTATTTTTTCTTTTCTAGGCAATTTAACTAATATCTGTTCATATACCTTTTTTCTTTCTTTCTTTTTCACGAGCTTATTTCCCAAAAAGAGGACGAAGCACCAAGTTATTTCTTTTAGTGATATAAATCAGCAAAGGCAGAGTAGATTGCAGGCAGCGTATTGTAGTTGATGTATACATCCTGCTCAACTATAACCATATCTGCTACTTATGGTGAACGTTTCATTTTCATTGAAATAGTGTATCTAATATTTGTTTTCGACACATATTCAGACATTAATACGTTCACTTATACCTTAAAAGGAGTATGTTAAGCTGTAGTGCAACTGCAAAGTTATATACATTCTCATTCCAATGAAAGCTACCAAAAAGTACAGCTTCTGCTCAAGAAGGATCATAATTCAAGGAGTTTAAACTGCTATTATCACCACATTTGCCAAAAGGAGTAAAAGTTGACAGGGAAAAACAAAAGGGAAACACAAGAATAAGAAGAAAATGGTTTAAAAGATGTTGATTTCTGAACAGACAACATTTCCATGCCTACTACCTTATCCTGGAAAGCTCTTGGAACCGATGTTTGATGCTGCGCCTCGATTGCATCAGGCTCCGGCTTTATTTCCAATATCCAGATCTTTGCCTTCCATATACATGAATGAAGCCATGAGGGCTGAGCAGCAACTTGGCAAGTTCATAACACTTAATTAGAAGTCTTAGCCAATTCATTAAATGATATTATTTCTTCTTCAGTTGCATTCACATTTCACCATAAGGATAATGTCTTGTTCAGGGTTGTATATCAACCAAAACCATAGTTTACACATGACAGATTCCATTTTATTTTGAGTCATCAGCCTCACAAGTTGCAGCATTTTATTAGAGATCTCCTTCTCAAGCAGTGCCTCTGAAACAACCGACAAAAGATTTAAGAGTTGCTTAAAGAATAAAATAAATAAATAAAATGTTATATTAATTAATTCTTAAACGAACAGCAATGGTGTCGTGGTGTAGTTGGTTATTACGTCAGTCTAACACACTGAAGGTCTCCGGTTCGAGTCCGGGCTACGCCATTTGAAGTGATTTTTTTTTGCAACAGCAACTAATCCTTTCTCTGTATATTCTGTTTATGCACCGACAGCACTGTTTTCTCCTTTTCTTTTTATAATATTTAGCATGATCGGAGATGTTCTTCCATGCTCTGATTACGACATGATGTGCATTATTAGAACATTATCCTTTTCTTTTTTTGACACATGAATTATAGCTGTTAGAGGCAATGCAGAGGTTGCTTGTTCGAACCAACTGTTGATTTCAGAGCTTTTAATTTGTTCGAAATCATATTTTGTGGTCATACCAGCTGTCTTGAATTATTAGAACATTATCCTTGGGGTAAAGAAAACACCATTTATTCAATTCTATATGTAGGTTTAGAAAATATCTTATCTTCATTTGAGTTTGTACACTTTGGAAGTTGAGTGAATTTTTCTTATGAAGGATGGGAATTGGGACATTTTGTGGGAAACCCAGGGAGAAAACTGAAAAGGTCATCATTGTTGTATAATAAAATACCATTCTTGTGCACCATTTGTAAAGGGGAATGCTAGAAAGTTGAATTACTTCATTGGACATAAAAAACGTGAGGTTAAAGCAAACATCATGATCTTCATATAAAAGGTTGGGAATTTGGGAAAGGTATAGGAATGGAGGAAACTTCGTAATGTATCAAGGAATCCAAAGCCATATGTCTTTTTCCCCAGGGCAATGACAATGGCAACCCATTACCTTTGATTGTCGTCTTTGTCCCACAAAACGAAGGGTTTAAATCCCAAAACTTACCCTTACCCAGTAACAGTAGAAAAATAAAAGAAAAAGCAAGAGGGAATTGTTGATCATCATTGTAAGGAGCAATGATGGTGACCTTTTAAAAAAGAGAAATAAATACAAAAGGAACCGATATACGGTCTTGATTCGGCGAGCCAATAAGATTAAGCTACGATGCTCAGAATAAAGGCTTTGATCATGTGGGATCTATCATGATTAAGCCACATTGTTAGAAGCAGTGAAGAAGAAGAAGAAGAAGTGAAAATGGGTCTGCTTTCAAACAAGGTAGAGAGGAATGAGATCAAGCCAGGAGACCATATTTACACTTACAGAGCTGTTTTCACCTACTCTCACCATGGTATCTTTTCTCTCCTCCTTTCACTTCAAAAAGTAAAGACTTGGTAAACAGTTTGCACTCTGATTTGTACATTTATCTCTGTTTCTCTGGGGTTTTTTTTCTTGTGAATTTGACTGATGTTTCTGGTGAATTTGACTGTTTTTCTGCTGATAAATTCTCCCTTTGAATATGTGACTAGTGTAAGAAAGTTCAGAAGAAAAAACCCTCTGATTCCTTATTAGATCTGGTGATTGGAGTATAGTGGTTTCAAATTTCACCCTTAGGTGGTCTCTTATGCTGCTGGAGAGTGTTACCATTAGCAGTTTCTTTTTTGAAATTTTCTTTTGGATCAAGCTTTTCTTGATCCAGTTTGATATGTGATTTATGGGGTTTAAGTAGTTGCTTCATAGCTGCATTGAGGAAAATCTAACAATTTTCATGTCAGTAAGTATGAAGAGGTTCATTTAAAGAGTAGAATTCTTAGCCTGCCAAAGTTGTTTGAAAACTATTACTTTCTTCCCTCTTGTTGTTAGGAATTGCCATTTTTTATCCAAGTTTCAATCTTGATCATGATATCTTTAGCATAAAGATTCCAGCATTGTGAACTGAGATGTTTACTTAAGCGGGTTCCTTTTATGGTTGAATTAAGATTGATGAGTTTGTTGGATGTGAAATCATGTAGGTATCTTTGTTGGTGGAAGCAAGGTGGTCCACTTTAGACCTGAAAGGAACTTGGATTCCAGCATTGAGGCATCTTCTGAGCTATATGATCCTATATCCCCTCGATCAGCTTGTCCTATCTTTCCTGATTGTGGCTTCCGGCGGCCAAACAGTGGAGTAGTGCTCTCATGCCTGGATTGCTTCATTCGAAACGGATCTCTCTACTGCTTCGAGTACGGTGTGACCCCATCGGTTTTCCTTGCCAAAGTGCGTGGTGGCACATGCACCACAGCAGTGTCTGACCCTCTTGGAACGGTTATCCACAGAGCAATGTATCTTCTTCAAAACGGATTTGGAAACTATGACATATTCCAGAATAATTGTGAGGACTTTGCGCTGTATTGCAAAACCGGTCTTCTGATAATGGAGAAGCTCGGGGTTGGAAGAAGCGGTCAGGCTTCTTCAGTGATCGGTGCCCCCTTAGCTGCTCTCATTTCTTCTCCATTAAAGCTGTTGATGCCAAGTCCTGTAGGTGTGGCAACGCTTACAGCCGGGATGTACTGTATGAGCAGGTATGCAACCGATATAGGGGTTCGAAGCGATGTGGTAAAGGTTGCCGTGGAAGATTTGGCTGTGAACCTTGGCTGGGCAGCACCCCATGATGAAGCAGAGGCTTCTAACCGACAACTCATGACATTGTAACATGATGTAATATTTTAATGAACTCACTATGTGACTGTCACTCTCTCTGTCTTAGCTCAGAACTTATCATTGTTTTATAGCAGTTTAAGCTGCTTTTAACAAAGAATAATGAAATCAGGGACAGTGGTTGTTTGTTAAAATGCATTGTTAGGATTATTTCTTTCTTCTTTTGAGCTTTCAGGCGGCCAAGCTTTTGATTCTGTTAATAATGAATTTATTATTATTTTAGGATTTTATGTACTTGTTGGTTGAATTTAAGTTTTGCCCCTTTTCATTTCTCTTTGGATATGCGACTTGATTGAGCATATATTTTATTTTGTGTGTTTTAGTATCGTTTGTTCATTGTAAATGTTTCATTTTGATGTACATTCTAGTTCCCAAACCATGATTCAACTAAGTTAGTTCTTATACTACTGATTTTCGGACACAATTCTGATCAAAATTATATAAGCGAAGGTTTTTAAATTTTCTTAAAAATAAAATTACTTTATTCTAACTATTTTCTTTAATAATTTTATAGATATAAAGTGAAGGGAAATTCTACAAGACGAACACCGTTAAACACTACTAATATTGAACACCGCTGAACACTATTAAATTAATTAATAAAAATTTAAAATTTCAAGGACTCTTCATATAATTAATAATTATTTTTAAAAATTAAATTATTTTTTATATTAAAATTTTACTTTATAATAAAGGTAAATTATATATTTAGTACCTCACCTATTTTTGTATTTCTATTAAACCCTCATTATTTAAATATTATTTTAATTTGACCCTATTCTTTATAAAAAAATAATTTAACCCTTAACCCTCAACCTAAAACCCTAAACTATTAAACCTTAAACTCTTAAACTCTTAAACCTATACCCTAAACCATATACCATTAAAAATAATTTTACCATCATCGATTAATTCAATTCACTGAATTGTTAATGAATTGTATATAAAATTTTAAGTATATTTAATGATTTGTTATTTTATATTTTCACCAGACCCTTCAAGATTTTTTTTAATTTATTATCTTACACATTTGACCATGTTGCTATTTTAGCCCTTTAGCTTAAATCAAGACTAAAAAATTATTATTTATATGAAAATTTTAATTTATCGAGAATTTATTGTATATTTATGTTATGTTCTATATTCTTTTTCAAAAGTGTTTTAGGCTAAAAGTAATAAAAATATACTATTTTCCTGCTAACAATATTTTTGGTTTGATTTGAAAAATACTTTTTAAAAGTAGAAATTCTTAGATTTTTATTCTTTTCAAAAACATTTTTAACTAAGTTACTTGTTCTCGTTTATATGATCAACATTTTTATTTTTAAAAGATATAGTTAAAATAAACATCTTATCTACTTAAAAATATTTTTTTGCGGTAATACCAAAATTCTAATTTTAAACTAAATAATTCAGTCTTACATCTCAAAAAACAGTTTAGCTTCACTTTTTTAAAGCAAAAACAAACTTGTCTTTAGTATTATCATCCTAATTTTTTGTGCTTCTTTTGTGTATTTTCCTTTGATTTAATTTGTCGACGAGTAAAATAAATTTTGACCCTCAGAAATTATAAATCTACCAAGCCAGTTTTTAGGGTATTACAGATTACACCAAATAAAACCACGACACCACACAAGACCGCAAGAAACTTAATATGTAGTAGACCAAACCACTGATGAATCTTCATTGAATTGAATTTATCGATGAATTGAATCGATTATGGTGAAATTATTTTTAAGGGTATATGGTTTAGTGTATAGGTTTAAGAGTTTAAGGGTTTAAGGTTTAAGAGTTTAGGGTTTTAGGTTGAGGGTTAAATTATTTTTTATAAAGAATAGGCTCAAAATGAAATAATATTTAAATAATGAGGGTTCAATAGAAATACGGAAATAGGTGAGGTACTAAATATATAGTTTACCCTTATTGAAAAATTAAAATTTTAATATACATAAAAATAATTTAATTGATTTTTTAAAAATAATTATTAATTGTATGATGGGTCCTTGAAATTTTAAATCTTTATTAATTTATTTAATAATGTTCAGCGGTGTTCAGCATTAGTAGTGTTTAACGGTGTTTGTCGCACGTGGTAGACTCATCCTAAAGTGAATACTGTGTAAAATTTATAATAATAATAATATGTAAGTATGTGATTATGATAATGAATAAAAATATTTAATTGTCTAGAAGTATTGTTTTTCAACGGTAAAGAACACCTCAAATAAATTGTGCAAAATATAATTTTAAAGTAATAAAATAAATTCAATACAAAATATAAAAGAAAAAATTAACCAAATTTGTAATGTTTGTTTATTTCAATGAGAACAAATTTTAAAAATATTTTCAGAAAAATTTACCAAATAGTAGAAAATAAATTACACAAGACCATCTAAACATTAAATTTTTTTTTTGTATTTTACTTTTCAAAGAAATTAATTCATTTTTCAAAATTTATTTTTCGGAAAGCCAACTACAATCAAACAAACAAACCCTATTTCAAAACTATGTATTACCAATCCACCATTAGCTTTATTGAGATGACTTCAAATTTTTGTTGTCTGATTTCAGCAAAACAAGAATGATTTCACAGATACTGAAGCTTTTGTTGTCCAGATTTGTGGGGGCAAAAATGATTCTCGCTTGGTTGATTTCCAATTTGTTTTATCACCAGATTTGCGGGGGCAAGCTCACTCTCCTCCACCTTCTAGCCATTAAAGGAGTATTTGAGTTTTCAGTGAGTTCGGATTAAGTAGGTTGAAGTTGCGGGGCTTCGCCCCCGCGGTATGGCACGAGGTATCTTTATAATTGTATCGGGTAAAGTTATTTATTTGAGTAGAAATCTATTTTAAATAGGAGATCTTATTGAATAAGTTTTCTTGGTGACCATGTATTTAGGTCTATAAATAGATGTGTTATTTGTAACCTAAGGACCATCGATTGAATAAAAGAAAACAACCGCTTTTTGCTCCCGATGACATAAGCACACTGTTGAACCTCGTTAAATCTCTTGTGTTCTTGCTTGTTTAATTTTCTTTTTCGTTTGTCGTGTGCACAACACTGAGAAATCTGAGCTCGACTCGTTAAGAATTTGAGTCGAGTTCGAGCTTTTATTCGAGCCTAATCGAGTCAAGTGTTGACCGATCTTTGACCATGTCGGACTCGAGTATCTCGCAATCTGTCCATCTCATTTAAAACCCTATCAAGAAAAAAAATATTGATACACAAGTTGTATAAACTCAAGTGTGTTAATTTTAGGGTTTAAGGTATTAGTTTAGGGTTTAGAGGTTTAGGTTGTTGAGTTTGAATTTAGGATTTAGATTTTAAGGTTTAAGACTTATGTTTATGGTTTATATTTTAGGGTTTAAAGTTTAAGAATTTATATTTTAAATTATAAAAATAGTATATTATATTTTTCGAGTAGCTCGGAACTTTTCGAGTCGAGCATCAAGTAGCTCGACTCGGCTGATTAAAAACTCAATCTCATAAGCCATCCTTTTTCCTTTCTCCGGCCAACCAAGGTTTTTGGGTGTATTACATTGGAATTAAAAATTATTAGTTACAATCAACATTCTTTCCCTGTACTTTAGTTGAATCGGATGTCTGGAAACTGGTCATCAGTTGGATTCTATTGGATATTATTCTTTAATTGAAGTTTTCTATATTGCTATTTAACTGAAGATGTTTTGATGGGGTCTTTAGGTCATCGGCCAGAGTGCGAGATTTATAGCTGCTGACCAGGAGTTACGTCTGAAAGAAAAGAAAGAAAAAAAAACAGCGGGATTCGTTTACTTTCATGATTTGTTGAGTAGTTTAATAATTGACAGTCGTGATTATTGAAGGAAATGATGAAAACGAGAATGATTCTCCACAGCTGGATAGGCAACTGTCATCCACCCCCAAGTTGTTGGAAGAAAATCCAACTAAAAATCAACACGTGTCGTCCTCATCCTATTAGGGTTTCCAACCAACTTGTATTTAAACAAATGTTTCTCTTTGAAATAAAGCAAGTTTGCAGTAATTCTTTATTCCTTCTCTAGTATTTATTTATACATACAGCTTGTATGTTTGACATGGTATCATCGCTTCAGGTTGATCTTGGTTAAGCCGTTCCACCATCGCCACCATGTCTGACGATTCTACCACAGCTGATGACATTGTCGACCGCACCAACCCTTCCGATGACACCACTGATACGATATTCACCAACAAACGTATCAGCATCCAACTCGATGACACAAACTACCTTCTTTGGAAACAACAAGTCACCTTGCTCCTCCGTGGTCAAGGTCTTGAAGGGTACATTGACGGATCCATATCTCCACCGGCCAAGTTCGTTGCTCGTGATAATGGAAATCCAGTCCCGAACCCAGCCTATCTTCAGTTTCTTAAGCAAGACAGCTCGTTGGCTTCTTGGCTCCTTTCGACAGTGAGCTCAAATGTCCTTCCACAGCTCGCCGGTGCTGAATCTTCAGCCACTATCTGGTCCACAATCTCTAGTATTTATTCTCAACTATCCACGACACGTATCATGCACCTTCACTGCCGCCTCCGCTCGATCAAGAAGGCCACCTTATCGATGAGAACCTACACCATGCAAATTAAGGAAATATGTGACCTTCTAGCCTCCTGTGGAAGTCCGGTCTCAACTGTTGAACATATTGCCACAATCTTAAATGGCTTGCCCTCTGAATATGATCCGTTTGTCGCAGTGATTTCAGCCAACAAAGATCCATACTCTGTTGATGCAGCTGTATCTGTTCTTATTGATGCTGAGTCAAGGATTTCAGATCCTCTCCGCATTCCAGTTGGCATTCATAACACCAATTTTCACAACACTCGTGACAATGATCATCTCTCTGGTTCTGCATCCACTCAAACTCGTGATGATTCAAGGGGTAGGTATCGTGGAACCAGACCACGCATTCAATGCCAGTTGTGTGGTAAACCTGGTCATCTGGTGGATCGTTGTTGGCACCGATTTGACCAAAACTTCAAGGCTACAGCAACCAGCTCTCAGAATCGTTCCACTCCAAATACTCAGGTTAATGCATGCTCCTACAAGCACGCCACTGTTGAAGAATCTTATGATCCTTACATCTCCACAACCACTCGAACTGAACCATCCAATACCTCTGATCCTTCAGCTGGTGATATGCAAGTTCACACAGTGGTTGCATCCCCAACAGTTTGGCATCCTGACTCAGGTGCTACACATCATGTAGCAAGTGACCCTTCTTCAATGGCAGGTGGTTCTCTATATTTTGGTAAGGGCTCAGTGCATATAGGTGATGGGTCTTCTCTATCTATATCTCACATTGGTCACTCGATTATTCCTACATCTACTTGCAGTTTCACTCTTAATGATCTATTACTAGTGCCTCAAATCACTCGAAACCTCATGTCTGTTTCGAAATTTACCAAGGACAATTCAGTTTTTCTTGAGTTTCATTCCAATTATTGTTGTGTGAAGGATGAGTATACAGGCACCACATTACTCGAAGGCACACAAGAAGTGGGACTTTACAAGTTATCTGGCAAACTTGGCACCAACTCCATCTTTGCTTACTCAACCTCTCTCAATAACAACTCATCCTTTTGGCTTTGGCATCGAAGATTGGGACATGCCTCCTCAGATGTTATCAACTCTGCATTGAAGAAATCACTGGTTATGGACAAATACACATTTTGTAGTGCCTGTCAACTAGGGAAATGTCATTCTATACCATTCAAGAATTCTGTAACCATGTATGAAACACCTTTTGAATTAGTGGAAATTGATCTCTGGGGACCAGCTCCAATTATATCCAATGGCTATTCTTACTACATCTCCTTTGTTGATATGCACTCACGTAATTGCTGGTTATATCTACTCAAAAACAAGTCTGAAGCCTCCACTGCATTCAATCTATTTCTTAAACTTGTTCAGACACAGTATAGATCCACTATTCGAGGAGTACATACAGATGGGGGGGGATTTTAGTTTCTTGACAATCTTGTACCTACACTTGGTATTCAACAACGCATCACCTTCCCACACACCTCCCAGCAGAATGGTGTTGTCGAGCGCAAGCACAGACACATACTAGACATGGCTCTTTCTTTATTGGCTCAAGCCTCCATGCCCCTGTGGTTACTGGTCCTATGTTGTGCTAAGTTCAGTGTTTCTTATTAACCTTCTACCAACTAAGAAGCTTGGCAATATCTCTCCTTATCAAAAGCTCACAGGCAAGTCTCCTAACTACACCTTCTTTAAGGTTTTTGGGTGTGAATGTTTTCCTAATCTTCGCCCCTACAATCAACACAAGCTCTCCTTCAGAACAAAGTCTTGTGTGTTCCTTGGATACTCACCCAAATACCAGGGATATCAATGTGCTGATGAAACAGGTCGAATCTACATAACTCGAAGTGTTACATTCAATGAAAACTGCTTTCCTTGTGCCAATAAGCCTGCTCAACCTACCACAACTACAAAGGCTCGATCTTTCAGGCCTTTTCCACATATCCCACAACCTTTAAACACACCATCAACCAAACCTACAACAACAACCCCAACTTCACCTCAAACTACTCAAAACATGAGTCTTACAATAGAACCAATCATACCCATACACACTGACAATGCCACCACACCTTCACCTAACCCCACCATCAACCCAAATCAAATCACACCACAAACTTCTCCAGATGCAGTTATCCCCACACCTCAGCGACAACTTTATGAGCCACCAACGATACCTCCATCTGAACCACCACCAATACCTTCTTCTACAACCCCCCTCCTCATCTCAACAATCACCCTATGACCACTCGAAGTAAAATGGGAATCTTTAAACCCAAAATCTATACGGTTGAAGCCTTACCACCTAATGTACATGAGGTCTTACATGATCCAGCTTGGGCTGAAGCAGTGCACCAAGAGTACAAAGCCCTCCAAGAGAATGAGACCTGGGAATTAGCATAACTACCACCTGGCAAGAAGGCCATAGGCTGCAAGTGGTTATTCATAGTCAAATACAACTCCGATGGCTCCATCAGCAAGTTCAAGGCCAGGTTAGTTGCGAAGGGATACTCTCAAACACCTGGACTGGACTTCATGAAAACTTTCAGTCCAGTAGCCCGCTTCTTCACTGTCAATATTTTAGTATCTGTAGCCGTTACGAATCAGTGGAAAATACATCAGGTGGATGTAAATAATGCATTTCTAGAAGGAGAGTTACATGAATCAGTCTACATGCAACAACCACCTGGTTTTCAACAGCAAAGTGCAACAGGTCGACCCTTATTTTGCAAGCTTAAGAAAGCTATTTATGGCTTAAGACAAGCCCCTCGAAACTGGTTTGCTCAGTTAAGAAATTTCTTGTGCACATTGGGATTTCTTGCTTCACAAGCAGACTCTACATTGTTCATCCTCAGGCATGGAGATCTCACTATATATTTGGCAGTCTATGTCGATGACATGCTTCTAACATGGAATATAGAATCACAAGTTCAGAACATCATTCAAGCTCTGCACTCTCAATTCTCACTCAAAGATCTGGGTCTCCTACATTACTTCCTTGGTATTGAATCAAGACAGTCCGACGGTGGTATCTTTCTCAACCAACAGCAATACATCACAGAGCTACTACACAAAACCAATACCTTGCGAGCTAAGCCTACACTGACACCCATGGTTACTTATCCAAAGCTCAGCAAAACTGATGGCACACCCCTCAATGAAGCTCAGTCTTATAGAAGCATCGTAGGTGCTCTTCAATACATCTGCCATACAAGGCCAGACTTGTCCTTTGCAGTCAACAAAGCAGCTCAATTCATGCAGACACCAACTGAAGTACATTGGCTAGCTCTTCAACGCATTCTTAGATATCTAAGCACCATAGTAGACTATGGCATCTGGTTCAAACCTCAAAGCACTAACAATCTTCAAGTCTCAGCATTCTCTGACTCAGACTGGGGAAGTGACCCTGATGACAGACGCTCAACGACAGGATACTGCGTTATGCTTGGAAGCCATCTGATCTCATGGTGCTCAAAGAAACAACGAGCAGTGTCGAGATCCTCTGCAAAAGCAAAATACAGAAGCTTGGCAGATGCTGCTTCGGAGGTAATCTGGGTTGAATCCATGCTCACTGAAATGGGAGTACAACAACACAACATCCCTCAATTATGGTGCGATAACACCAGTACTGCATCGATGGCTGCAAACCATGTACTTCATGCTAAAACCAAGCATGTAGATCTGGACCTGCACTTTATTCGCGAAAAGGTCAGCACAAGGAAGATGCAAATCAATTATATTCCCGCACGTTGTCAAATTGCGGACATTCTCACAAAGGCCCTCCCTACCATGCAGTTTGAAGACTTTCGCGCCAAACTCAACACCAGAAAGCTAGAAGAAAAATTGTGCAAGGGAAATGTTGAAAGAAATGATGAAAACGAGAATGATTCTCCACAGCTGGATAGGCAGCTGTCATCCACCCCCAAGTTGTTGAAAGAAAATCCAACTAAAAATCAACACGCGTCGTCCTCATCCTATTAGGGTTTCCAACCAACTTGTATTTAAACGAATGTTTCTCTTTGAAATAAAGCAAGTTTGCGTAATTCTTTATTCCTTCTCTCGTATTCATTTATACATACAGCTTGTATGTTTGACAGTGATGCATTAACAGGTTTCGGACCATGGTGGCGGCTGTTTGCATTTGTCAAATCATCGGCTGGTTTTCGGTGGTGACTGTGCCAGTGTCCTGGTAGTTTAATGGAGCATTTGTCAAATCATCGGGTGGCGGCTGTTTGGATTTGTCAAATCATCGGGTGGTTTGCATTTCTGGCAGGAGCATTGTTCGGTGCCCCATTAACAAAGCCATATTATTTAAGGGGTGCTGCTGAATTCATCGTCAATCTTCTTCCAAAGTCGATATCGTTAGCATAAATCTCTTCGGGAACGTGAACGGGATTAAGGCTTCTAAAACCATCCATGACTGTCTTTACAGCAAGGTCATCGTTAAAGCTAAGCAAGTTAGCATGTAACGATAAACCACTACAAATAATAATAATAATAATAAATAAATAAATTGTCAAGGGAAAATTTCTGACGACTTTAAGTTGGAAATAAAACATTTCATCATAAAGTTGTGATCTAAGTTGTTTTAAATGGAATTGTTTTTTTAGTTGGTTTTGTTGGTTTTAATAAAAAGATGTCAATTTAATTTGCAATGATTTCGTTGAAAACAATAAAAAATAAAATAAAAATACAAGAAAACAATTACCTCACGACACCTTTTTAATCTACAACTACCCACTCCCTTTTTAACAAACACTAATAATGTCAACACAATAATCCCGGTGTAAAGTTTTTTTACACAAACGTATAATCAAAGGCTAAAATTGAATTTTTTACCTTAAACCCTAAATTTTAAATCACAAATATTAAATTATAAAAATAAACTATAAATATTATACCCTACAATATAAACCTCTAACCTTTAAATCTTAAACTAAAACCCTAACACTAAACTTTTAAATCTTAAACTGAAACTCTAAACTCTTAAACTAACTGCATGTGGAAACTAAAGTACCCACCACCGGTGTATGTAGACTTGACAAACTTGACTCGAGAACCGAAACTCAAACTGATTCACTCAACCCGAGACCTGAAATCGATCCGAACATGTTGACCCGAGAATGGACTCGAACCGGTTTTCAATGCTAAACTTCTAATATGCTCAATTTTTTAATTTTTTATTACTTGTGACATATTTTTGTGAATTTTTAAATGCTAAACTTCTAATATGCTCAATTTTTTAATTTTTTATTACTTGTGACATATTGTCAAGTAAATTAAAGTAAATAAGTTGTGTAATACTGATAAGAAATTATATTATAAGTATCTACTAAAATATTTTATAAGATGATAAACATCTTATAAATAAAAGAATATTGTCTGAAAATATTACCTCTTAACTTCTTAATTTACATCACACATATTTAATCATCTAATTAAATTAAATAAAGGATTCATGTGAACAAAATTTATTAACTTGAGGGTAATATGGTCCAAATGGTGGGAATTGACAAATACCTAAGAAAACCAAGGGAATTAGATTCCCACCATTTAATGAAAAAAAAGCTATTGTTGGGAATAAAATATTACCCTTTGGAAGGAATGCTCTCCAACCAAACGTGGTTATGTGATTCCGGAAAAGATTATTCCCCCAAGTAATCATCTTTTCCGCGAACCAAACGCCCCCTTAATGTTAAGCCGGCTGGGAAGAAAGAGTAGTGGGGTCGTTGCTATTTTGTTTAATCATTTCCCGTTGGAATTATAAAATTCAGGTTTCAACCTTTTCTATCTTTGACCCCAAAATTCATCATTTTTATATAACAGACATCATTGTTGTTGAGCTCCTATTGCAATTTGCAAGTGGATTGTACTATTGTATTATATTATTCTATGATTAGTTAGTTAGTTTCAAGTTAGTCAGAGTTAGTTTAGCTGCCTATATATTTTCGTTGTAAACTTTGTATTATTCAACTCATTGTATACAGATTAATAAAAATATCAGTTTTATATCATAATATGGTATCAGTGTTTTTCCTCTGATTTCTTCATCTTCTTATTTTTCTTCATCTCTTGAATTCTCGTTTTCTTCTTCATCTTCCTATTTTCGGTTGTTTTTCTTTTCCACATCATGGTGCAAATCACAGACCAGCCTTATTCGGATCAGTTTGAGAATGGGAGTAATCCCTACTACATTCATCAATCTGATAATTCAGGGATGGTTCTTGTTACTCAGCCCCTTTCCAACAACAATTATAACAGTTGGAAACGTTCCATGTTGATGGCCTTATCCGCGAAGAACAAACTTGGTTTTGTTAATGGCTCGATAGCTAAACCTGATTCTTCTTCCACGGATTTGCATAATTCTTGGACCAGGGCTAACAACTTGGTTAATTCCTGGATATTGAATTCTGTTTCCAAGGAGATCGCTACAAGTCTTCTTTACCATACCTCTGCGGCTGCAATTTGGAAGGATCTTGAAGAAAGGTTTCAGCAGACAAATGGGCCTCGTATCTTTCATTTGAAGAAGAAGCTTTGTGAGCTCGTTCAAGGTACTATGTCTGTTAGTAGTTATTATACACAGCACAAGATTTTATGGGATGAATTGGTTTCGGTTAAGCCCATATGTTCTTGTTCTCGTTGCAATTGTGGTGGTGTTCGCAAGATGTTAGATGATACTAACAGAGAGCAGACAATGCAGTTTCTTATGGGCCTTCATGAGTCTTTTGCTCATGTTCGAGCTCAGATCTTGCTAATGGATCCTTTGCCTGGGATTACCAAAGTTTTTTCTTGGATTCTTCAAGAAGAAAATCAAAGGTCGATTTCTTTAGCTGCTCCTGTTTCAGAGGCTGCCTTTGCTGTTAAAGTAGCTTCTAATAATCCAAGAAAGTCAAGGCCACAGTGTTCTTATTGTCATTTGATGGGTCATACCAAAGACAAATGTTATAAGTTGCATGGATATCCTCCAGGCTACAATGTTCGTTCAAAGGCTTCAAGCTCTAATCATGTTTCTAATGCAGTTTCTGTTCCTTCCAATCCTTTAACTAATGAAGCTTCATCAGTCTCGTCTTCATCTTTGTCTCATGAATCCCTTACTCCTCAACAATGCCAACAGTTGATTACTCTTCTTTCTTCTCAAATTCATGCTGCATCGAACTTGGAAAACCCTTCTACTTCTGTCAACTTTTCCATGCAAGGTAAGATTCTTTCCTATATTAATAGCATCGATGGATTTGATTGTAACAAATGTTGGATTGTTGATTCGGGTGCTTCTCGTCATATATGTTGTTCCAAAGATAATTTTGAATCTTTAAATCTCATTGATAATAGTACTATCGTGCTTCCTAATAAAACTGTTGTTCTAGTCAATTATGCTGGTGACATACGTATTTCTTCTCGCATTGTTCTTCATAATGTGTTATTTGTTCCTGAATTTAAGTTCAATCTTTTGGCTGTAAGTGAATTAATTAAGAGTTCTAATTTGTCTGTTTTGTTTTCTAATAATGGTTGTTTGATTTAGGACCTGTACCAGGTGATTGGGAAGGCTGATCTCCATCGTGGTCTTTATCTTCTTCGAGTTTCTGATAGTGTCAATTGTCTTGTTGTATCATGTTCTAATGTTTCTGATTCTGATCTGTCTACAAATTCTGCTGCTATGCTTGTTTCTTGGCACGATAGACTAGGACATCCTAGTGATCATGTTTTACATATGTTGAAAGATGTGTTGCCTTCTGTTAATATCAATAAAAATTTGCCTTGTGCCATTTGCCCTCTTGCAAAGCAGCGTAGGTTGCCTTTTCAAAGTTCTTTTAATCGTGCTGCCAAGCCTTTTGATTTGGTTCATTGCGATGTTTGGGGTCCTTACAAGTCTAAGACCTATAATAATCAGCAATATTTTTTGACTTTGGTCGATGATCATACAAGGTGCACCTGGACATATCTAATGCAACACAAATCTGATGTCATTTCCATAGTTCCTAATTTCATTCAAATGGTTAAAAGACAGTTTGGATATGATTTAAAAGTTTTTCGTTCAGACAATGCTCCTGAGTTACGTTTTACAAATTTGTTTTCTTCTCTTGGGATTGTTCACCAGTTTTCATGTGTTGAGACGCCTCAGCAGAATGCTGTTGCTGAGAGGAAGCATCAACATCTTCTTGCTGTTGCTCGTGCCTTGTTTTTCCAGTCCAAGGTTCCTGTAAGATTTTGGGGTGACTGCTTGTTATCTGCTACTTACATTATTAATCGTTTGCCTAGTATTAATCTAGGAAACAAATCCCCTTATGAGTTGTTAAGCCATAAGCCACCTGATTATAATTTTTTAAGGTCTTTTGGTTGCATGTGCTTTGTGTCTACTCTTAAAGGACAGAGAGATAAGTTCAGTGCCCGTGCTTTACCAGGAATATTTTTAGGGTATGCTTTCGGGGTAAAAGGATATAAAATATATGTTCTTCAGACTTGTGCTATTCAAGTTTCTCGTGATGTTGTTTTCCATGAGCATATATATCCTTTTCGATCTATTATTTCTAAAGATCTGCATGTTGATCCCTTCTTTGATTTGTCTTTGCCTACTCATTCCACTGATAATGTTTCTGTTATGAGGCAGGATACTCCTGATTCAGATATGTTTCAAGTTTTAAATCCTATCCATTCTGATTCAGTTGATAATGAAGTTCCTGTTTCAATTGGTAATCGAAATACTCCTCTTGTTCAACATGATCCTTCTGATCAAGTTGATAATCAAGCTACTTCTCCTGTTGTTGATCAAGTTCCTATTATTGAACCAATCGATGATAACTATTCTGAAGATTCTGCTAGTCTTGAGCAGGTTATTAGTGGTGATGATCAACAACATGTTGTTGATAATCAACATTTTGTTGTTGTTGATCAGCAACTGTAGAAGTTCAACCTCGAAGGTCTTCAAGGGTCTCACATAAGCCTTCTTATCTTGTTCGACATTATCAAATGGGAACCAATCATATAAATAGTGCTTGTTCTTATCCTATTGAAGACTACATATCTTCTTCAAAATTATCAGAAAATTATAAATCATTTATTGGCAATATTTCTTCAGTGTATGAGCCCTCTTTCTATCACCAAGCAGTGAAGTATCCTGAATGGAGGGAAGCCATGCATGCTGAGTTGAAGGCGATGGAAGATCTTCATACGTGGACAGTGGTTCCTTTACCTTCAGGTAAGCAGCCTATCGATTGCAAATGGGTTTATCGTGTGAAATATAAAGCAGATGGTTCTGTAGATCGTTGCAAAGCCCGGTTGGTTGCGAAAGAATTTACTCAAATAGAAGGTATAGATTATACTGACACGTTCTCTCCCGTAGCAAAGTTAACTTCTTTTAAAATTCTTCTTGCTTTGGCTGCTGTTAATGGTTGGAATCTCCTTCAACTCGATGTCAATAATGCGTTCCTAAATGGCCAACTCGATGAAGAAGTGTACATGAAGCTGCCACTTGGCTATGAGACTAATGCAGATGCTCCTAACCTAGTATGCAAGTTAAATAAGTCCATCTATGGCCTTAAACAAGCATCCAGACAATGGTTCTCAACCTTCTCTCAAGCAGTTCTAAAGTTTGGTTTCAGTCAATCTCCTTTTGACCATTCTTTGTTCACTGTGGGATCCGGTGACAAGTTTGTAGCACTTGTAGTATATGTAGACGACATAATTCTTGCTGGTAAAGATTTGTCTCTATTGGCAGAAGTCCAAAATTTCTTGCAACAAAACTTCAAGCTCAAGGTACTTGGTCCCCTGAAATATTTTCTTGGATTCGAAGTGGCACGAAATACCTCAGGCATATCTTTATCTCAAAGACATTATGCTTTACAACTATTGGAAGACACGGGCTCTCTTGGCAAAAAGCCAGCTAATCTTCCCATAAACCCTTCACACAAGTTAAGCAGCACAACAGGTGATTTGCTACCTGATCCGCAAGTCTACAGGCGTTTAATTGGACGACTCTTATACCTCACTCACACAAGGCCGGATATTACTTATACTGTTCATTTGTTAAGCCAGTATGTTTAATCTCCTAGAACGTCTCACTTGGATGCTGCCTGCTGTCCTACATTAAGAAAGATCCAGGTTTAGGGTTGTTCTTTCCTCTGAACAACAATTTGCAGCTCAGTGCATTTGTGGATGCAGATTATGGAGCTTGCCCGGATACAAGGCGGTCCACTACAGGCTTCTGTACCTACATTGGAGATTGCTTAATATCATGGAAGTCTAAGAAGCAACACACCGTTAGCCGATCTTCGTGTGAGGCAAAATATCGTGCGATGGCCTCTGCTACTTGTGAATTGGTGTGGATTGCAGCTTTATTAACATCTTTTCATGTTGCTACTCCGACTGTTTTCTTATACTGTGACAACCAAGCAGCCATTTACCTTGCTTCAAACCAAGTTTTCCATGAAAGAAGAAAACACATTGAGGTCGATTGTCACTTCATTCGTGACAAGGTTTCAATTGGATTTCTTAAGCTCTTTCATGTTAGATCTTCTGATCAATTGGCTGATATTTCACCAAAGGGTTGCACTCGCCTGCTTTTACTGCCTTGATGTCCAAGCTGAAGCTGTTGAACATCCACCAATCTTCAGCTTGAGGGGGGGCTATTGTATTATATTATTCTATGATTAGTTAGTTAGTTTCAAGTTAGTTAGGGTTAGTTTAGCTGCCTATATATTTTCGTTGTAAGCTTTGTATTATTCAACTCATTGTATACAGATTAATAAAAATATCAGTTTTATATCATAATATGTACGGCCAAAATTGTAACATTCCGATGCATTCTCTTTTCTGAAAAAAGAAAAGAAAAGAAAGAAATATGCTGGTGTAAAATTTGCAAGAATATCCTTTCACCCCCTTTACGTTTCCTCTTGTTTATTCTTAAAATGAGATGGAGCGGGTGAGCTTTGGCTTGGAGATTCTTTTATCTTCTTCAAGGGAGATTATCAGGAGATTGGCTGGGTTCTCAATCATCAGCTTGGCGACCAAGTAGCTAGAAATGCTTCATGTCTGATATTTCCTTGCTTGCTTCCCCACATAACGCCCGGCCTTACCATCATAGTACTCGGGCCATCCATCTTTGGAAAGCCGCTGTTCCATCATCTCTATGGCTCGTTTTGCAATTTGAGGCCTTCCGGTCTTGATACATGCTGCTGTGAGTAGCCATATCAAAGCTGCTTACAATATTCAAAACACCAAGTCAAGACTGTTCATTACCTATGCAGTTAGTTTATCCAAGCCATAGAAATATAAATGGAATAATTGGGACTCTATGTTAATGACACCTACCTGGCCATGTTCCACCATTATGGTAACTCCATCGTGTATTCTTTGGATCGAATCCAGTGACAGTTCTCTAATCATGACCCTCCAGGGTCGGATAAACGATCTTCAAAGGCATCTCTCCTATCAAGTCCTCCCAACGCTCCTCAATCAAATCCATAATTGCTGTTTCTTGTACAGGCGTAACTAGTGAACTCAAGATTGCAATGCAGTTTCCAACCAAAAACCAGCGGAAGTCCATTCGAGCGGGGCTGACGTTACCGATCAGATATCCCCCTCGTAAGGGCATAAACTCAAACGCCCAATCCGGAATGGACTCGGGTATGACATTAAACTTATTGACAGCAGTGTGGGAATACTCCTCAGTTTTGTAACGATATATGTTGTTTAATTGTGTGAAATCAAGCCAATAGTAATTTCGGATGTGATAACTGAGAGCTGTTATGCGCTTATCAATGCGCTCGATCAGTTCCTTGCCGTCTCGTTCTGGTTTCAGCATCTGCCTTGAACACCTCAGTGCAAAATAGAAGAGGGCTTGGATTTCAATAGGATATCCATAAATTCCCTGCCCAAAGAGCAAGCACGTTAAATTCAAAAAACTACACTCAATCTTAGTGCATTAAAAATCCCAAAAAAGCAGTAACCAACCGTCACCCGAAGCAACATGAGGCACTCCAGCTGATACAAAAATATAAATCAAGCAGGAATTCCTCTGTTCTAAAAGCTTGTACAATTACTGGCATAGTTAAATGAGGTTGAGGACAAAAGAAATTATAAAATGATCATTATGCCTTCTCTGCTACCAGACAAGGGCCAAGATAAATCATGCACAGATAGATCACAGGTTCTAAATGCAATAGAATATTGCCAACTTAGACCAGCAAACTATATACTAAACAATTATAGCAGTAGACTAGTGACTTGTGATCTTGTTTCAAACAGTTACTTGGACATACAACATAGAAGTCATAGAAGATAATTTCATGATATCAGGATAACTTACCATTCTCCTATCGATCATGCTACACCCATCTGCACACAGAAGAGTAGGAAAAGTATCAAATCCATCTGAAAGGCAAAGGTTAAGTATCAGCTTCATTCCTCTCTGCACCTCAAGCATTTCTAAAAGTGTATAATCATGCGTGCACTTAGTATATGATCTTAGCAGTATGATCCACCAGAACCCAGAGTCAACATGAGCAACCCTTCCTATTGCACTGCCCCCAAAATCTGCAACCAAGGTTTCCTTCTGCCGATGTGAATCGTAGAGAACTTTGAAACTGGCAGGCATGACACCTTCTCCAAGTGTAAAGTTGTCAATCCTCTTCTCCCAACCTTGGAGGTGGAGAGTCTTTAACAGGAAGTTCTTTACTATCTCTGGATCACCACCGGCACTGGCTGGCCTCATTAGACATGCCAAGCCGCTGGGAACAAAGTCTCTTACAAAAACCTACACAAGATAAGAATTGTACCATGTGCGGTTGGCAGATCCAAGAAACAAAAACGATAACCAAGAGGTAGACAAATATACCTGGTTGTAATTCAAAGCTTCAGCAGTAGGATCCATAGCCGCAAGGGTTCCAACAGGCCGGCCTTTGTAGTATATGTGAGATTTCTGAAATGTCTCCCATGCTTCTTCCATCATCGCAGTATTCTCTGTGTTGTTCGATTTAATCGCAGAATATATACCATTCTCAAAATTTGTGCCTATGCTAGCATACGACTTCAAGGATATATGAGCGGCGCTATCGTTATCAGAGATTTTCTCGTAGCTCTAAACTCTCACCATCTTCTTCGACTTCTCCGTTTTTTCAGTTGATTCATTTTCTTCCTGCAATTTATATGACTCTCCTTGTCCAATAGAGCCTTGACATTTCTCTTTCTGTATATTTGGATTTTCTCCCTCTCTTGATTCAAAAGAATTCCAAGCAGACTTAAACTCCTGAAACTCGCTGAAATCAGATGATTTCTCGCTCGCTTCGTCACTTTCTTTCTCCAGATCCTCCAAAAGCTATTCCTCGATCGGCCTTGAGCGTTCTTCTTTCTTCTGTTGAAGATCGATCAAAGAATCGGCCGGTTCCACCTCTTTTCCTAACGAAGCTTCTAGTTCCTTCTCACCGTCTCCGGAAGACGGAGGAGGAGGCGCCTCTGCATCTGTAACTTCCAGAATGTCTCGCAGCGACGTGAAAGAGGGTGACATTCTAAAGAAAAAAGAAAAGATGAGCACAAGATTTTAGAAACGGAAACAAATAACATAGGCATTTAGAGAGAAAGATACCTTGGAGAGCTTGTTGTTCGTCGTTTGGGAGAGGAGAGTAAAACTGCAACAGAGAATAGGGCGAGACGAAAATGAAGCAAAAGAGGGGATAGAGAGTAGAGCTCTCAGCTATATATTATAAGGGGTAAGCAAGAGAGGAATCATATGCGATGAGTGCACCAGAAAGCATAATGACGGCAAAACGTGTATTGTGTATTGTATTTCTGTTTTGGCGGTTGAGGGGAGAATTTGTTGAGTGTTGGCGTTTTTTAGTTAGCAATTACGCCTAAACATCTGACTTATTAACGAATATGCCATTTTTTAATAGTCTAATGGTAATTATATTGTAGTGTCTGTTCACATATATTTTTAACTCTTGACAATAGACACACATTTTATAAATGAAACGATTAAACTCGAATTTACTAAAATGAACATCATCCACTTTTTCATCAGACTACTTATTGAGTTCCGTTTTCATTTCAAACCATGAGCTATAAGTTTTTTTCTTATTATTATTACTATAATTTTGTAACTATTTAATTATGATATAAAGTTACAAAAGTATTTCAAGTTAATATTTAATATATTATTAATAGAAAGAAAAAATCACAATTTTTTTTAAATGAAGATATATGCCTCATTTATTTATATTTTCATGAGACATATATTATTTATTAAATATTATTGTACTTATTATAATTTTCGTTAAATAATCTTTCCGTATCACGTCTTACCGCTCATCAATTTATCTGAAGATGATCTTTTGAAGCTACTCCTCTGACCATACTCAGTAGACACCAGTCAAGAGGATTTTCGGAGTAAAACAGACTAAAGACCTCTAGAGTAGCCTCTTCCCAAAGTTATACTGACTTCGACAAAACATACGTCAAGTTCATTAGCCCACCAGCTAAGTCTACCGACTAACAAGCAAGGTTAATATGTCCCATCCATCATATCCTACGAACATTATACTTGACATCGTCGTCAGACCTCACCACTATATATTCGACTAAACCCTACATAAAGGTTAACTCGGTCTCATCTTTTTTTTTCTTCTTCTCTATCGTCCCAATAGGTCTCAACTCTACATCGGGGATGGAACCATGATTAAACTATGAGGAGGACATGTCGATTGACTTTGAATTGAATAGGATCTTAAGAAGTAATTAAACCATACAAATTAAGCAGGGTTTATGATTTTTTGTTTAGTATTTTATTTGGGGTTTATTGTCTTTGTTATGGTTTATGGTTTATGATTTTTGTTTAGTGTTCAGGGTTTAAATTTTTAGTGTTTTATGTTTTATGATTTTTTGTTTAGGGTCTAGTGTTTTTGGGGTTTATAGTTGTATTTAAGGTTTAGATTTTTAAGGTTTAGGGTTTAGTATTTTTGTTTATGATTTATGATTTTTGTTTAATGTTTAGGGTTTAGTAATTGTTTGCAGTTTATGGGTTTTTATTTAGTGTTTAGGTTTTAGTGTTTTTATTCAGGATTTATAATTTTTTAAGGTTTAAATATTATAGTTTACGGTTTACGGTTTTTATTTGGAGTTTAGAATTTTTGTTTTGAGTTTAATATTTTTAAGGTTTATAATTTTGTTTTTTGTTTAAAGTTTATAATTTTTTGTTAAAGGTTTAAGAATTTATAGTTTAACATCAACAAAACGGAAAGAATTTGTTCAGCGAATATATAATCCAAGAAGAATCAACAAAATTGTGCATTTTACAGTAGGATCCATCCATTCAATTCCTATCCCAATCAATGCCAAGGAAAAAGTTATAATAATTACACGAAATGAAAATTCGAGTTTAGCATTTATAGTTTAAGAGTTTAGGGTTTATGGTCTAGAATTTAAGGGTTAATGGTTTATGATTTAAAGTTTAAATTTAAATTACTTTTAATAAAAAGTAGGGACAAATTGAAATAATTTTTAAATAATGAAATTTAGATTTAAGGTTAACTACACCGGATACCACTAAACTATATCCCCTAAGTCGAAAATACCACCGAACTTTAAAACTCTTCAAAACTGACACTGAACTTTAATATTTAAGTCGAAAATGCCACTCCGTCGTTAAGTCAAAACGACGTCGTTTTGCTAGAAAAAAAATTAAAACCATACACTTGGGGTGGTTTGAACCCAAGACCTTTTAGAGGTAAATTTAAGCCTTAACCATTGAATCAAGATAACATTATGTAGTATTTTACCACAAATATTATATATCTTAAACTACTTCAGATTAATTCAAATTATTTTATGAAATAAATAATATTATAAATAATATTAAAATATATTAACTATATATAATATATATAAATAAAAGTGTATTGTTTTTATATAAATATTATATATAAATAATATATTTATATTATAAATATAATATGAAAACTCTAAACTCTAAATCCTAAACCTTAAACTAAAAAGCTCAAACTTTAAACCCTAAACTTTATGATTTGAGGTTTGAGATTTATAGTTTTTTATATATTATTTATAATATAAATCTATTGTTTTATGAATATCTTTTGTTTTAAAAAATAATATATTTTTTATTAATATATGTAAAAACAATATATTTTATATTATTTATAGAATTATTTTTTATAAAATTATTTAGATGAACTAAATAGATAAGTTTATATAATTTAAATAAAAATATTTTATTTTTATATTATTTATAATATAAATATATTATTTTAAAAATATAAAATTCAAATATAAAAATTATTAAACCCTAAATCATAAACTCTAAAGTTTAGGATTTAAGTTCGAGTGTTGGGGTTTGTGTGTTAATAATTTAGGATTTAGGGGTTTTATATATTATTAATAATATACAAAAATAATATTGTTTATATATATATATATGTGCAAATAGTATATATTTATATTTTTATATGTTAATATTATTTATTTTATAAAATAATTTGAATTAATATGAAGTAGTTTAAGATATATAATATTTGTGGTAAAATATTATATAATGTTATGTTGGGTTAATGGTTAAAGCTTAGTTTTACCTTTTAAAGGTCCTAGGTTTAAACCACCCCAAGTGCATGGTTTTATTTTTTTTCCTCTAGCAAAATGACGTCGTTTGGACCAAATTAGGCTTTAAAACAGCCGTACCAAGACGACGCCGTTCTGACTTAACGGGGGAGTTAACGGTTAACGGCGGAGTGGCATTTTCGACTCAAATATTAAAGTTCAGTGCTTGTTTTAAAGAGGTTTTAAAGTACGGTGGTATTTTCGACTCAGGGGCTATAGTTCAATGGTACTCGGTGTAGTTAACCCTTAAATTTATTATTATTTTTAATTAGGACTAAATTGTTTGAATGTACAAAAATAAAATACTAAATGTGTTATTATAAAAAATATTTTAACTATTGTTAATGTCTATTAATGAGTTAGTGGTAACATTGAAGCAAAACTAAAAATTTAACGGTAACATTGAAGCAATTGAAAGTTTAGTTGCAAAATTAAATAATTCACCAAAATTCAGTTACCAGTCGTGAACTTTACCCTAAACCCTTCAAAAAAATTGATAATTTTCTACTCTCACCAATTTGATTAAACTAATTATAGTTATAAAAGTCAATTGACTCAATTAATTTATAAGATAAGATCATTTATAAAATGGTGTTAATGACGATGGTAATTAACTGAAGTTTTAAAGACATGTTTGCAGGCAGGACATGTTTAAATGTGAACCAGATTATAGGTTCCAATTGAAAGTTAGAGCCTTTGGACATAGTATTGCTAAAGGATGTTAAAAAAATAGCAGGTTCCTTGTCTGCCTTTGTTGTTAACAAACTGGGTGCAGAACTGCAGATCATACAATGTTGTATTTTGCACACTTCTTATTGATTAAGCCAATCTGCTGGGTGAAAACAATAAAGTCATAGACAGAGTAATTAAGTAATCAGGGCAGAAAAATAAAATGCTGCAATTTGCTTTCTTGTTACTGTTACATTAATCAGCATAAGTGCAGACTTAACTGACTGAAAATGTCAGGTATTTAGCTAAGGCCTATTTTCAAGAAGGCCCTTGAAATCTACAAGGAGCACAGTGGACTAGCATCCCTCGAAGATGCAATTTTCTATAATACTGGTTTATCGTTCTTAACTGCTCTTTCCCACGACACAGGCAAAAAAAAGGGCCTCGAACTACATATATCAACTTAGTTTGATACATAAATTCCAAGTTTTTCTTGACACCAACTCCTATAGAAGAGTGGAAAGAGGTGTTCCACGTTTGATACATATATTCCAAGTTTTTCTTTTTCATTTTTTCTCTTTAACTTGTTTGATTGTTGATTTGGACTGTAGAGGAATTGAATGAGTAGTAGTTTTCCACCAATGAAAATGCTTAGAAGAATTTGAAATTTTGATTGAATCTTTCATCTCAATTGTTACCATTGGATGAGATCTTTATTTACAGACAAATATCAGCTGTCTATTCTTATGACACCGAAACAATGAACTTGAATATCTAAGCTAGTGTTTAGGGTCATATAATTAGCACCATCTATCCTAATATATATGTACTATTAAAGAAAGATGTAATTTCGTGCACGGAAGTCTTAAATCACTAGGTTGGGAGACAATCAAATATATGCCTTCGTATCCCACGTCCGGCCAGCCATTTCCAAAGAAGTTGTTTCTCGTCCGTAGAGGTAGACATGTTTTTTTGTGTGGATTATTTGCTTTTCTCACGTATAAAAATAGGTAAGGTCGAATCATATTAAATATTTCTCTTACACGTGTTTTATTTTATGTTAATCTCGTTTTATCTTCTTTTCCGCCAATAAATTCCTAACACAGACAAATGTGGGGAAGGGTAACTCTCCATGGGATCACATTATCAAAGAATGATGTCGATACAGGCGCAAGCGGGTCAATGAAAAACAGTTTCAAGTGCAAAGCATTTTCCACACGAGGCCCCTCAGCCAATGGGCATGTAAAGAATGTATTTTTAGTACTGGCCGAAAGATCTGAAACCTCTGGGTAGATAGGAATGAAAACGGTGCACGAAAGATACAAATTACTGGCCGTCCGGTCAAACAAACAAGCCAGGTAACGCCAAAGTTTTGGTTATCCGTACTTGCTCTGCATGCAAATAATGCCAAAACCGAACAACAGATCGGGAAATTTCTAATTTCTCGACAAAGAACTCTGTGAAACCTGCTTGTCCGTCAAAAGAAATGATATATATAAGTCAGAAAATATGATAAAAGCACGCGGGAATTGAATTCAATGGAGCTATAGAGATTCAAACTAGGGTACCATTTTCTGCACTAACAGTTATAAACAGTTGAGATAAAATATGAAAAAAATGCACCACGTTTTATGTTATACTATAAAATATAATATGTCTAATCCTGTAATGGAGAAAAAAAAATTATAATTAGGAGGGAAAACACAAGCTGGTAACTCGTAAGTCAGAAGTTGTAATGAGATGTTTCTGTGAGACAGTGACTAAAGAGCGGCAAATCTAACAATGCCTATGCTGTTAGGTCCACTGTCCGAACAGTGAGTTCCACATTTTTCAACAACGCCACTGTCGTGATCCTGTCTTCAAGTGGCCGCCTCACCAACTTCCCAGCACTAACATTTGAAAATTCAGGCCCTACAAACAAACAAAGCAGTGCCCTATATCTCCCACCGTCTTCCTTAACCTTATATAGACATTGCTTCACATTACAACAACATGTAGTCCTGAAAAAAAAATGGGTTTAGACTCAGTTGCAAGAGGCAGAACCCATCAACCATGTGCTGCTTGTAGGATGCTACGCAGGCGATGCGACAGTAGTTGCATTCTCGCCCCGTATTTCCCGTGCGATGAGATCGACAAGTTCGCCAAGGTGCACAAGGTTTTCGGTGCTAGCAATGTAATCAAAATGATCCAGGTTGGTAATAATAAGTTCAATCTACAGTTGAGACTTGAGGCTTGAGACATCACATTTGTTTGTAAATCTAAAGTACTATTTGTTTATTTATTACATGATACCAGATGGTGGAGGAAAGAAACAGGGAAGATGCTGTGAAAGCGCTGGTCTATGAAGCAACAGCGAGGATCAGAGACCCTGTTTATGGCAGCACCGGAGCTATTTGCCAACTGCAAAAGATGGTGCGAGAACTTAAGAACCAGCTTGAATCAATGGAAGCTCGAGTGATGGAGTTGCAGCAGCAAAACGATCAGTTTTGGGGAATTCTTCGGAATGTTGATCTCCTCTCCTCCATTAATGGAGGCAGCAACTTCTCATTAGATTTCGATGACTCTATGGCATATGATCCGGTCAATTTCCCTGCAGAATGCGACGGCTGGATCATTTAAGGCATAGAATAAGAAATCCATGTGGTTTGCTGATAAGCTTATCAAGTGTAGAATTTTAAAGGAATACATGTACACGTACAGAGAAATTTAAGTTGAGAATTGAGATTAATAACTTGTTATCATTGATTTTCACAAGATTTGTTGTTTATTTTGCTGGCCGTAGTCTTTCTTCTTCTTCTTTTATACCCCATCCCCATGCAAGATGAAAGGTAGAAATTTGGTTATAATCAATCATGTGAAGAAGAAAAGCCTGATAAGAAATCACCCACGCTTAGCGAACTCACAATCAAAACCCTTTTTCTCTCTTTTCCAAACTCAAGGTTTGTCGTAGGAACCGTTCCTTGACGTTGATGCATGTTGAAAATCAGACGTGTGGACTTTGACAACTTCTCTCAATCTGGATCTAGATTCTTTTTTAGTCCATATTAATATATTATTAATTTCCGGGCTTAATTTAATAAAATTTTCTCGCTTAATTTTTGAAACTGGATTTTTAATTTTTTTAATAACGTAGCATTCTAATATTCTATCACATAGTCACTTAAAAATAGAATTTAATTTTTAAATTTTTGAATGATAACATCATAATATTAAAAGGGTAATTTGGGGGGTTTTGGGTAGGTATATGCATTTAAAATTTAGAGTTTATAGGTAAAACCTAAATCCCTAACCAGATTATCATAAATCCTAAACTCTAACATCTAAACACTAAATTCTAACTATAAACCTCAAATTATAACCATTACCCTTAAATTTTAAATCATAAACTTAAACCCATAAACTTTAAACCGAATCCATAAATTCTACTATATTTATGAAGTTGATGTGGCTGTCTCTTTGGATTCTAATGGGCTACTTCTGTTTTGATCCCCTTCTAACAATTCAAATGGCATCCTTGACCATCCAACACTGGTTCCTGCATGGAAAATTTGTGGAAAACATGTAACTCAAGATAAATGTAATACGAACAGAATCCAATGAATGAAAAACGTAAACTTTATTATATTAAAACTTGATTACAAAGAATGAACTATACAAGCTATATATAGCTTTCAGAAAGTACATAATAGCCCCCTCAAGATGAATTTCGATGAATGTTAATGAGTCCCATCTTGAGAACAAAAGCTTTGAAAGCAAGAGAATGAAGGGGTTTGGTAAAAATGTCAGCAAGCTGATTGGAGGATCGAACATGAAAGTGCTTTAAAAAACATGTCTTGACTTTATCCCGAACAAAGTGATAATCTATTTCGATATGTTTGGTGCGCTCGTGAAAAACTTGATTTTTGGCTAAATGAATGGCAGCTTGACTGTCAGAATATAGGAAAGCTTGTTGAATGATCACACCAAATGAAGAAAGTAATGGAGCAAGCCAAACGAGCTCACATGTAGCAGATGTCATGGCTCGATATTCCGCCTCACAGGAAGATCCGCTCACTGTCTGTTGTTTCTTTAATTTTCAGGAAATGAGATTATTTCTAATGTAAGTGCAGAATCCAGTGGTTGATCGACATGTTTCAAGACAAGAGCCATAATTAGAATCAACAAATGCACTTAACCATAATGTTGATTTACTCGAAAAGAAAAGACCAAGCCCGAGAAATTGTTTAATGTAAGATAATAAACGATATACTGCATTTAAATGAGGTTGGCGAGGAGATGGCACAAATTGGCTAAGAAGATGGACATCATAAGAAATGTTTGGTCTGGTGTGTGTAAGATATAGTAACCGTCCGATAAGCCTTTTATGTAAGTGAGAATCCTCTAGTAAGTCTCCATTAGTACTAATGAGTTTTAAGGATGCAACCATAGGTAACTCAGTTGGTTTCTTGGCTAACGAACTAATGTCTTCAAGTATCTGTAGAGCATAATGTCGTTGAGATAAAAATATCCCTGATGAATTCCTAACAATTTCAAACCTAAAAAAATATTTAAGTATCCCTAATTTTTTTAGCTTGAAGTGTTGCTATAGTGATATCCTTGTATCAGCTAAGGATTGCATGTCTTTGCCAGCCAAGACAATATCATAAATATAGACAAGCAAAATTATAAGGTTGTCACTCGAACCCTTTGTAAACAAGGAATGATATGAAGGGGATTGAGCAAAACCAAGTTGTAGAACAACCTGAGAAAATTCATAAAACATTTGTCTGGAGGCTTGTTTGAGACCATGAATGGATTTATGTAATTTGCAAACCATGTTAGGGCCAATTTTGCCAGAACCATATTCAAGTAGAAGCTTCATATAAATTTTCTCATCAAGAGTACCATTAAGAAAGGCATTGTTTACGCCGAGTTGTAAAAGATGTCAGTCATTGATAGCAGCAAGAGATAATAAAATCTTGAATGAAGTCATCTTGGCCACATGAGAAAAGGTGAAAATATAATCCATCAGTGTTATAACACTCAACAGATCCATCAGTGTTATGTTTGATGTAATAAACTCATTTGCAATCTATTCTTATTTTTTCTTTCAAGCAAAGGCACGACTGACTAGGTTTGGAGATTCTTCATAGTTTGTAATTCCTCAGCCATAGAAATTCTCCAAGCAAAATCTTTTACTGCCTGATGATAATAAGTATGTTTATAATGAGAGGATATATTGGTAATGAAAGCACTTTAATCAAGAGATAATCCAGAGTTTGAAAGATAGTATTCAATAGGATACATAGTAGATGAGGATACAATGACATTTATAACTTTGAAGATAAGATGGTTTATGAATGTTCCTAGTTGGCCGACAAGTTCATTAACTATAGGTTCATTGACTATAGGTGCATTAACAATAGGTTCATTAAGTTCGTTGCAGGTTCATTGGCTAACAATTCAAAAGCTATAATATCATAACCATGCATGTGTGAAATACTCTCAGAAAGATGACTAGGATTAAAAGATTGTTCAGGAATGGTATTATCAGTAGCTGAAGATTGTGAAATAGGTAAAATATTATCAGTGATATGTGCATTATCTAATATAGTATCATTAGCTAGTGTGATAGTATCATCTGAAGCATGATTGGTATGCAAGGTAGAATGGAAATCATAAGAAGTGGCAGGTAAGGAGATGTTTTGAAAAGGATTAATCAATTCATATGGTGCAATAATAGTATGAAAGGGATACACATGCTCATAAAAAAATAATGTCTCTAGAAACAATAACCTTTCGAGTTTGTAAAATATAGACTTTATAACCTTTCATTCCTAGATGATATCCAATGAAAATGACAGGAAAAGTTCAAACTGAAAATTTATGTCTATGAGCATGCAAAGTGGAAACAAAACATAAATAACCAAAACCTTTAAGTTTTTATAATAAAAAATTGATCATATAACATTTCATAAGGGGAATTATTGTTAAGAACAAGTGAAGGCAACCTATTGATAATATAAATAGCAGTAAGAAGGCAATCTCCCCAAAAATGAATTAGAATTTTTGATTGAAAAAACAAGGATCGAGCAACAGCTAAAAGATATTGGTGTTTTCTTTCAACAACAGAATTCTATTGTGGAGTTTCAACACAAGAATACTTATGAACGATCCCTAATTTTAAAAATAATTCAGTGAATTTTAATTCATGAGCATTACCGGATCTGAAAATTTTAATATCACAATTGAATTGCCTTTTTACTAAAGTAATGAGATCTTGACACTACAGCAAAACAGGCTTTTCGCGGCGTTTTTATAACCCTATAGCGGCGTTTTTTAGTGCCGCTAAAAACACTCCCGGCGTTAAGAAAAACGCCGCCAAAAACGCCGCAAGAAGTAGCGTCGCAATAGGTAGCGGCGTTTATATCGTATAAACGCCGCTAAAGTCAATGTTCTTTAGCGGCGTTTTTATATACAAACGCCGGCAATGCTATTCTATAGCGGCGTTTAAATATACAAACGCCGCAAAAGGTGAATTGTCTATAGCGACGTTTGGGAAATAAAACGCCGGGGCTGATGATTCAGTAGCGGCGTTTGGGTTCATAAACGCCGGCATTGGCTGCTCTATGGAGGCGTTTTTTAAAGAAACGCCACAATACATTATGTATTTTTAGCGGTGTTTATTCCTTAAAAACGCCGCTAAACTCACTGCTTCTATAAAAATAAATTTTAAAAATGTAAATACCCAAATAACCTGTAAAATAAATCCATAATAGCATCAAATTCAAAGTGTTCAGCATCAAATCCATAAAACTCCAACAATAAATAAACAGAACAATAACAAATTCAAAGTCTACAGCATTAAAGTGAAATATAGTTCAAACGATGTTCATAAAATGTAGTCCAACATTTTCATTTAAATTCACACATCGCCATCATTTCTTTGGTTGGTTCTGCAACATCGCCATCATTTCTTCAAATCTTTCTTGAAGCTTTTGGTGTGCTGCTTCTCTCTCAGCTTCTCTTGCTTCTCTCTCGGCTTCCTCTCTTGCTATCTCAGCTTCTCTCTCAGCTTCTCTTGCTTCTCTCTCAGCTTCTCTTGCTTCTCTCTCGGCTTCCTTTCTTGCTATCTCAGCTTCTCTCTCAGCTTCTTTTCTTTCTCTTTCAGCTTCTCTCGCTGCTACCTCAGCTTGAAATTGAGATAACTGTTGTTTTAACCGACAAACTTCTGCTTGAGAAGATTGGCTCTGTGATGGCATGTACTGAGACGAGTTAGCCCCAAAATATTTTGTCGGGGTAACGAATGATCCTTGACAGCGAACCCGACCATATCTTTCAGGACCCAAGACGTCAACAATAACTTGATTCTCGATCTCTTCCATATTAACAGAACCATTAGTTGAAGCTGTAGCTTCATACTCGGTCTTCTTTTCCCTCAATTTCTCCTGACAATCAAATCAAAATTTTATACAATTGATATTAATTATAATATAATCAAAATTTTCTGTCTAATTAACATACCATAATTTCTGCAGCTTCGGGAGTTATAGGAGAGCTATCCTTTTTTGTATGCGTAATGTCGAAGAGCTTTATCCGTCCAATGCTAGTGCCAGTTGTAATTTGCTACAACGTATAATAAAAATTAATATTAAACCAATAAAGTAATTCATTAAAAATTAATCAATAATTAAAAATAATAATACCTCCTCATTAGCTAAACGAGCAAAACTCTTCGATCCAGCGGTGTGAGTATACTTTTGTTTTTGTCTGCTAGTAACTCCAACGCGCTCTCGATCCTACAATTTAAAATTTGCATTATATATAAAGTTAATATTATAATGACAATTTTTTAAAGTGCATCGATCATACCTCTCCTTTTGTTGAACTCCAAAACCTGACTGCATCTTCCCATTGATGTCGCATAATTCCCGGCGGGATATTTTGCAGCTTCTCTTGAAGAGTGAGATCCTTCTTGAAATATGTCTTCTTCAAGAAACTCTTACTGTCTCTCCATTTTTTCCCTAATGCATGCTTCAGATAATCATCTGAGACTTCTAAAGAAAATTTATCCTACAAATGATACAATCAAAGCATTAAATATATATATTATTTTGAATTGTAATAGATTATTATTACAATGACATTATTACCTTAACAAATTCCAGAGCTTGATTTTTGTTACCATTCGGCATCTGACGCCATGACTCATAATTAATCGGCAAAATCGCATGATTGCGTGCAACAATGCCTAAGTAACTGCCCAGAACACCTGCTTCTGCCCCAATGGGTTGGCCGACATCGTTTCTTGAAACTTTCACGCGTTCACCAGCGGGAAGATTGTATAATTCATTCAACGTCGTGCGCCCTCTACTCTTACGAGTTCGACCATTTCCACCTACATAAGAAATAAATGTTTATATTCAATTTTTAAAATAAAGTCAATAATAACAAACAACTAGCATTTAAATAAAGTGTTGAACATTACCATCAATCTCTATATTTTCAACTGTTTCTGGAACTGTCTCTGGAACTTGCGAGGATCCAACACCAGAGAAATCATCATCATTTGTTTCTTCCCCCTCTCTCGGTGCTTGAACTATCCGCAGATCACTTAATTTCCTCCTAGGCATAGTATCTACAATAAACAAAAGACATTTTAGTAACTAGAGACAACAATACTATTATAAATTAATAAGTTAAGATATAAAACTTACTACATTGTTATGCAGTTAGTTTTCATTAAAATCTTCATCCATGTCTTCTCGAACCCATTGGAATTGTGAACTAGAACTAGGGATTGTTCTATCTAGGTTTTGCGCTGCAAAAGGTAGAGTTTCTGATCTTATTTCAATGTCATCTCTATTTCCTTCACCGATGTCTATCAAGTCTCTAAGAGTGTTACGGAGTACAACATACCAACCCTCTTTTGTTGGATCAGGACAATAAAAAACTTGTTTGACTTGAGAAGGAAATACATATGGTTCGTCAATCAATTGGTGACCTGTGTGAATTAACCGAGAGAAGTTGACCATTGTAAAACCAAATTGATCTCTTCTAATGCCTCGAGCCGTATTTACATCGGCCCAGTCACAACGAAATAACACAACTTTTTGTTTGCCATAATAATCCAACTCAATAATATCCGTAAGAATTCCATAATATTCTACATCTCCCACCACAGGATGATTGTCCCTAGCACTAGCATAACTTGTAGTTGAAGAAGTTACAACTACTCCACAATTTTGTGTCCTCCTTAATCTTTCTCGAGATTTCGTGTGGAACCTAAACCCGTTAATGAGAAAAGCATTATATCTTTTAACAATTCTATTTGGACCTTGACAAAGCCACTTAACCTCTTCACTAACTTCTCTCCCACACCAAACCTATTACACATAAAAGGTGAATAAGTTATCATTTATATTGATGTAGCAAAGGAAGAAAAGTTATTAAGTACGTGTAGTACAAATATTCAATTGCTTACCATCTTCGCTAACCAATCATGAAAATTTTCTATGAACAACTTATGAATTTCTCTTTGATGTAATCTTCGGGAGCGTACTTGAGATTGTAGCTCTTCTTTAAATTCACTACAAAGTAAGCTAAGTGGTTAAAAAATGGGGGTAATATAAAAGATGAAGTGAATACATTAGAATTTATATAAACTTACGTCCGTAAGAGCTCTGTTGAGTCATGATGGAAGAGAACATATCGATGTGCTTGTACCCAAGACTTGTCATCTAACTGTGCAATTTCAACTTTGCCGAGTGGTTCACCAAAACTTTGAAACAAATAACTCTCAGCTAAGTTACTATTGATGCACACTTCATTTCTATGTGGTCTATTGAATCTCGTTTCAACATCTTCCAAATATCTAGAGCAAAAAGTCAAACATTCCTCTGCTAAATACCCTTCAGCAATTGATCCTTCTGGATAACGCTTATTACGGCAGTAAGACTTCAACTTGCTCAAGAACCTAGACCGTAATAAACAAAACATTATATAAGTAGTTGTAATTAAATGAATTTTTAAATGGTATGATTATATGTTAAACAATTTGTACCTCTCAATAGGATACATCCACCGATAGAAAACAGGTCCACCAACTTTAGCTTCGTGTGGGAGATGAATCAACAAATGCACCATAATTGTAAAAAATGAAGGTGGAAATATCTTCTCCATGTTGCATAAAGTCAACGAGACTCGATCTTGTAATTTGTCAAGTTCTTCAACCATCAAAACTTTCCCACAAATAGCTTTCATTACATTAGAAAGTTCAATAATACAAGATGTCACCTCCGTTGACATACAACCGCGTAATGCAACTGGCATTAAATCTTGCATCAATATGTGATAATCATGTGACTTTAGAAAATAAAGTCTTCGATCTTTAACACTGACACATCGAGATATATTTGATGCATACCCATCTGGGACCTTTATATCTTTCAACACCGTGCAAAATACTTCTTTTTCTTTCTTCGACATCGTAAAGATAGAAGGCGGTAAAGAAAATTTACCATTACGAAGTTCTTGAGGATGAAGATCATGCCGAATTCCCATGTCAACTAAGTCAAGTCGACTCTTTAGATTGTCTTTAGATTTTCCATCGACATTGAGAATGGTCCCAATAATGTTCTCACAGACATTCTTCTCAATGTGCATTACATCAAGATTATGTCTCAAAATGTTATGCTTCCAGTAAGGCAATTTGAAGAAAATACTTCTCTTTTTCCACAACTCCGCCCCATTTGGATCATCCTCTTCATCAGAGTCATCATCACTAAGCTGCTCAAGCTCACGGTCATACACCTCTTTTGTCTTCTTCTTTGATCGTGGGTTTGGTGGTTGGGTCATTTTTCCATAAGTGAACTTGATGTGTTTCAACATCGACAAGATATCAGACCCGATTGTTTGCTCAGGAGCTTTTCTGAACTCTTCAGTACCATCAAACAATTTTTTTTCATATCTAAATCTATGATTTTCATCTAACCACCGACGGTGTCCCATGTAAGAGAACTTCTTTCCATTATACAACCACTTCGAGCATGTCTGTGCAGCGCAACAAGGACAAGCATAACGGCCTTTGGTACTCCACCCAGATAAATTTGCATAAGCGGGAAAATCATTAATAGTCCACAATAAAGCTGCACGCAAATTAAAGTTCTCTTTCTTCAACACATCATATGTTTCGACACCCACCCATAATTGTTTCAGCTCTTCAATAAGAGGTTGCATGTAGATGTCAATATCATTCCCTGGACCTTTCTCACCTGAGATTATCATGGATAAAATAAATGATGATTGTTTCATGCAAATCCATGGAGGCAAATTGTAAGGAACAAGTATAACAGGCCAAGTACTGTATGAAGTACTTATAATTTTAAAAGGATTAAACCCATCAGATGCAAGACCGAGCCTAACATTGCGAGGATCTCCTGCAAAACTTGGAAATTTTTGGTCAAATGTCTTCCAAGCTAAAGAATCTGCAGGATGCCTTAATAATCCATCATCTGTTCGTCCATCGTGATGCCACCTCATAGACTCAGCAGTCTTTGAAGACATAAAAAGTCTTTGAAGTCTGGGTATTAGAGGAAAATATCGCAGAATCTTTATTGGCTTTTTTCTTGCTCGTGTTGCAACTTCGTCTTCACTCACATTTTCTGTGTCCCCATTCGTCCACCGAGATTTACCGCATACATGGCAGGACTCTTGGTTTTTTCTATCACCCCAATACAACATACAATCATTCGGACAACTATGAATTTTCTCATAACCAAGCCCCAAATCGTTTATCATTTTTTTCATATCTTTGCCAGATTGAGGAATTTTTGCAAAAGGAAAAATTTCAGTCAACAACTCTAATAATTGTGTAAAAGAGTTACCAGTCCACCCTCCCAAGCATTTTAAATGGAAAAGGCGAATGCAAAAGGAGAGCTTTGAATGCTTTGATCCCTCATAAAGTGGTTCATTCATTTCATTAAGCAAATTGTAAAACTTTGACGCTTCTCCATTTGGCTCTTCATCACATCTACTTCTTCTCATCTCGGTGAAATCAGTAACACCAATATCACAATCTTCTCTAACAGACTGATGATAATCATGCACATTAAATGCATCTCGCAGCATGCCCTCCATGTCATCTTCTCTAAGAGATCCACGATGAGAATTATGATGAAAAGGTAGATTGCTCGTGGAAGAAGATGTACGAGATGTCAACTCTCCATGGAATGTCCATTTTCTATAACCCGGAACAAAGCCAAAAATAACTAGATGTTCGTGCACAACTTCCCGAATGTGCCAATTAACGTTACCACACTTCTTACAGGGACAAAGAATCATATTTTCTTGGCTTGCATTTGCAAAAGCTAAATTCAGAAAATATTCTACCCCATTTCGATAGTCAGCGTTTACCCTTGGCAAATTCATCCAACTCCTATCCATTTTCAATTTCTGTCATATCCAAATTAAAGATATAACTACCTATCAGTCATACTTGAAGGATGAAAAGAGATGTAACTATTATATTACCAATTAAGTCAAAAATAAGTCAAATACATAAACTACCTATTAGTAATACTTGAAGGATGAAAAGAGATGTAACTATTACCTGTTGAGGAAAGTTATCTTCTTTAGTTTACTTCAAGAAAAGTTGAGATAATGGAGATAAGAATTGCCAAACTATTAAAAGGTAAATGAGCTGTTAAGAAAAAATAAAAAATGATAAGCATTACTAAAATGGCAACAAAAAGATAATGTTAAAAAAGTACTTAATTATTACAACAATTAAGAATATTCAAATATTTATTAGTTACCAATTACTACACATTCTCCATATCTTATTTTGTTTTTGCAATGCAAAGTAAAGGGACCACGCTAAACAAGGCACAAAATCTTTTCAGTATTCTATTTATTAACACTCTAATCTATTCATCTACCCCTTTTTATTTGCATAATTCAATCATAACGACGTCTGTAAAGCTGACATACACATTTACAAAATAGATGATGACCCCATGTGTGAACACGATTACAAGTCTAGATCTTCAAATTCTGGGATGGAATAAATCTTAGGTCCTTTTGTGTATTTTTTCTAATAAAAAATAAAAAATTAAATTTTAAATTCTAACCTCAAACTTTAACATCATACATTTAATATTTTGTCATGTCAAAAGTTTAGACCTGAACCGAGCATTTTGTCATTTTCAAATGATCCATAGTATAGTTTGCTAATGGCATAAGCTACATCCCTTCATTCAAAAGACAGCAAATAAAATTTAGACAGCAAATGAAATTTGAGCAAAAAAGATGGAAACTCAATGGTAACCTGCTTGCAAACTCAATGGTAATCTTATGCCATGTCGTCCATTCCCCTCTTGCCATGTGCAATAGTGAATTCTGTAGAATAACCCCATAATAATTTTTTTAATATTCTATTTAAATTAATCAAACAATAATTTGAATAGTTGTGATTGTTATTAAAAGGTTTATCTATAAAAATCTATACGTGGATGGTTATGTTTATATGAAAAACATGAGTAAACATATAAAAGTTATATGTCTCTGTTTCTTTCCGAGATTCCTTACTAATTTTCGTAAACTCTTCATCAATTAATCACGAATATATCCCTTAATCTATGCTTAATTTATTGCATACGAACCTCATAAAAAGATGTAATAGATACGAACAAGACATGCCAATCAAAATCAATCAAGTTCATGTTCTGCACTTGTTACAACGGTTGCAAAAGTTATATGTCTCTGTTTCTTTCTTTCAAAATTGTGACTTCACCAAATTCTAATTTAACACAAGTGAAGGGAAATGATGTTCTAAGCGGAAATAAGAGGATAATCAAGATACATTAGTGCATTAAAATGATGTTGCTAAGGAATCGATGTCAACAAAGATGGCTTTGGTTGAAGTTGATTATAGACAGAAAACAATCCTAACCTGAGCGGGAGGAGCGGCGGTCGACGGCGAGGAGCGACAGGGACGACGACGAGGAGAGCAGGAGCGGCTAGGGCACAGGCGGTCGACGGCGAGGAGGGGAGAGCAGGAGCGGCTAGGGCACAGGCGGTCGACGGCGAGGGCGAGGAGGGACAGGGGCAACGGCGGTCGACGGCGAGGAGGGACAGGGGCGACGGCGGTCGACGGCGAGGGCGAGGAGGGACAGGGGCGAGGGCTAGGGCACAGATTTGGGTATTTTTAATTTGGCACGATCGATGTTTGTGTCTGGAATGGGGATATATGTTCACATGATTTGCGGCGTTTATCTACGAAAACGCCACGAAGCAGACCTTGTTGCGGCGTTTATCTAAGAAAACGCCACGAAGCAGACCTTGTTGCGGCGTTTATCTAAGAAAACGCCACGAAGCAGACCTTGTTGCGGCGTTTTTTTTTAAAATATTATATTTCTCCAAAAATATTATATTCGCGGGTGGACGTGTCTAAGACACGTGTTACCCGAACCCGAACCCGGTCGGTCGGCGGCGGCGGCGCGCGAGGATGTTCCTTGTTCTTTCCCACTCAACAAGGGAGGGGGGAACTTGTGTATAAATACCCTTTACACGCCTTTTTCCTAACCCATGTGGGATATAAGCTTATGCCTTTGGTTCTCACTTTAAGTATTACCAATATTATATAGTGATTTTGTCACTCCAACATAATGATACTTTTATTTTTTGAAAAATTCACGATGGCAATACTTACAACGGTCGTGATTACATTCGTTATGTGACCGAAAATACAAATCTCTATATTAAACCTTTAGTCTTATTAACTATTTATACGTGGTTACATCCGTTGTGCGACCGAAAATACAAATTCTTATATTGAACCTTTAATCTCATTAATTGTTTATCGGTTTTCTAATTGAGGTTTAAGAAATCTATGGCGGCGTTTTTCGCGGTAAATGCCACTAACGCTACACCTATGGCGGCGTTTTAATTAACAAACGCCACAAAACGCCAATATCGGCGGCGTTTTACCGACAAACGCCACTAACATGAAACCTATACTGGCGTTTACGGTAGAAAACGCCACTAATTTGAAACAATTGGCGGCGTTTATTGGCAAAAACGCCACTATATGTCACCCTCTTGCGGCGTTTGTGGTAAAAACGCCGCCAATGTCGTCATTTTGTGGCGTTTGTCTCAAAAACGCCGTTATAAGTAAAATGTTGGTGGCGTTTGTATCAAAAACGCCGCAAATAGCGCCGCCATAGAACAAGTCTGGTGTAGTGTGAATAATGGAAGAAATTATAGATTTATGTTGTAGTAAATAAACCCAAGTAGAACGAGTAAAGCCATCCACCAAAGTTAAAAAAATAACGATGATTAGTATAAGTAGGGAACTTATAAAGACCTCATATATCACAATGAACTAAATAAAAATGATTTGATGAATGAATACTAGATACAAGAAAGAACAAGTCTGTGTTGTTTAGCAAGAGGGCATATTTGACAAACATCTTTATTCGAAACATGAGAAACATTTGTAACATGCAAAATATCCTTCAGAATTTGCAATACACGATGACAGTGATGTCCTAATTTTTCATGCCATGAAGCTAAAACAACACTAGAAGCATTCTCAGTAACTTTTGTAGCAACATCATATGTACAATTGAGAGGAGCATACATTTGCAACTAATAAAATCTATGAAACAATTCACCCTTCCCAATCACTTGCTAAAAGTCCTGGATTAAACAATGACATTAACAAAATAAAACATGAAGGTTAGAATCATTAATCAGAAAACTTACTGAAAACAAATTAAATTGAAATTATTGAACGTATAAAAAATTGTGAAGAATAAGCTGGGAAGAAATTCGAATATCACCAAAAAAATTTATAGAAACTTCCATTTGATTTGGAAGAGCAACAGTACTAGTTTTAATGGGATTTAAAGATTCAAAATGAAATTTAGAACAACAAATATGCTTTGAAGCCCAGAATCAATAACCCAAGATTTTGATTTATAAAAAACAAATTATTAACATAAGCAAAAGTTTACCTTGCATAGCCAGATTAATCAAAGTGGGGGGAATATCAATTGTAGAAGCTGCCTGCAACTGACTGGTAAGCAAGGCTATCAACTGCTGACATTATTGCGGAGATAATGCATCATTTGAAAAAGTGAGACTTGGTTTTTGGCATTGCTATGGAGGAACTGAACACCAGAATTGTTGTGGTCTAAACTTGTCACTGCAACTGAGTTGCCATGAGACACTTGATTCTTAGTATTGTTTGAGGACCACTTATTGAAATTATAACCAGGATAATAATCATGTAATTTGTAACACTTATCCTTAGTGTGACCAAACAAATTACAATGGCTACATTGAAGACGATTCTTCTAGAGTTAGAATTGGGAGTGTAGTTTGCTTTCACAACAAAAGTAGCTTCAGTAACAGAAATCTGAAATTGAACACTTTCTTTTTTATTTTCTTTTTGAAGAACTAAGGAGAAAGCCTTAGTAATAGTAGGTAGAGGATCTTGTAACAAAATTTGACCTCTAATATAAGCAAAAGATTAAATGAATCCCATTAAAAATTGTATGACTTCCTCTTTCTGTAATTATGTCATCATCTTTTGAACACCTCCACATGTACATTGTAAACATGTGCAAATTGACTTAGTAGAAACAAACCCAACCTATAGGATCTTTAGCTGAGTGTAATATGTAGTAATTGTCATTTGATCTTGTACCAAATCCATTATTTTTTTTTTCAATTGATAAATTCGATCATTCGCTTGCTGAATTCTATCCTCAAGATCATAATTATCCGGAACGTAATACGATACGAAACGGGAAACGAAAACGGGAACGCAGAATGTTACTTTACTAAATCCGGTACGGCGAGATAGGGTATATAAGTATATTATACTACTACTCTAGACTGCTCAAGAGTTGAACTCCTAATTTTGTACTTTCTATTAAGCCTAAAAAAAGAGAGGGCCCACACATTTTTGAGTTTTTATTTAAAAAAATGTGTCATTTTAAATCACCATTAGCAGCCAGGGTTTTTAACATCACTGACGTTTAATCTTCCTTCCTCGACTATCTCTTCTTTTCTTCCTGTTTATTTTCCTTAATCCTCACTTTCCCCTAAAGCCATAGAAATCGTTCTGAGCTGCGTCCCACGACGTTTCGTTCTCCGATTAGGGTCGTAGTTTCGGGAACGCCGTACGGTGGGCAGTTCCCAGTTTCGGGTAACTATGCTCAAGATCTTTCCATATTTCAGTGGCAGAAGAATGATACAAAAGACTAATTGATATTGCTTTAGAAACTGAGTTTAGAATCCAAGAACTTACAAGGTTATTAGCTCGTGTCCATGCATTGAAACGCTCTATTGAAGTTGGTTCAGGAGCTGAAATCGAACCATCAACAAAATCTATCTTGTTCTTGGCAGAGAGAGCCATAGACATAGATATTTTTTAACTGTTGTAGTTGTCAACGGTAAGCAATTACGTGACAAGAAGCATTCCAGGATTATCAGATTGATGCACGTAAAATGAATTGTTTTCATTTTTGAACTGCTTAGATAAAGACATGATAACTGGAAAGAAGAAACTTTAAAAAAAATTGAAGTTTATTATATCAAATGAATGAAAACAAACAAACAAGAAACTTGAGCGCAACAGGAAGAAATTCCTCTGATACCATAATACGAGCAGAATCCAATAAATGGAAAAAAGAAAATTTTATTATATTAAAACTTGATTACAAAGAATAAACTATACAAGCTATATATAGCTTTCAGAAGGTTTACAGTTTTGAGTAACTAACTTAGTTTTATAGTTCTAACTAACCTTAGTGGCTATAATAATGTATATGTAATAAAATGTTCTAAATATACAAGCTTGAGTTGGGCACCTTTTAGTATTATTGGCTAAAGATCGGTTTCTTCTTCTGGCTTAATGTTTCTTATTTGGTTTAATGTTTATGTATGATTTGTTAATATTTTTCTTTTTTCAGATTTTTTTTCTCATTGTGCAATAATGGCTTCTGGTTCATGTGATACTTTCCTCCAACTTATTTAAATTTATGATACATTTCTTTCATGTGTTCATGTGAAAAGTACTTACCATTGAATTTTATCCGGTTCAGGACATAATTTTTTAATTGGAAAGATGGTACAGCTTACAAGGGCCAATCGGATTATATTTGGTCTGGTGCTGACTGACCACACAAGAAAGGGGCTCACTTGGGATTGATTGGGAAAACCATTGGTGTGGATACTTTTTCTAGACTGGGAGACACCTGACAGGTCATGGAGCATTTGAAATTCGGGTTATGCTGGGAGACACTAGAGGATTTTGAGGAGTTTGTTGATCTGTCGACCACTGTAGAAAACATTAGTATCAGCTTTGCCGTTTGACCATTGTATTAGAAATGGAGCTAGCGGGATAGGACTTGTGTACCTACAGAAGGCATTGAAATGTTTTTAACTGTACTGGACATAAAAACACAACGTATTAGTCATCCGTCAAACTGCAATCCATGAATCTTCATTTGCATCTCTTGTCAATTTGCAAGGCATTTAGCTTTATGTATATTATTGTACTTGCAGTTTGGGAAGGATACAGCAACAACAATTTATGGAGTGTTGTCTTCTGCTAATGTTGTTCCACCTTATGCTCTTGCCTCAACATTAGCTTTGTAGTTTGACCACTGTGGATCAATCATAGCTTCTGCTGGATGTAGTTCCAATGGTGTTAATGTGGTTATATGGGATACATTGGCTCCGTCTGCAACCTCTCGACCCTCTAATGTCTGCCATGAAGGTTAGCTCCCCTCTTCACCATCTCCCGTACGAAAGTAGTTCCATGAAGTTTGCAAGAAAATTGTCTTACACTATAAATCCATGAGCAAACTTGTTAGAGTTCTGATTTGATGTGAACTCAGATTTTGAAAATTTAGTATAGTAACTTATATAAATGTGCTACATTGTTATAGCATCCACTTTACTATTATGTATTCCAAGTAATTATATTGAATATTTAATCCTAATTAGTTTACTTCCCAAGTGTTTTGTGCAGTTACTTGATCACTTCAATCTATTATGGTAGCTATCTACTGCTTCTCTTTGTGCAGGCGGTGCCCACTCCATCGCAGTGTTTGACAACATCGGAAGCGGTTTTGTTTCTCCCCTAATAGTAACCGGCGGTAAAAATGATGATGTTGGACTTCATGACTTCCGATACATGGCTATCGGAAAGACTAAAAGGCACAGGCACCATGATGGTGCTGAAACAAGCGCCGACTCATCTTCTAATGTTGATACAAAGGCGGGAAACAGTAAACAATGGGACCAGAATCATCCTGAGTCAAATTTCAAATGCCAATATTTTTTTTTGATAATATTCACTGAATTTTTATTAAAACTATAGAAGATATCACAATTATAACGCATCTAGAAAAAAATTAAAATCTCTTGCATCCCATATATAAAAAAATGAATACTTCTATAGAGATAAGCATGCCATTAAAATCCAGAAGCTTTCCTAAATCTTATTGTCTCTATCAATCGAGATGCATAGCGGATGAAAAAAGAGTGGCGAGGGACCCAAACTATCATGTAGTTGTTCAGCTATCCAAGACTGATTACATCGACAAATAACCATCAACCGAGTGGGGATTTAACTTTCCATGACCACCGAAAAAATTATAATCAGAAACTAGCGTCATTAAAATCTCTGTGCAAGCAACAAACGACCGCTAGGGTATGCTAAAATCATGTCACAAGGACAGATGAAACAAACCACAAAACAAAAAGGGTAAACTACATAAATGACCACTATACTATTAGAAAAGTCACGATTTGACCATCTTACTTTTTTCGAAGCAATTAAACCACCGTACTATTAAATTGGGTGCAATGTGACCACCAGCCGTTAGAGGTTAACGGTAGGGTGACATGGCAGTTAAAAAATTAAGGGTATAATTACACATTTGGTCCTTACTATTTACACATTCTTTCAATTTAGTCATAATTTTAAACTAATAAAATAAATTAATTAGGTAGTGACACGTGTCACCACCTATTTAGAGGAGAAAAATAAAATCCCCAAAATGGTCTAGGTGGGAATCGAACCTGGGTTTAACAGGTTTAAAAACAATGCCTTAACTACTACACCAAAAATATGTTTGTGTTATAAATCACCAATTGTATTATATGTCTTATTGTTTGTTACCATTCAAACTCATCTTCTTCCTTATCACTTTTGTCATGCTCTAACTTCTCAATTTTCTATTGTTGTTTCTCTATTATTACTACTTTTTCAGTAGCTTTTTCTTCCACTTGTCCCCATTTCTCTCTCTCTCTCTGCAAATTCAAAATTTACACTTTCTTCATTTTCTCTATATAAATCCCATTTCTTTATCCTTTGTTTGTTTGAATTCGACAAAAGGTTGTGTTGTTTTCAAAGCAATGGAGAGTGCTGCAATTAAAAGCTGTGATAAACAAAAATGGGAAGCTGAGGAGGAGGAAGAAGAATCGTTGTCACTGTGTGATTTGCATGTCAATTTGATTAAAGAAGAGAACCAACTGGTCCAAGAAGAAGATGGTGGAACAGCTAAAACCAGTAAAACAAAAAAAGATTTCAACTTTGGCTCATGGGGTGGCTCTCCTTCGATAAAACCAGAGATGTGTGCAGCTGATGAAGTGTTCTTCGAAGGCTAGATTCTACCACTGCGTCACTCCATCAGCTCCGACGGTGGTATAATGGGGTTCCGGCAAGATAGCCACAACACCAGCATGTGCTTGTCGAGGTCAGAGTCCATGGACCATGGTTCATTGAGTAGGTTCACAAGTGTTGGTAGCAGCAGCACTAGCACAAGTAGCCGTAATTCCAATCCCAAGCCAAAGGCCATTAAAATCAAAAACAACTTCAACACACACCCCAGCCCGAAGCCACAAATCAGATTGTCGAAAACCGGAACACCAAACGTCGGACAAAAGTGATGAGGAAGAAGATGAGTTTGAATAGTAACAAACTATAAAACATATAATACAATTGGTGATTTATAACACAAACTTATGCTTGGTGTGGTGGTTAAGACATTGTTTTTAAACTTATTAAACCCAAGTTCAATTCCCATCTAGAGCATTTTGGTGATTTTATTTTTCTCCTCTAAATAGGTGGTGACACGTGTTACCACCTAATCGGAGAAGGAAAATAATTTATTAATCAAATATAAGTAATTAAATCCCTCCAATAAGGTGTTGACACGTGTCACTACCTAATTAATTTATTTTATTAGTTTAAAATTATGACTAAATTAAAAGAATGTGTAAATAGTAAGGACTAAATGTGTAATTATACCTTTAATTTTTTAACTGTCACGTCACCCTACCGTTAACTTCTAACGGCTGGTGGTCACATTGCACCCAATTTAATAGTATGATAGTTTAATTGCTTCAAAAAAAAGTAAGGTGGTCAAATCGCAACTTTTCCAATAATATAGTGGTCATTTATGTAGTTTACCAAAACAAAAAACATGTCACATGGACAGAAAAAAATGTGTGTCACAAAAACAGAGAAAACGTGTGCCACAAATACAGAGATTCTAATTAAAATATGAAAAAATAAAAAAAATATGTTGATCGACATCAATACTAAAATTAATTGCCGACCACCAATACTTATATTTATCAAATGATCTGTTGAATTACAGCCTAGTTGCTCGACTCAACTGCCAATATTAAAAATATTTCTTTTTTATTTGATTCAAGAATTGAATCCTGTGAAAATTGACTTACCAAAAACAATTCAAATTTAGACTATTAATTCTTTTTTGATAAAATTTAGACTTGAAATTAAAACTCAATTTCAAGGTGCAAGCAAGGAACAAGTACAAACCAATTAAGTTATGCGTTACCATTATTTAAGTCAGGTTTAAGTTTAAATCACAGCCACTTCCCAAAGCATTAACCCTGTTTTTTTTTGGTAAAGTGCACAGACAATCACTGAATTTTGGTAAAAAATAAATAAAATAGTAATCAAATTTTTAAAAATTACAAAATAGTAACTGGACGTTAAATGTCGTTAACTTTATGTTTAACTTTATAACAAAATGGTTATAAAATTTGACAAATATGGTTATAAAATTTAAGTCAAGTTTAACTTTATGTTTTATAACAAAATGGTAACTGGACGTTAAATGTCGTTAAGTGACTGTTATAAAATTTGGTATAATAACACATTTAGTCCTTCATATTTATACATTCAATCAATTTAGTTCTAATTTGAAACAAAATAATGGTTTCTAGCCGCCGCATTTGGAACGAGAATACCAACAATTCTCTGGTTATCAGCAATTGTTTCTAGCCGTACAACACACAGTCGCCTATGGCTGAGACGTGCCTAAAAAGATAATGGTAAGTTTTAACTCATGAAAAGTAATTAATGTAACGATAAATAAATGAAAATCATAAAGCTTTTGACTCATATAGAGAAAAAGAAGAGTCGCGCAAAAAATTTGAAAATACATAAACTTTAAAAAGGCTCAATTGACATCAACCTGATGCAAGGTTGGGAGAAAATATTTATGCAGCAGTCAAATGCACTTTTCGTTGGGCAGACAATTACAAGAAAAAAGGTTTATGATAGGATAACATTTAAAAGATATCAGTCTAAACTAAACAAAAGGCAGTGAAAGCTTGTAATAAACTAAAGGAGACAGTCAAAATTCTGAATTTACATACAGAAGAGCAACCTACAAAAGTACGAGGAAGGGTTAGAAAGACTACATATCTTATTCTCTCTCATTCATAGAATTTTGCAACAAACATATTCGGAATACAAAAGCCCATTGCCACGTATTCAGATGATTAAGCAACTACCATAGGCCCTCAACAATTATAGTTGAATACCAGTGACGAAGAATATATTTGTGCATTATATCAGCCCGAAACTAGCACAAAGGTAAACAACTAACTTACCTTTGCAAGCGATGATAGAATGTTATTCGAGCCATGCAATGCCATACACATAAATTTGGAAGTTTTTGTACACACATTCAAATGTGATTTGATGGTCAGAATAAGATACCTTTTACATCATGTCATACAAAAAGATACAAAATTCAGATGCTACAAATGGACTTGGTTTGGAGAAAAAAGTTCCTCATAAACCCTTTGGTTCTACAGATTATACAACTGACATGAAATTATTACTGAGGAGACCACACATAAACTTACTTGCTTAGAAAGGGACTTCTCAATAGTGCCCCAAACTGGAAGAATGAGTCCACCCAAAACATTTACTTCTTGGATTCTTCTGCCAACTGTACAGAATTTGCCAAGGTTACAATTGGGGCCATGCATGCACTGCACATAAAGAAACAATAATTGATAGAAAAATTAGGATGACAGCAAAACTGGCTTTAACAATATAATTAAGAGAACAGGTCTGTCGATAATATGTTTAGAATTTTCAAAAATAACGATGGCTAAATTTAGTGAATTGTTTTAAATTAGGACTAAATTGATTGAATGTATAAATATGAAGGACTAAATGTGTTATTATACCAAATTTTATAACAGTCACTTAACGACAGTTAACGTCCAGTTACCATTTTGTTATAAAACATAAAGTTTAATTGCTATTTTGTGATTTTTAAAAATTTGGTTACCATTTTATTTTTTTTACCAAAGTTCAGTGACCGTATGCGTATGTTACGCTATTTTTTTTACAACGAATTTGGTAATTGCCAAACTCGCTCGCTAGAAAAGCTACTAGAAACCAAGAAAACCAAATGGGCACTTACCATTGTTTACTTAAAAAACCATCCTTTTACTTTAAAAAACAATGGGCACTTACCATTGTTTACTTTAAAAACCAATGGGCACTTACCCTGTTTTTAATGATTATTAATTCTACAGAGAAACAATTAATTGCAGCTGCTCGTTTTAGGTGTGTGTTTTATGTATACTACCACTACTAGTTCTGTTGAGTGTTGATGGCCGGTTTTCGTAAAACATTAAAATAATTTAATATCAAGATTCAACCCAACTGTTCATCTTGTAATTAATTGAGTATATTTTATTCTAATTTTTATTATGAATATATGCTTGCAAAATCAAATGAAATACATAAATGTTAAAAAAGGACAAAAAAAACTTGTGACTTTATCCCCTCCTGGCTCCCTCAATATAAAAAAATCTCATGAGGTAAAAGCTCATTTAGCATCCATACTTCACCGTATTATCCTACTAAATTACGGTCGTCATTTGTCTAACTTATTTTTAATAGTCTTAAGTGACTATGAAGCAGTATCTGTTTATATTTTTTAATTTTTGATATAACATATTTTACAGACAAATCTGATTAAACACAAGTTTTCTAGGATGAACATCATCATTTTTTTCATTGGAACTATTCGATGGGTTCAAACTCAAAGTATTGTAAAATGTCTCGAAATTTATATTATTTATTTTTAAGGTGATTACAAAGTAGTATCTGTTCATACTCTTCTTAACATTTTGATAAGACACACCTTGCAAACAAATCTGAGCAAATTCAAGTCTTTTAGGATGAATATTATCATGTTTTCCACCAAAACAACTCGTTGAGTTCAAATTTATAATTTAAGTTATTTAGTAGGTTATGTTTACTCTAACTTAATATTATAATTTAAGTTATTTTTCTCACTTCTTGTTGTCCCAATAGTAAATGATGTTGTAAATTGTAATTCATTCAGATGAACATATGCTACTCTTGTATCACACCAACATATTCAAAAAAAATATTATTTCAGTCCATCTATATATATATATAATTTATTAGAATTTATTTATTTATTAACTTTTAAAGGCTTAATTGATTAATGAAGTGAATCGTTACATACTATAAATATTCACCTATAGCTTACCTTTTGATCTATCAAAGTCCACCCCATTTTGTTTCAACCCTAAGGAATCTAAAAATCCCAACATTGCTTTCAAGAGCAGGTCAGGACGTAAATGGACCTACCATTTTCTATAAATATGCTCGTTTCTGTTTTTATTTCTTTGTATCTATTTACCCATGCAATGTTCTTATGAGCCAGAATCAAGAGTATGATTCTCGAATCCTCAATATAAAAAATGTAACTCGTCATTTTTTATTTTAATTGATACCCAGTATAAAAATCATTTTTATATATTATATTTTATATGATATGTATTTTATACATAATGAATATTTAATTAATTTCATTTGCTATTATTCAATAATTACAAGATTGAAGCAATATATGAAGAAAAAAGTTACCTTGAATATTATCAAGATAGAACCCTTATCTTAAACTTTTATAGGGACCCACTGCCAACCCTGATCAACTCCCACGTGTAACTCGACCAGCAGTCAAGACTCTATGGAATTGACACGTCAATGTCTGAATCGAAACGCTGTCGTTTGACCTCACAGCCCTCGTTTTTTTTTTTTTTTGGATCAAAACACACCCCTCGTTTTAACCAGGAAAAAAAAAAGCCTGTAAAAGTTTTTTTGCAGAAAAACCAGACAGGTTCGTATAACTGAAAACCCAAAAATCTGACAAAAATAAGAACACCAATTTTGTACAAGATTGTCCTGTCCAAGTCTTGATCTTTTGTTTTCCTCTCATCCATTGAAATCAAAGGGCTTCTTTCAATCTCTCTTCTTTCTGGGTTTGTGTTCTTTCTCTCGTTTGATTGATCAAGCTTTACTTTTTTTCTTATTGGGTATGTTTTGTTTGTGGAATTATGTTATATTATTCAAACCCTGTTGCGTGCACCGTTAATCTTCTTTTCTGTGTATACTTTTGTTTTCATTCATTAACTGTGCTGTATGTTTCATTTCTACTAGTGATGATTCTGGAATTATCAGCTTTTTTCCTCCTTGGGTTTGTTTTCTTTATTCTAACTTTCCGTTCTGATGACGGTTTTTGTACATGGAGTTTATTGGTGTTGGGGGATTAGTTGGGAGTTTTGGAATTTACATTGTATCTTTATGCAATCTAATTTACCTGCTTTCTTTTGTTCTTATGTGTTTTGGGTGATCTCATGAATGACAGTGGGGTTAAATCAATTTTTGAAGTTCAATCAAGTTGTATTGCTTGCTTTCTTTTCTAGATGTATGGTCCATGTGCTTTCAAATTGTTCCAGACATGACAAATATGATGTATGTTGATGTCCTAAAGCACACTTTTCTGTTTCAGATTTGCTAATTTGTTCAGATTTTGAAGTTTGTATGATGGTTGAACTTTTGCTGTTATTTGTTTATTGATCATTTGTAGAACTTTAAGGTTTCGGTATCGGCATGTATTTGGATTGGTTCTTATTTATGTGTTTGTCAACTTGGAATGTAATGTGTCTTAAAACATGTTCAGTTGGCTGGTGATTTATGTGACTGATTTAGTGATGATGCAGAAGGTTGGGAGTTTCTCATTCCTGATGAGTGTAGTTTTCTTCGACAGCTAAATGTGTAGCAGAGAAGGCGAGTAATGGCAGCAGCTGAAGCAAGGGCTGTGTGGCAAAGAACAGCGAATCGTTGCTTTGTCCAAGAGGATGCCAAAAGAGCTCCCAAATTAGCTTGCTGCCAGTCATCCTCTTCCACTAAACAGGCCGATTCCAGCCCCGCCGGTGCGGCAGATACGAATCATCTCCCTGCAACAGGTTTCATGCCTCTCAACAGGAACTCTTCCTATTCCAATCTACCCCCTGATACGAGGTGGTGGCTTCAGCTGCAGCCTAGCTATGGTCCCCAAATGGGCTTAACACGCGAGCAATTAAATGCCTTGGAAGATGAAGTGGAAAGCTTGAAAGCCGAAATAAACTCCCCCTCCAAAGTAAGTAGATCTCATCAGCGGGATTCACACGATATTTCTCTTGATTCGACGCGGACATCGGAGAACTGGGAAGTTTTGGATATGGAATCTGTTGAATGTCCTGCTTCCATGAAAACAAATGAATTATGTTATGAACCAGAGTCTCCCTGGTCTGGCCGTGGGAAGGCCGAGCCATGGTGGCGCACGACAGATAAAGACGAGCTGGCCTCCTTGGTAGCACAAAAGTCACTGGATTATATCGAGAATTGTGATCTTCCCCCACCTCAGAATGTGAATGTGAGGAAGTACTCACATGCATGCTCTGGTTCTTTTGACAGTGGTGAAGTAGCTTCTTTGGCTTGGAAGCCCCAATCAGTCCCTATTCGCAGTTCGGTCGTTAATGCACAGATGTCTCCTGATTCTATAAGAAAACTCGGAACACAGATGTCTTCGGTTGGAGAAGGGAAGATGCAGTGTGCTTCCAATACATCGTCCAGGTATTTATTTTTATCGACTCCATTGATCCATTTTCTGAATGGATAGGGTAGAAAAAGTGTCCAGAATGGCATCTTAGATGAGCAATTTTGTTTTACATTTCTAAACAATCAATAATTAAAGATAGAACTATTATTATCTCTATTTGTTGAACTTTTTTACTCCATTCTTATAGTACAAGTACAACCGAAAAGGATATCGTAGAGCAAGTTACAGAATCCAATCCTACCAAGGCTCAGCTGCTAGAAGCACTTTGTCACTCGCAAACACGTGCAAGGGAAGCCGAGAAAGCAGCAAAGCAAGCCTATGCGGAGAAGGAACATGTCATCAGGCTTGTCTTCAAACAAGCCTCACAACTCTTTGCCTATAAACAATGGTTCCAAATCCTGCAGCTGGAAGCCCTTTATGTCCAGATCAAGAATAACGAGCAGCCTCTAGTCCTTCCGTGGACGCCCTACAAAAGCCAGAAAATGCAGAAGGGTTGGAAAAAGACCGGAAAAGAGAGACGAGGGAAGCAAGGCCGGCCTAGACCAGACATAACCAAGTATGCCGTTGCATTAGCATTGGGACTCGGTCTTGTCGGTGCTGGTTTGCTGTTGGGATGGACCGTAGGGTGGATGCTACCTTTCTAGACTATGAAGAAGTTCATCCATTGCGACAGAAGAATGGTCGGATGCGGAGTTCTTTTCGACTCAATTTTACATGTATTAGGTCCGATATGGTGTATGTAAGTAGCTCTTGTCATGTTTGTAGGCCTTTGTTTCTTAGTAGTGTGTTGTGGGTGCATAAATGATGCGATGGCTGTTGTAGATATATTGGGTGAAAATGTGCTGAGACAAAATTATATAAATATATTTATCTTGATAAATCCATACGAAAACTGTTCAGTACCTATAAACTGAACACTTTCTAGGTTTGCGAAATAGAGTCATCCAAATGTTCAACAATTATCTCATGTATATGATATTCATATAACAAATGATTCCAGTAAAAAAATAACTTAAAAAATTGGGATTAACAACTTTTATCTGCAAAGTATATTTATGCGTTCTATAGCCTACTACAATAATTCCAAAATTCCAACTTTAACGCAGTTAATTCCACTGTGTATACGCTTCGCACTTCACAGATTTGCATATCATCTAATATACCTCAGTTAACTTGGATTTTTGGAATAAAATTTCAAAATAAGCTTGACTTCCCTATTTATTTGCTATCATTTACTCTATATAATTGATTTTTTAAAATAAAATATTATTTTTAACACTCCATATACAATATTTATACTATCTAGACTCATTCTCACTCATAACTTGGAAGATATTGAACATTTAAACATGTTTATCCTCATATCCTATTATATTACACCAAGAACAATGATAACCAAACTATACTCAATCCACAAATAAAATACAACTTAACACAATATAATGTCAACACTTGTAACACTCCACTGGAAAATATTTCGTTTTTAATATAGAGTTATATTGACACACAAATTGTGTAAAAAATAATTACATAACCTTTTATATTTAAATTTTAAATTTTTAACCCTAAACCTTAAACTCTAGATTCTAACCATAAATCTTAAATTTTACACCATACAACCTAAGCCCTAAGCCTTAAACCTAGCACACTAAAACCTAAAATTGAAAAGCTTGTAAAATTTACACAACTTTATGTATCAAAGCCTTTTCCTTTAATATATATATATATGATTTACTTGCCATGTCACCATGATGTGGTCTTAGAAAATGTGATGTGGTAATTTTAACAAAGTAACATTTTTAAGGGGACTAATGACCAATAACAAATTTTATTAGTCAAAGGGGTACATTGAATAAAATTTAAAGTTTAATAGTTTAATTGAGTGTAAAAATAGTTAAAGGGCCTAATTGATTTTTTCTTAAATGTTCGAGTGCTTTTCATAGGGCTTTTCAAACCCATAAGTTACATTTTTTGAGATTAACCAGACAATTTTATTGATAAACAAAAGTAATAAAAATATATTAGATATTTTAAAACATAAAAAACAACAAAAAAATTATAAATTTAAAAAGAAAAATAAACGTTGCACCAGTTAGATCAGACATTTCTTCTTTACACCAAAAAAAAATCTCTATCGTCCATTGTAGGAAGAGTCCTAGGGAGTTGTTAAAACAAGAACTAGATGAAATCTCTAAAATCAACAACGACCTTTCATGCTCATTCCAAAAACGACGATTTGCTACAGATTTCATCAACAAACAACCCAAAAGGGATCAAATTATTCGTGACCATCGACAAATACGAATTAGAAATAAGTGTCGTGAAGGTTATCGTGCGAACACCAAACACCTACAAAAGTAACCATAACTGATAAAACTCACCATAAAACAGAGACGTGCCATAAAGACACATGTACAAAATATTTGCTCCGAATGTTATGTTGCCCTAATTGTACGCATGTACAAATATTTGCTCTGAATATTGAAATATTATTAGATGGACCTGACTCACTATGTCACCCATGGTCCTAGCCAAAAAGGTCTATTCATGTCATTTTTATTTAAAGTGAATCTTCACATCTTACTTACATGTAAAAGAAAAAGAATGAGTAGTTATTTAAAAGATTTTTTCACATGAATAAACTTTATTGGCTGGGACCACGAATGGTATGGTGAGTCAAGTCGATTTAATAATTTATCCCAAATATTATGTTGTTCTTTCGTAAACATTCTACAACGTTCGTTCTTTTGTCACATTTTACCCTCCTTAAACATTCAAAATTTCAGTCCCACAAATGGACGACAATGGATCGAATTTGGATAGGACTGTATAAAGTCTAAGTCCAAATCTGATTATAATCGAACTCGGATATTTTTTTTGGTTCTAATTTAAATATTTTTAATCAAATTTGGATCAAATTTATTTTTGTATCAGATTTTTTTCGGATCGGATCCGAATTAAACTGTCATACCTAGTGTTACCCGAGTCTAAAGAGTAGATTCACAAGTTTTATCGTCTTTAATGTATATTATGTTTCAACCCTCTGATTTTTTATTTTAATGCAAATCAATCTATAATCGTGTGTATTTAATTAATTTCTTGTGTTTTTAATTTATTCGATTTAATTTTTTATTTATTGATTTTTGTCCCATATTTTCTGACTACATTTAAATTTTTGTGTTTATTATTTATACTTTTAATTTGCTTCTTATTTTACTTCATAATTTTAACTTAATATATATAATAACTTTATTTTGAAGTTTCAAGTAAATAATTTTCTTAATTTTTGATAATTCATTGATACTTTATATTTGTTTTTTTATATTTATGTATATATGCATAATTGCTTATAATAAACGTAGATATATTATACTATATTAAATTTAATTAATAGATATAAATCATAGTTGGTATTATTATTATTATTATTATTATTATTATTATTTAACTTGTATTTTTAATATATTTATGTTTTTATTATCACTTTTAATATGAATATATATGTAAGATAAATTTGTTTTTACTATTATTTTTATTATTTTGCAGATTGGAATCGAATTAAGATTAAATTGCCATCCCTACCCACAAACCTGGGTTGGATTGAACGAATTCCAGAAGGTATTAGGGGCCTTTATGGAAATATAATATATTAAAAAAATTCTATTCGAATTCTTTCGGATACCCGACCCGTACCGAAGTTTCCCGGTGTTCCTTTGATTTTAATTTCATATAAAGGGGTATCATCTGGATTATCGATTCTAATTTTTTGCTGCATTCATCGAAGAACAGTCGCAGAGTTTGCTTTTTGAAAAGAAATCAGTGAAAGCAGAAGGAAAAGAAAACAATCGGTTAGAGATGCCGGTAATGGAGAAGCTGAAAATGTTCATTGTGCAAGAGCCAGTTGTCGCAGCTTCTTGCGCCATCGCTGGTTTTGGTGAATCTTCTTCCTTCCTTTCTTTAATTTTTAATCTTTAATCTAATCGAACATCTTTTCAATTATCTATCTTGTTTCGCGTCAATCTTTACTTTATTTTATTTGATCACTAATCCCTAATTTCTTGTTGTTTGGTTATCAGTGATTTGAATTAGGGGAAACTTAGGGTTTTTATTTTTCTGAATCGTCTGGGTTTTAAATTTTAATCCTTTTTTAATTATCTTAAATTACTTACATGGGATTCTTTCAATTTTTGGTTTCAATATTGATGGGTTGTTGGTTACTATCTGGTTACAATCCTTGGTGTAGCTGAAGAGGAATCAAATTTAAATGCTTCAGATTTTAGGAGATGCTTTGGACAATATACTATTTTTTTTCTTTTCTAGAAATTTATGTCCTTTTGACTATGTCATTGCAAACACTGCTGGAATTTCTGGAACTCAGTTTATAAATTATTATCCTATGTATGATATGTACCTATATATCAATGATAAAGAGGATTCTAAATCTGAAACGATGCATCAAGTGGGTATATTCTATGTTCGATATCAATGTGGTTGAAGTAATCATGTCTCATAATCAAAAGAATGGTGATAATTGTAAATGTGGTTTTGGGGGAAGCAGTAGTTGAGACTCACGTTTTTACAGAGTTGCTAGCCTGAATCTATCTGAAGAGAGAAATAATTTTTTGTTGTATCATTCCTTTTTCTTTGTTCCATTAAGTAGGGCTTTGAATTCCCGTTAGTTTATCCCCCTCTTTGAGCTCACACTTCTGTAAAAAAAATATGCAGGTCTCTTCCTACCAGCTGTTGTAAGGCCCATTCTAGATTCCTTGGAATCATCAAAGCAAGTCCCTCAGCCTGCTTTAAAAGATGTAAGTTTAGCACTTAGTAATATGGGTCCTTTTTAAAGCCTTTACAGTATTTCTTTTGAGAAAGAAATTTTGGGATTGTTTTCCTGTGTGAGTGTGTGTCAGACTCAGAGAAGAGTATTATTTAATTGTGATCCGAGTACTGGGTAAGTTTTAATTTGACATGGAAACTTCTCAACCATGGCTGCAACTTTTAACCACTATTTTTGAAAAAGGTGGATAATTTGAACAATTAATGACAATGGTTTTAGTCAGGGTTTTGTCATTAACCCCCTTATACAACTTAGAACGCCTCATTCTAGCTGGCACCAAGGAAATCTGTTTTCTGTAGACATTCCTCAAATTTAGCTTGTTCTAGTTGAATGACAAATTTTTGCTATTGATGCTTGTTACCTTTGTGATTGTGCTGTTGGTAGAATTATATGCCTTACTCATCTAGTTATACTAATTAATTGGTATCATGGAGAAAAGAGACTATAATAACCGCTGCATAAGTTTTGCAGATTGTAGTTGTTATTTGCATATAAGATGAGGTCAGGCTTGTTTTACCCGTTTATTATACTTGTCTTGCTTATTTCTCTTATTGCATCTCTTTGAGAAAAGAATAGACTAGTCACAATTGGCTTGTTGGACTTGCCATGCCTATGAAACACACTGGTATGTATTCGTTCGGATTTCCTAACACTTGCATAATTTAAATGGAGCTGGAGTACTCCCATAGGACGTTGTAGCCTTCCTTATGCCAGTGTTCTATCATTTGTTCTTACTTTTTAGCATACTGATATGATTCCATTGTTGCAGGTCGTTGCAGGTGTGACTGGTAAAAAGCAGGGTTGATTTGATTCATGGACTGAAAAGAAGCAAAAAATTCAAAAGTAGCTAGTAATGTGATCAGCAACAAAATAAACCCGACTTTTTTAAGTTGAGCTCTTAAAGAGTCACTTATGCTTTCATCCTTGTCTTTAGCTTAGCATGAGAATTTGAGTGTTTTGTTTTGATTTTCAACAGTTGAGGATCGCTCAAAGCATGGATAATTCATCAGAATTGAATATTGTTTTCCCTACAATTAATGTTCTTTTCTTTGGTTGGTTTTGCTCCCTTTGTGCCTCTGCTGTATCTCTAGTCTTATGAATATTAACAATGTGCAGATGATGTGTTAAGACATTCTGAATTGTACCTTCTTTTAGTTAGACTTATATTTAGAACTAGTAGTAAGGACGCATGGAGGAGCCATCTTGTATAAAGGACATAAAACTTCAGTTAGGCTTCTTATTTAGTATGGTGAACAAGAGATTGAGAACTTTGTTATGGTCAATGTTGGTTCATTTCTTAGCCTGGAGCCCTGGACGGATGCACAAAAACCAGTTAGTGAATCTTCTGTCGGGCTGCCCCCATCATAAAGAAAGACAAAGAAGCCGAAAGAACAGAAGGTAATGATTAGAGTAGAACAAACTACAGCCGTAAATTTTAAATGTTGGAACAAAATTTTCAACTTCCCACTGCCTTGGGTATGATAACGATGGCATGCATATACAGTTATTGCAGCTACATATCAAAGCCTACAAATTCTGGTTTCTGCAAACTTTCACATTGATTCATATCCAAACGAGTAAATGACCATAGACGCATCCAACGAAACGTTAGCTGAAAACAACCCCCAGCCCCACAACTAGAGAAGAAACAAAATAGTAATGGGCTTTGATTACTCCTTTCCATTCACGGCAAAATATCAACTACCTCAAACGGATTGGAATTTGGAAGACAGCAGCTTGGCCTTGCAGTGCATGTAATTTAATAAACTGTTTGTACTCTGTTTTTTTTTTTTTGAAGAGTTGTGCTCGTATGGTAGAGAAAAAAAAAGTCAGCCCATAAATCTATCCTTCTTTTCCCTTTTACTCCATGGAACCACTTGCATTAAGCTTTCATAGACACTTTCCTGTCATATCCAGACAACAAATCAGCAACTTTCTAGGATGTTTGTAGAGCAAGAGATAAAACAGAGGACAGCGTGAAACAGAGTTAGATGGATAAAATGCTCATAAAGCTTACTGAAGTAGGCACATTATTGTGAATTCAATGGTAAAAGCAAATGCCTGTTTGTCATTTCAAGGAAGGAGAATTTGATTTCAATAATATTCCAAAGTTTGTTCATTTTTGTGTGAACTTGAGTATACTGATTCATTTGTGCAGACGAAAACTATAAATTTAGCATAGCAGCAATGCCCTTGGCCTTGAGGCTTGAACAGTACTGAAAAAGTGAAAATACTGAAAGAAAAATGAGAAAAACTTACCCAGAAGTGGGACTTGGAATGAGAGAAATTGGGAAAGCTGCCAATCCTTGTAATTCTATGGATCTTAACACTTGTGTCTTCTCCTCTGTCTCTGCTGCATTCACTGTCTCCATCATCAGAAGCTGCAAAGACATAAGTGTTGCCACAAACTTCTCTTCTTGGTCTACCTTTCAATGTCCTTCTCCTCCAAGAACCAAGAAACCCTCTCTTGCTGAGAACCATAGTCCCGGGCTGCACCTGCACCATCTCGGGACTAGCACTGCCAGCAGAACGAAACGATCCATAACACTCGCTTCCCATTCTGAAAGAAGAAGACTGAAACCTAGCCCTGCGGCTGCTCACGTAAGGACCTTCCAAGACCGTGGTGGGTGAGGAAAGTTTTGTAACCTTGGCATCTTGCAGCAACCGAGGAGGAAGTTCCAGGCACTTTCGACCAGATTCGTTTGGGGTAGAACAAAAAGTGGAGAGCGGCTTGGGCTTCCCCGGTTCCTCTTCCCAGCGAAATGGAACCGAGGCCGCTGAGACGTAAAATGGTGGGGTTAACGTCCCCGACCTTTCTGGCGACTGCTTTTGCGCATGTGAAACTGAAAACAGCGGTAGCTTCAGTATGCAGCTCGACTCTTCCTCTGCTCCAGATCCCATGATTCTCCTTTCTTTCTTTACATTTTCTCCACTAATCTAATTCACTACTGCAAATTATAATGAGAGAGAGAGAGAGAGAGAGAGAGAGTTTAAAGTAACGTATGAAAAGGGGAGAGAAAAGGAAGCGAGGAAAGTCCAAGTAAGAAGGCTCGTCGCTATCTAGCAAAGGTTAGTCCTCATATTATTGCTATGAGCCTACGAGTTCTCTACTTGGCCATGATCTTATCATGCTTGCTTTTGCATTTAAAATGTATTGACTAAGCCACCTAACTCTCCCATTTGTAAATGAAACAGAAAGGGTCGAGAAGAAACACCAAGATTAGGCTATGAGCAGTGAAAACACTTCAAATAAGCAAGAATCTACTTTGCGCTGATCTCAGCTTTATTCAACTGTTCCTTGCTGCATGCTTTGTCCTTCATTCAAACGAGGATATGTATAACACCGACATCCGAATAGAAATCATCTACCATTTTCAATGCCACACACTAAAACTTAAACTTAGGTTTAGGATTTAGGGTTTAAGGTTATGGATTAAAGAATTTAGGGTAGGGTATATTTTTAGGGTGTATGGTTTAGGTTTTAAAATTTAAGATTAGGGCTTAAAATTTAGTTTTTTTAGTGTTGGAGCATAAAAAGGGCACTGAAAAATGGTAGAAGATTTTTATCCCGGCAACCGGACAAAATTTAGGATATATATATATATATATCAAAAATATCTCACCGTAAGAACGAAAAGTTTTTATAAATGCCTCAATTTTAGGGTTTAGAGATCTAGTTTAAGATTTAAGGTTTAGAATTTATGGGTTATAGTTAGAATTTAAGATCTAGGGATAGAGTTTAAGGTTCCGTTTTTAGGATAATATGGTTAGGGATTTAGTTTAACCTATAAATCTTAAATTTTAACCCTAAAGTCTAAATTCTAACCATACCCCTAAATTCAAAACCCATACACTAAAACCCCTAAATATTAGACCCTAAACGAAATCCCTAAACTCTACAACCAAAGCATTTGTGCAAACTTTGTTTATATAATCGCGTTAGTTTTAAGGTTTAGGGACTCTGTTTAGGGTTTGAGATTTAGGAATTTAAGTGTAATATTTTAAAATTTAGGAGCATATGATAGAATATTGAGTTTAGGGTTAAAATTTAGGGTTTATAGGTTAAAACTTAATTCCATAACTATATTACTCTAACACTAAACCTTAAATACTAATCATGAACCTTGAATTCTAAATCCATACACTAAAACCCATAAAATTTAAACCTTAAACCCTAAACTAAAACCCTAAAATTGAGGCACTTGTGGAAACAAAAAGTTTTCACCGCTTGTGTATGTGATAATAATCATATATGTATATGGGTTTGGATCCACTTACATAATGTAAAACTTAATTACTTTCACACCTTTTTTGGACCGTTTTATGAGGGTAATAAATGATTAAAATTATTTCTTTTATCTCTTTTTTTCATGCGATGATCTTAACATTTTCTACTATTAATCTCAACTGTCCATTTACCTTCATCTAATGTTCCAAAAAATTATAAAACTTTCAAGTTTTACATACATATTAACCATCAGACTTGTTTATGAGATTTTGATGAACTAAGGGCGAACTTTAAAATTAGGCATCTAATAACAATATTTAAAAAAATGGACCCTAATAACAAGTATTGAAAAAAAATGAGCATATCCCTAATAACAAATATTAGGGGGAATGGACACTGATAACAAGTATTAAAAAAATTAGTGCCCTAATAACAAGTATTGAAGTAAAAATATGGACTTTAGACATATGTCTTTTTTGCCGGACTCAGGAATGACCCTGTTTACCATTCAATAATACAGAATCCGTATTGGACAAAAATCCTAATCTTAAACATTATCATTAAACTTTAAATTTAAATTTTTAGCGTGGAAGCATAAATAGGGGCACAAAAAAAGACAAAAAAACTCTATTCATTAGTATAACATTTGAAAGTTGGATACATGTGCACGAATTCAAATCCAAGTCTGAGATACCATGGAAATATTTGACCACACACTTGTGGAACTTACATGTAATATAACAAAATGAAAATTGGACACAACACTGTTTCAAAGTAGACAGAAGCAGCTGCTGGGGAGGATGATGCAAAAGTCAAAAAAACAAAAGGATTCATGAATAAAGCTTAGATTCGAAATGTTGGACTATTTTTGAAGTGTACAAAAGGGAATGAACTCATCGCCCTTTTCTTTGAAAACCCATCAAATATTGGGTCTTTCTTCACTCCCATTTTCATTTTTCACCACCTTTTGTTCATTACAAGAATCTACTTTGGACTATCTAGAAAGATGTACGTATAAGCCAACATTGCTGGGATGGGGGTAAAAGAAGAGCACTTGATGCCAAAGCCTGCAAATTCTGAATAAAAATATATGGGCTTTTTAGAAACCATCAAACTTCAGCATTATCTTTATATGTCAAAAGCGTCCAAAAATAACACTACCCCATAAAGCAACAAAGCAACCTTTACTCTTTTTTCTTTAGTAAAAAAATAATTATTATTTGATACACTGTTGAAAATTTTTAGTTTCCATAAACATCTTAGTTTTAAGGTTTAAGGATTTAATTTAGAGTGTAAGATTTAAAATTAGTAGACTAAAATTTAGTGAATGTAGAAACTTTTAGTTTCCACCGTCAATATATTTGATATAAATAATAATAAAAAAAACCTTTACTCTTTCTTCTGTTTGTTTCTTAATTATTAGACTTGGCGACATCCTAATACACAGGGTAAATCACAAATTTTATCATTCAACTTTTATCTCATTTCTGTTTTGCTCATTAAAGATTAAAATTTTCAATTTATTCACTAAACTTTTATTTTGTTCCTATTTTAGTCGCTTGAGTGATAAATGAAATGGAATAGTGATATGACAGCCACATGTCATGTACATCATTCCCCCCAATTTTTTTTTAATTCTATTTTATTTCTTTAAAGATGAAAATTTTACAGTTTCATCTTTGTGTCATGTCAATGCTAAAATCATCATTTTTTAGTGTCTTCTCCGATCACTCAAGACAACTCGCTTCCTCCTTCACCTCCCACCATTAAGATTTAAAAATAGATGCTTCATAATAGAGAAATAAAGGGAATCTGAAACCAAGTTTTTTCATTAAAAAATAAGAAAATTTCAGAGTAATTTCATAAATTTTAAAAGAAAAATGATAAAAGAATAACACCATTGAGTATTAAACAGTGCAATGCCTAAAATAAATTAAAAGTTCAGTGATTAAATTGAAATTCTTTCCCTTCAAATCACTGTACAATTTATAAAGTATATGCAAATGGCACCCATGCATATATTATGTACACAAATCTTTCATCTCGTTCATAGGACTAGTGAGGTGAAACCGAATTGTCTGTCCGGGTCTGTACATTGTAATTAACAGGCCCAGCTCCGGTGGACCATTTCGGCCCATAATTGTCTGACGAGTTGCGACAGTGCTACCGACTAGGAATAAGAAAAACAACGTCGTCGACAGTAGCAATAATTTCCGACAGAGAATTCATATTTCCTTCAAACATATCAATAATAGTTGCCTAATAACAAAAGCTTCTTCCACTAATATCGAAGAATAGTGCATTTGCATATTATCATCTAGTAATAGAATTTAAGTCGAATCGAGTTTATAAAATTAAAATTGAATAGAGTTTTGAGTTTCTGTACAAATTTAATTGTACATATATATTTATCCGTATATATATTTTTATATGCATATATGTAGCGGTGCATGTATATGTTTCTATATGCATATATTTAAGGCTAGACGTTGCACATATTGATTCCAATTTCAACGGCTTATATGCATATATAATATTCATATATATTTCTTCATATTTTCACATGTGATATACATAACACATTAGACATAATTGATAAAATCGACTCGAACTTGAGAATTGATCAACTAATTAATAAAAATTTTGAGTTATTCGAATTTTCATTTCATAACTCAAACTTTATTTGAAATTTTTCTGAGTCGAGTCGAATTTATGAAATTACGAATCGAGTCAAAATAAGTCGGATTTTTTCACCTCGAGTCGAGTCGAATAATTTAATTTTTTTTTCGAGCCGAGTTTTGCCCACCCCTATTAACAATAGCAAACCAATCACTGCAATTCCTGCATGTCTCCAAGTTAACTTTTACAAAGAATATCTCTTCACGCAAAAGGTAGCCAGTTAACTTGGAGCTCAAGAATGCCCATTCTCGTTGTCCTTTACCTACAACCCTAACAATGAACTAATTATTCTCGAAGGAATGCAGAACCCACCTAGTAGCTCTAGTAGAAACGAAGATGATTTTTATCATAAAGTTAAGAAACTCAAATTCAAGTACATGTGTATTTTATCATAAAGTTAAAAAAATATGAAAAAATACTACTTTATAATCGGGTAAAAATCTCCTGCCCCCTAACCATGCCTCCTTCTATGCCCCCTGCCTAAAAATACTTAAAAATTAAATCTTACCCCATAACCCTAATTTTCATATCCTAAACCCCAAACCCTAAACCTTAAAAAATACACCCTACACCTAATTCCCTACACCCTAACCCTAAGCCCCAACCTTAAGCCTCAGACCCTAAACTCTAAACCCACTATTTTAAAGTGGGGACACAAATGGGGCAAATGATTTTCATCCTTTATAATCACACCAATATATAAAAAAAAAACAATAAACCTAATCATGTTAGCCCTTTGTGGTTATGACTTTTAGCCCACTTTGTTGCTACTTGTCTATTTGTCAACACATACGGTTTTTTTTAACAATACAGGTATTGGTTCTTTATCCTTATAAACATAGATTGGGCAAAAGCATATTTTAACGATCTTTAAAGCAAGTTTTATTTGTTCGAAAATTTGAGAATGTTAAAACATTAAATATTTGATACGAGAGTTTTATTGTTATTATGGTCTTACTTTGTTTCATAAAATTAGTTTATGCTTAGACTGTTAAATAGATAGACAAATGATGGCAGGATTAGGATGAATTTATGAGATGGGTTAAATTGCTTACCTTTGAAGTTAACAAAGTTTTAAAATATAATTAAACCATAAAAATAGATGGTTCAAGCTTAATTTCACTAATTTTAAAATCGGTGTTAAGAATTTGGTATACGGCAAAATAACCAAAGCGATGACAACTAGACCAAGACATCTACAGAAGACAAGATTTAACGTGGTTCAGCGTAGCCTACTTCCACGAACGAGAGAAACGAACAATCTATTGTCAACATATAGAACACGAAGAGTACAAATACATGATAATCCATGTAATCCCATTACCTGGTATATATATATCAGACCCAGGTGTAACCAAAATACTATTCTCAACATTCCTATAATACCCATCTCTACAACTTAGTCACAATAGTTGTAGAGAACCAACCTAAAAGTGGTTACATCTCTTCAAAGTAATTCTCTCTCATTCTCTCATAATCCAAAAAGGTTAAACGTAGTCTAGATTTATATACCCAAATACTTTGTCATCAAGAAACCTTATTCAATAAGAACTCTTACTTAATTTAGATATTTACTTATTAAAGTAAATCATAATTATCAAGTAATCTTCAACTCTTAGAATTACAATAAAACCCAACTTAATTAACAATTAAAATTTTAGTCAAAATATAACAACCAGCATGTCCTAAAAAGTAATTAAATTAGAAAAATTAGGAACAATACTTAATTTTATTGACTTAAAAACTGATAGGTCTTAAAAGTTAATTAAACTAATTTTTTTTTAAAATGACCGAAACTTAATTTAAATAGTTCTACAAGTTTTAAAAATTTAAAATACGATTAAACCATAAAAATTAGAGTAAATTGTACCCTCTTAAACCGTCACGATGTTCCGCCACTATAAACAAATGCCACTAGCAGTTTACCCACATAAAAATAATACAAGTTCACATCGACATAATGAGAGGTTTACAATTCTTTTATGGCAAAATGACAAAAGATGTCCCAACGTTTGCATGTTTTGTCATTTGGTTCTCTATTTTTTTTTGGGTCCAAATATGTCTCCTCAATGTTTGTTTGTTTTGTCATTTGGCCCCCTATTTTTTCTTTTGGTCCAAATATGCCCCAACGTTTCATTCGTAGTCCAAATATGCCCTCGTTAGATGGAAACTATCAGTCAACTAACGTTCAACAGCTGATGCTGACTGGACTTGCCACGTATTAAGATCTGCTGATGCCACGTCAAATTTTTTTAAGTCGTTGACCGTAAGTTGATTGACAGTTTACATCCAACAGGGGCATATTTGGACTACGAATGAAACATTGGGGGGGCATATTTGGACCAAAAGAAAGAATAGGGGGACAAATGACAAAACAAACCAACGTTTGGGGGCATATTTGGACCTAAAAAAAGAATAGGGGGTCAAATGACAAAACATGCAATCGTTGGGACATCTTTTGTCATTTTGCCTTCTTTTATCCAAACTTCTAACTTAAAAAGTTCCTAAATGAGTTTTTTCAAATTGAAAGGTTTCACCCCAACCCAATCCACTATTATAATCCTCCATTTACTAAACATCTAAATTAACAGATTTGACTGGTAAAACCTCTAAAAATAATTTTAACATCTAATTTTAACTAAAAAATTATTTACCAAACAGGTCTTTAACTAAGGCTATGTTCAACAAAGAAATTTTAATTCCCGTTAAGGGCCAAACGACCGATTGTTGAAAGCTAAATTTTTCAGCTGTGACGAAATACTTATTTGGGCGTTAAATCAGGTGCGCGTTCAATAGCTAAACTATACATGTTTAACATTATTTTTCTATTTAACGCTCTAACACTCGTTAAAGAAACATTACTTAACGAGCCCAAATTTCAGCCACACGTAAGAAACATATTCACATGTCATCATATAAACAAATATTGCAGCGATTTTCAATATGGCCATTGCAAAAGAGACCATTGTGAGTTGTTGTTGGTGATTTGGTTTAGCCTCTATCATCGGCCACATGTTGTTTGATGTACCAAAATTTTGTAGTTGGAATCTTAATTGCTGGGTCCTTTCTCTTTAATACTCCCATCGCCTATTTTGTTCAAACTGTGATATTAACATTTTACTTGCAATAATAAATTTTGCTCAAACTTCTTTATTAATGTTATATACAATATAATAATAAATCATTTAATTTTTTTCATAAAAATTAAACGCTAATTAGCAGCTCACATCAACATTTCCTGCGCTGTAAGTCGCACATCACGTTGTCAACGTTCACGTCCTCTGTCGGAATCTGTCATTGTTACCCAATAACGATGTTTATAAAGATGTTAATAGATATTAAAACAGTGCCTAACAATAAATTAAATAAATTATATTAAAAAATGTTTGTTAAAAAAATTCTCTAAAAAAATAAAATCAGATTAGATTTGAGTCCTCAATTGGTTTCAAAGCTTATAAATATTTGTCGTATTTTTCGACACAATGTATGAAAAATCACGTGCTGGTGACAGTGAAGTGAGATAGAAGCGAGGCTTGAAATTCATAGTACTTTGTTTTATTTAGATGTTATGTTAAGCAGAATTAAGCCATGCATATCATCAGCATATATATAGTTAGGATTTATTTATATAGTGTAAAAGTTTTTGAATTTTACAACGTATTTTGGATTGTTAGAAGAAAAAATTAGATGATTGATATTAATTTTTTACTTTTTTTTTCAAGGGATAATCTTCACATATTCTACTTTCGTTCTACTCATCCAACAATAAAAAACGTGTAAAACTTTAAAAAAAAATTACACTGTGTAACTGGATCCCATCAACGCACATAAAATCAGTTTTAATAACATTTAAAGAAAATTAAGTTCTAAAATCTATTTTTAAACACTTTAATATCAACGTTTTATTTTTTATTAATATAAACGTTTTATTTTAAACTAAAATATTATTTAGTGGGTGAAAACTGATAGTCAAACAATGATAAATGACTTGAAATGATATGACAAACTTACTTGACAACACACGCTAACTTAATTGTGTAATAAGAACAAAATTGTTGACTTGATAGAAGACACACCGGTCAAAAAATAATTTTATAAAGTTATATAAAATATAAAAGTATTTTTTTTATTAATATGTCATTCTGTCATATTATTTCAAGTTGTTTATTGTTAGTTGCTTAACAATTTTGATTTAGAGAAAAATTATTTTGACCCTAAAAACGTAAGGAATCGACTCTTTTATACTTAGCTTAACAACTCAAAATTAAAGAGCTCATACTGCTATGGATCTCAATAATTAAACTATTATACACATTTTTCTTTCTAAATGAATCTCAATAATTAAACTCTTGGAGTAAACTACAACGGAGGCCACTCAATTATAGGTAAGGTTACATTTGGGTCACTCAATTATAGGTAAGGTTACATTTGGGTCACCCAATTATTAAATGTTACATTTAGATCACTCAATTATGGGTAAGGTTACATTTGGGTCACCCTTCATATTTACAAAAAAGTATATCAATTTGTGTATTAGATTAATTAATGATTTCAAATGAAGCACTCTAATGTTAACGAGGATATATACGTGATTTGGAAGAAAAAGTGACTAAATTGATGTGCTTTTTTAAATATGAGGGGTGACCCAAACATAACTTTACCTATAATTGAGTGACTCAAATGTAACCTTTAATAATTGGGTGACTCAAATGTAACCTTACCTATAATTGAGTGACCCAAATATAACTTTTAATAATTGGGTGACCCAAATGTAACCTTACTCATAATTAAGTGATCTTTGTTGTAATTTACCCTAAACTCTTTTATACTTAGCTTAACAACTCAAAATTAAGAAAAGAAAAGAAGATAAAGTAAATGAAGATAATTTTCTTCCTCTTCTAAATCCTAACATAAAAAGTTTTGGAAATCGACTCTATCTCAAGCAGGTAATTTTATTTTAAGTTAAAATATTATTTAGTGGGGTTTTGCGGTGCTAAGAAGGAAACAAGTGATCATCTCTTCTGCCACTGCCATGTCACATGGAAACTGTGACAGTACTGGGCTTTGAAATGGAATGTCCAGCTTGTGATACCGGCCAATTTAAAAGAATTGATGTTGCTTTGGAGCTGCATACCCATTAGGAGACGTGCGAAACCAGTATGGTTGTTGGCTTTCTTTGGTATCGCGTGGTCAATTTGGTTGGAGAGGAATAGGGTAGTGTTTAATAAAAAGAGAATGTGTGAGAAAACTGCTCAAAATACACTGATGCTGAGGATTGGGCATTGGGTTAAAAGCAAATGGCCGAAGTCTGTTCCGAATCTGCTGGATTTCATTAGATTTTCCAGCCAAGTCAATATCGCCCAGAAATCATCGAAGTAAGGCAGTGGCGTTGGTGTGCGTCTTGCCTGGACAGATCGAGGATGCGGAGAATGACTGGTGCTTGGTTCCCTTGAATCGGACGCTGGTCCACGAAGAGGGTGAGTGCCTGGTGCTCCCAGTCATAGGTTTCACGTGATGTTTATGCTGATTGTAACTGGTGCTTTGAGTGTTAGTTGAGGGATGCAGTCTATGGTATTGTAGCTCCCTTTCGATGTATTCTTCGAACAAATATTTCGTTGGTGTATCAATAAACAGGGCACTCTTTCCCCCTACCTAGGTTTAGAGGGGGTTTTTAATGAGGCCCGTCATTTTTCAAAAAAAAAATATTATTTAGTGGGTAAAAACTGATAGTCAAAGAAATGGTAAATGGCTTGAAATGATATGACAAACTTACATGACAACACACGCTAATTTAATTGTATAATAAAGACAAAACTGTTGACTTGATAAAAGATATATCGGTCAAAAATAATTTTATAAAATTATATAAAATATAAAATTATTTTTTTATTAATATGTCATTCTGTTATGTCATTTCAATTTGTTTATCGTTAGTTGCTTAACAATTTTCATCCACATAAAAATTATTTTGACCCAAAATAAAACGTAAGGAATCGACTCTTTTATACTTAGCTTAACAACTCAAAATTAAAGAGCTCATACTGCTATGAATCTCAATAATTAAACTATTATACATATTTTTCTTTCTAAATGAATCTCAATAATTAAACTCTTTTATACTTAGCTTAACAACTCAAAATTAAGAAAAGAAAAGAAGACAAAGTAAATGAAGATAATTTTCTTCGTCTTCTAAATCCTAACAAAAAAAATTTTGAAAATCGACTCTATCTTAAGCAGGTAGTTTTAGGGTGAGACACCTTTACAGTTAAAATTAGGTGGCCCTATATAAATTCCTACTCAGTTGGTAAGAATACAAATTCTTACCCAATTAATAAAAATTTTAATTTTACCTAAATTATTATCTAATCTTATATATATTCTTACTAAAATAATAAAAATTTATGTAAATCGCACTTTAGCCACACCCTAAAGTAACTTACCTTAGAATCTTCCATCTCAAGCCCTAAAAATTGAACAACGACTTGATTGGAAACCTGTGATGTACAACCAAATTTCCAATCCAATGCCAAATCACAAAACTTGAAGCATGCAGTATAACATGCCGTGATTGAAGTACATATAGAGCAATTATGATTTTATTCCTTCTTACAACACCATCAAAGACATGCCAAGAACTGTTGCAGAGCCTCTCCTTCTGGCCACGCCGAGTCGGCCGCCGATGTCCATTGACACCCACTTATCATCAGCTCCGGCAATTCGATTTCACCCCAGAAGTCGTCACCGCTATGTCCATTCCCTTCTTCGGCCGATACTTCGATTTTACTACGCGAAACTACCGAGTGCGCCGCTTTCGCAGCCGCGGCCTGGATATCTCTAGCCGTGCACGTCGACGGCCTCGGTAAACCCTCGACTTCGTCAGGAAAATTCAGCTGCGCCTTACTTCCACGTAAGCAAAAGGCGGCGACGTCGTAAGCTTTAGCGGCCATTTCCGGGGCGGGAAAGGAGCCTAGCCAAATGCGAGACTTCTTGCGTGGCTCTCGGATCTCCGACACCCATTTGCCCCACTGTCTTTTGCGGATGCCTCGATAGACAGCATGCCGCGTGTTGCCTCGCTTCGTGTCGTGTTTGTGGTTAGTTTTGCTGCTGGTAGAGCTGTTCAAGTCATCTTCAGTGTACGATATTGGTAGCTCCATTACATTAAAAATTTAAAACCGTTGGCTTTGGTGTGTCGCGGGCATTTATATTTGCATTAGTCGTTACTCGTTCGTACGATAAATAAAGTTACAGAAATACCCATAAGTATGGTACTGACTACTGAGTATTGTAGTAACATCTAACTAAAACTAAAACAATTTGTTTATGGGCGTGCATTATTTGGTTTTAATCGAATTAATTGATCGAATCAAATTTTTTCGATTAATTGGTCGTTTAATTTTATGTAAGATCGATTAACGGTTAAGATTTTTTTTAAATTCGGTTATCGGATAATTCGATTCGAAGTTGATTAATTAATTGAAATTATTATATATTAAATATTATATATATTACATATATTTATTTTTTGTCATAAAACTTTTAAAAATCATTAAATGATCATTATTTTTTTGATACATTATAAAATATGATCATTAAACTTTATCAAATTAGCACAAAACAATCAATAAATTTATTAAATTATTAGAAAACAGTCATTAAAATCTTCAAAATTTACCAATAATTTATAACATGCAATGAGTCAATGACCATTTTGTAATAGTTCTATAAGTTTAATGATTGTTTTGTAACTTTTGAAAGTTTAGTGACTAAATAAATCATTTTAGCATAGTTTAGTGATCATTTGTATAATTTATCCAAAATTTTATGATAAATTTCTGTTAAAAATTTCTGGAAAAAAATTCAATTTGGTTTAACAAATTAGTTAATGACTTTTGGGTAATTCGATTTGGTCAGTAACTGAACCGACAGAATGCACACCCTTCATTTATTTTATATAATCCGGTGATTGAATCTTAATTTAATTTGTACTCTTTGAACGTGAATTTAAATGTTTTTAAGTACAATTATTTTTAATTTAAAGATATGATGATTATAAATAGTTTAGTGACTAAAGAGTTTTGATATATAATTTCTCAAACATAATAAGACATAGAAAAGAAACAGAATAATACAAGTATGACGTAAAACTGTATCCTCCCAAAGGCACGATGAGGACCAAGTTACACCTTTCGGAATCATCATTGTCATAAAGCTCCGGAACGGAAAAAAGGTGAAGTGGGGGAAGTTTCTAAAAAGACTTCACCTTTTCACAAACAAGAATTCTGTGACCCTTTTTTTTTCTTTCTTTCCTGTGGTTTTTTAAATATAAATTTTAAATCTAATTCTAATCATACTTAATGGAGAGAGAAATGAGAGTCTCTAGATGAATGAAGAAGATGTTTTTAATAGGTTTTGAACACAGGGGCGGAACTAGAAATTTATAAAGGAGGGGACCAGAATGAGATTAAAAGTTTTGAGGGGGGCTAAAATAAAATTTTATAAAGATTAAAGGATTACAACACTAATTTTACATTTTTCTAAAGAAATTAACTTACTATTGCATTGAAAATAAAAAAATTGGCGGGGGCACATCCCGGTAAACCCCGGTGATGTTCCGCCCCTGTTCGAACCCATAATTTACAAGAATATAAAAAAATAAAAATAAATAATTTAGTCAACCGGTCAAATATACTTACTTTTTCTGTAATTTCCTTTTTTAGTTGCGTTAATAAACTCAATTCTAACAATAAATCTTTGTGTATTAATTAGGTAAGTCGATATCAATGCTTGCCCTGTCTCCCATTGTCTCTCTATTTTCCAAGTCATATATGTTAGAGATGGTGATGGAACGATTAAATCTATGATTATTTTATTATTAGTATGTTTTGTCTCATCGTATTCTATGATTTATTTTATTGTGAATGTTTAATTTCGATAAAAAAAAAAGATATCTACTATTACCTATATGAATGTTGGATGTATTCATCTCCTCTCGTCCTGTCTCCATTTACTAATTTTTAAACAAAATATTGAATGCATTATTTTATTATAGAAATACATATACATTTTGCAGTCAATTTTAATAGGATGAAACATGTGTGCCACGTCGATGTCATATTTTCCTTTCTCTTCCTTTTGTTCCCCTTTGTGGTGGCTTTTAGGTTCATCCGTAGCAAAAGATAATCAAGAAGGCACTACAACCAGCAATTTCATCTTATGTATCCTACTCACAAGGGTGATAACGAGCCAAGCCCGAGCCTGCTTGTTCGAGCTCGAGTTCAAATTAGAAAATTTAAGCTCAGCTTGGCTTGAGGCTCGGGCTTGACTCGAGCTCGATTCTGCTCGAGCTCGACTTGTTGTTTCCCTCAAAAAAATTTTTTGAAGTGTTTGAAAAATACGTGAAAACCTATTTAGAAAAATATAATATTTATTTTTGAAGTTCACAAGTAACCGTAGTACATTTTTTAAATTATACAAGTCCACAATGAGAATGATATTTAAAGTATTTAACCATGATAATAAATTAACAACACTGAAACATACACGTGTGTATTTATATATAATTTTTTTTTGATAATGTATTTATATATAATTATTTTGAGCTTGTTCACGAGCTTTTCGAGCCGAGCTTGGGTCGGCTCGGCTCGGCTTGTTAAGGTCTCGAGTCAAACTCACTCGAGCCTAGCTTTGACCGAGCCGAACCCGAGTAGCTTGCAAGCGGGTCATGCTCATTATCACCCCTAATCCTACATTTGTTTGCTCTTCCATATTTCTTTTTTAAGTTTGCATATTCAAATTGGATTATTTTATTCTTAAAACACACTTAAATTTTAGATTTTTTCAAATTTATCTTTATATTGGTTAATCGCCTAAGCAAAATATTTAACACTTCATATATATACATATGCACGTTTTAGATGTTTGGAGCAACAATAGTTACGGTGGGTGTTGAGAATGTGATAGATGTTATGTTTCGTAGTTGGTGATGAGTACTCATGTTGTTAACTTGGTTTCCCAGAAAACATGCAAGGAATTCGTGCATAGGCCTGTGTTGCTTTAAGTTGACCCTTGTTACTCTTTTTTAATAATTTTAAAGTGACTATAGTATAATATTTATTTATATTTTTATTAATTCTTCGATAATTTAAACGCACGTTATAAATAAAATATTTAAATTTAAATCTCTTAAAATAATTTTTTTTTGTTTTTTAATCGAGTTAATTGCAGGACATTATCTCACCACACCAACATTTATTTTCCCAAGCAATTAAGCAGATGTTTGTTGAGATATTGAGCAGAAGATGTTGAAATGTTTGGGCAGCAAATATAAAATCCACACTTTCGTTTCCTGGACTTACCACCAGTTGCTATCAAATGACCTGTCAGGGACACGTGGGTGACAGAAGATATTTTGTCCTGAATGCAACTTCTTCCAATCAATCACACGTGTTCGGATAATACTCAAAACGTCGACACAAGGCCTTGTTTGATTTGGGGAGAAGCAGAACCTGTGTCCAGTCCACCAATTAAACCTCGTCCATCATCAAATGTTTCAGGTTAAGTGGCCTCACATGCCACACTTGGCCATGGTGAGCTCACAAAGGAATTCAATAATAGGGGTCACTTTTTACCCACTACTTAGTTGGTATAGTGTGATAAGGTATTAAATTTTTTAAGCAAGATTATAGATTTAAATTTTAATACTGTGAATAAAAAAATTAGAAAAGTCTCCGTCATAATAAGCTTCTGCTAAATCCAATTCGAATTAGTCAATAAATTAGTTAAAACCCAATAATTAAACAAAAAATAAGGGTCGTGTTCCGAATGAATGGCCTCAAGTCTCATCCAATGTTATTGTAGGAAGAAATTAAATACCAATTAAATATTTAAATTTAACATTGTAAGATATAAAAATTATATTTGATTACTATTTAAACTAAAAGAAATTTAAAAAATCATTTACAAAAATTTAGGAAGAGCAACATCCCTTAGATTGAAGAAATTATTAAATGGACCCGGCTCATCACGTCATCCGTAGTTCTAGCCAATAAGCTCTATCCACTTTAAAATAACATGTAGGAAAGAGGTGGAGGTTCACCTTAGAAAAATGACATGGATGAACTTTATTGGCTGAGACCACGGATGACGTGGTGAGTCGGGTCCATCTAATAATTTTTCCCTAAATTGACATGAGTTCAGATTCGATCATTAAAAAATTCATTGTATTCAAAAACTTTTTTTAAATTAAAATGTTTGCAACGTTGTGTAAATTAGTTTATGCCAAACTTATAATATAGGCTTAAAGAAAATATTTTAGACAATAACTATTTTTTTCTATACTTTAGTTTAATTCTCAATTTAATCTTTATATTATTTTGTTTCAGTTTGACACATGTATTGCATATTTTTTTAGGAATAGGCTACACGAAGGGAAATTATAGGTATCTTAATCATTGCTTTATATTATATTATTTTATTAATTAATAAACCAATCCGGTTTGCCTTACATATTTGTTTTTTTAAGGAATAGGTTACACAAAAGAACACGTATAGGTATCTTAATCATTGTTTATATTATATTCCTTTATTTTTATTATGAGATTATTGTTTGATATTTAAATCATTTATTTATAGATCGTAAACTTGTAATTTTGATTATGTATCAGATACTGATATTTTAAATAAAAAGAGCGTTAAGATAAAATATTTTTGGTATAAAATATTGACCCTTAAGGTTTACATATTTCTTTTTGGCCCTAATATTGTTTAGTTATATTAGACTTTTATACTTAAAAAAAATCGAATTTGACTTTTAGTCTCAATCTTAAAAAAAAAAACAAATCACTATCTTTTTAACAAAGTTATTGACTAAAAAGTTACAGTTTTGACACCAATGTCGCAGCATCCCACGTAACGGTCCATATATGCTTCATGCAGATTTTTATATTTGTTTTGAAATTTTTTAAAAATGATATATCAACATAAAACTCATATATAAAGCATATTTTTATAAATACAACCTCAGTTAGTATGGCTTGGGGACTATGTCCCCCAAATTTTTTAATACTAAAAATATAATAGAACTTTTACTTATTTAGGTTCTCAAATGTTCAATTATTTGAATTTTTCCCTCCTCATTTCATGATTGATAACAATTTACTCATCTAATCTTGATTCATGGATCCGTCATCGCAGTCAATTTCTACATAATTACAGCTTTGTATCAATATGACAACAACAAAAATCCTTAAATTTATGATTTATATATATCAATTTAACAGAATCGACGTCTTTTGTCAATAAACATTCAACAAAACAAAAAAATAAGTCATACGAAATCAAATAATCTATCTTAAGATTTTTGGATTGAGTCCAACCGAACCCATTTCTTATAAATCGACCCCAATCAAACTAAAAAATTGTGAGCTAAAGAAAATATTCAGGATACAAACCCTGTATGCAAACGCCTTGACGTGGAATTTGTATGTTGATGTTTTTATATTGAACCAAAAAAGAATGATGTTGGTCTAAAAAGGGTGTGTACAATTAAGATGCAAAATTTTCCGATTAAATCAACGTTCAAAAATAAATGGCCGGTATCATATCATCATTTAACAACCTTTCAATTTCAACTGATGTTGCCTTAAAAAAAAAGTGCATGCATTCCAAATGCTTTTCCTTTCTTCTTCCTCTAAATGGAATACATTTGGGCGGGGCGGAGTCTTCATGTGTAAATCAATGGAGTAAATATTCAAAATCCACACATGAAAATTTTACTAGTAAGTCTAAGTGGAATAAAAATCCTGTTTTTATATGTGCCCAAAATTAAAAAAACCGAGTTTGTGATTTAGGGTTGGGTTTAGGACTAAGGCTTGGGGTTTAATGTATATGCTTTAGTTTTTAGGCTTTAGATTTTAAGATTTAGAATTTAGTGTTAGTGTATTGTTTAATTTTTAGGGAAAAAACTTTGATACACAAGTTGTGTAAATTTTAATTTACACAATTTTTTTAGTTTTAGGGGTTAGAGATTTAGTTTAGGGTTTAAAGTTTGGTTATAATTTTGATACACATGATGTGTAAACTAAAGTTTACACAAGTATGTTAGTTTTAGGGGTTAGAGATTTAATATAGGGTTTAAAGTTTGGGTAAAATTTTGATACACAAGCTGTGTAACACAAGCCTATATATTTGTACTATAAAACCGAAATTCTAAATTCTTAACCCTAAAACCTAAACTTAAGTTTAGAGTTAGAAATTTAAAATTTAAATTTTATAGTGTAAATATGCAAGCTTGTGTAAAAATAAATTTTATACAGTCTGTATATTAAAATTTACCATTAATTTTTTAATATTATATTAAAGGATGTGTGTTCGTCTGTCTGGGACATCTTATAAATGATGCATACTTCCCAATTTTCGGAACCATCTTACATATACATAATATATATATATATATATATATAATTTTCTTCGTAAAGTTTTAATAATATTTTGTATGTGTTTGCTCATACTAAAAAGCCACATTTTAGATTAGCATGATAGTAAAATTATATTTTACCCCTCAAAAAACATATAACTTTATGATTTAGTCAATATATAAACTGCAAAATTTTAAACTAATACCATGTTAAAATTTTATTTTGAACTCTTCAAATATTTAATTTAACTTTGGCCCATTTTAATATTTTCTTCTTCTAATTTATTTTCTTTTTTTTGAACATTTTTCTTAATTTATTATTGAAAAGTTTACACAGACTTATCATAAATCATATGCGAACTCATTAAGAGAAATTAAAAAAAATGCGTCTAACGGGATTTAAACTCTTAAGACATAAAACACAAACATTCTATAATATCAAATGGGTTTAGGCCGTGTAAATTATTATGATTATAATTGAGAAAGAGTATACAAAAGGGACATTGAATAGATGATTTGTACTTATTTGACATTTTATTTTCTTGAATACGGCATTTTTCATATGCTGTCATCCTAATTCCTAAATAGTAATACTCCAAGTCCCATGTACGATATCAAAGATACAATAGAAACAACCAAATGCACCGCTCGAATAGCATATTAGCATCGACTTTAGTATTTTTAATACCGCTTCGTTGCGAAAAAACCAAATGGACCAGATGATACAATGGAAACTCAAGTGCCAAATTGCTTGGGATTTTAGCGGATTGAAAATGGACAACCACTGCATCAACAGTGATCTAACATTGTTTGGGCAGACAAAACATACTCCCCACGTTGCACACCACCGCTGCCAAATAAGCCAGGATATTTTACACTTGCAAAAAAGATGGTCCACATATTCTGCTTCAGAGAGACATAGAGGACAAAGAGGATTAATCTGACTGGACACTCCCCTCTTAGCTAATTGATCTTTAGTTGGAATCTTTCCCATGAACCACTTTTCAAAGAAAAGCTTCAACTTTAGGAGGTGCAATGTTAAACCATACAAAATTCCAAAGATATTTAAACTTATATTTATATATGTATAATATGGTGTACATCTTAGGAGATTCAGATTCGATCACCTTTGTATATAAGGTGTGTGTTGTCAAATGGTTAAAAAAATATGAACGAATACTATCTTATAATCACCTTAAGATTATTTAAAAAAATACGATGTATGATCTTCCTACACTATATAAAATATTTAAGTTTTATGTTTTTTAGCAATTAGATAATGATAAAATGATGGTTGAGATTAACAATAGGAAATGAGTGGATCTTACTCCTATTTATAAAGCTTAAATTTTATACTAAATATTTTTAAAAAATGTGTATTAATATATGATAAAGAATTAAGGACAAGATAAAGTGTGATTGTTTGGATAAAAAAAATAAGGTGGGATTGTCCCATCCAAAAAAATTACCCTCAAAATTCCAAAAAACCTCATTGTAAAAATAATAGATCTTCTCGTCGAACATGAATTAGCATTTTATAGTTGGATCCAATTCGATTTAATAAAGTCAATTCTTTTATAAAATTAAATTAAATTTTTACAATAAAGAATATTATTTCGAGATCTACTAATTGGCCTACATGCTAAGAATATTTATATTGTCTCATCTTATATGAGTTCGAATCTCGATATGAGAATGTAATACATCTCTATTTAATAAAAATATATTATATTAAATCAAATCGAATTAGAGTAAGATTTTCAATTAAAATTTTAAAACCGGTGAAATTAGTTTTAAACTCAAATTATATCTAAAGACAAATGTTGAAATTTAAACTAATACAAAATGAGAAAACAACCAACATGAACATCACTGACCATTCAACTAATTAGTGGATCTCAAACTAATTCTATTGTATTAATATTAGGTTCAGATAACTAAAAGTCACCAGTCCCAACTCATTGTGAACCCTACTATTGTTGGATTAAAATCCGCAATTGTGGGCACATATGTAAAACGTATGATGCTATTATAAAATATGACACAAAATTAAGTGACCGATTATGTTAGTCGTGTCATAGGTATTAAAGTGTCATGGAAATAAAAATGTAGATACCATAAGATGTATTTATAATTGGATGAGGGGCCAAGTTATGAATACTTAATAGTTGTTTTATTAAATCAACTATATAAAGAGGTAGTGGTTCTCACGAAATAGGTTAACTTGTATTACTCACGTCCCCGTCAGAGAGTTTTTACGACAATGACTAACTTATTTTCTTGGAAGATCACAACCACCTTCTAGGCGATCTTCATCAAAAGATTCAAGGTTTTTAGTTTACATATATATTCAGGTAAGCTTCTGCATTCAGTTTATTCGATTATTGTTCTTGATAATTTAACATGATAGATATGAGTTAGATTTCATATTAAGTTATGGTTCGATTCTAACAACTCTAACCTATATTAGCACGTGAAAATTTGGTATAGCGACTTTGATATTTTAATACTGTAAAACCTAAATTGATTTTGATATAACAAATTGTATAGGGCTTATTTGCAAATACAATAAATTTTTAAGTATTTCAAAGACTCACAAATTGACAAGCCTTTTTGAACCAAGTGAATTTTCAAGATAAATTATTTCAAGTATTCAAAAAATTTCTAAGTATTTTGTAAAGTGCTCATAAGTATGTTTTGTATGCATTCCATCTTATATTATTGTTGTTTTTATTACATTTTCGGCATAATTAGGTGCATGCATTATTTACAATATTCTTTGTTTTACTTTGTTCCTGTTAAATATCTTTGATTTGGTGAGAAAAGATATTGTTTTAGTTTAGTTTTAGTTTCAGGTACTAGAAGCTGTCAGGAGGAGGGGAAAGCTGAGGAGATGATACTGAGGCAGCAAGTCAAGGAGCTGTACTGAAGTAACTCAACATAGAGAGAGATGCTGCCGAGTAGCTGCCGCCGCCATATCTGCCGCCCAAGGCAGCAACTTGAGGATTGGTGAATTGGAGTGCGATTGAAAGAGCATAATTTTCTGAGTCTAATGAGCCCATCCACACAATTTATTGATGCCATATAACAACGGACAAAGCCGCCCAAGAGAAAATTATCCAAGGTGGCTTAAGCTTACTTGTGGCACAAGGAGTCCAACTTCAAGTCAAAGAAGTCAGATTTAAAGGATGCATTCAATGCAAAAGCTACTTTATCATAAAGAAGACTTGTACACCAAGGAGAACTTACCCTAACCATGCCCTATATATACCCCAACATATTTTGTATTTGAGAACAACTCATAGTCTACATAGCTTAGATTTCTCTTGTGTTTTCTTGCCGCCACTATGTTCTAAATTCTTTAGGGTTTGGGTTATGTTGTAAAGTAGTTGTGAGAACGGTTGTTTAGGTTCAAGTTTGTTTTTGCAACAAATTCAAGGTTTGCTTATTTCATGTTCTTCACTTTTTTCAATTGAGTTTGAAAGATCGATTGAGAGCAATCCATTTGTTTGGTATCGAGAGAGTCAAACTCACGAAAGAAGCAAGCACGATCTCATCAATACCAGGTGTTGATCAATCCAGCCTAGACATAAGTTAGGGTTTAAGGCGACTAAAAAGGGACGAACCAAAAGTTGTTGTTTATTGTAAGACTCATGCCGACGAGTATCATTTGCAGTGGGCAACAACAGTATTCTGACTTAGACATAAGCAAGATCATCATCGAAGCGTTCTGCTGAGCCTTGAAGGATTGCCGCCGAGCCAATCGTCCGTTCCACCGGCCGAGGCAACGAAAGTGTCGAAGCACCAATCTATCATCTCCCGCCGAGGCAGCAAAGTCTGGCAGCGCAAAACAACTTAACCTGTTCAAAACAGTTTCACACTACTGAGCAGCATAACCTAACCCATTCTATCACCCCGATATTTTCTATCAAATTACTTGTGTTTATTTACTTTTTATTCTTTTATAAACTAAAATTTACTTGTGCATTTAATTTACCTTTTTGCAGGAATTGCAATTCAAATAAGCTGTCCAATCCTCATGGGAGACGATATCTTTTATACTATAACTTGATAAGAGTGTGCACTTGTGCTCTTATTTAGAGAACACCCCAACGCTCTACAAGTTTTTGGCGATGTTGCCGGGATTGGCAATAATAATTTTGTTTTTATTTTTCTACTCTTTTATTTTAATTGCATTTAATTTAGTTTTTATTTTTACTTCTTATTTGAAAAAAGAAGAATTTTATAGTTCTTGTCTAGTGCATGACCAGAGCCAACCCATCGACCGAAATCGTTTTCATAGACGAGATCGAATGAAGAGCAAGAGAACTTAAGAAAGAAGCAAGAGAAGCCCTCGGGAAAGCCAAGGAAGAAGGAAAAGCAGAAGCAGCCATGGTTAACGGCCAAGACGACAACCCTGCCAACGATGCTCGAAACGACATGGATGGGCAACAAGATCCGCCGCCTAGACAGCAACCAATTCCACCTAGGCAGCAACCACCAGTTCCGCCCAGGCAGCCACAGTATATGCGTACCACTAGGGATTATTTGGAGCACGACTTCAGAGGATTTGATCCAACTGTGACAGAGCCTAAAATCGAAGCTGACCACTTTGAGTTAAATCCCGTGATGTTCAATATGATAAACACATTGGGGTAATTTGGAGGAACTGCCACGGAAGATGCTCGACAGCACTTGAGGGGATTCCTAGATATTTGCAGAGCTTTCAAGATACATGGAGTCCATCAAGATGTGCTCAAGATGAGATTATTTTCCTATTCACTGAGGGATAGGGCAAAACAATGGCTGAACAACCAACCGGCGGGATCATTCAACACTAGGACAGAGTTGTGCAAGGACTTCCTAGATCGTTTCAGCCCCTCAAACGTGACTGACAGACTAAGAAACGAGATCACAGCCTTCCGCCAAGGGGATGACGAACCTATGTACGAATCTTGGGAGAGATACCAACAAATGCTAAACAATTGCCCGCTTCACGGTTTCCCATCCTGGACTCAAGTGTCGATGTTCTATAATGGAGTAAATCAATCGACACGAATGATGCTCGACGCTTCAACAAATGGAATCATATTAGATAGACCACCCGAGGAGGCACTACAGATTCTGAACATAATTGCAAAGAAGGACTACAAGTTCCCCAGCCTGCTGCGGCGACGTAAAGCGGCCAGCTGTTGTGAATGAGGTAGAAGCCACTAAATCTGTCAATGCCCGTCTGGATAAACTGACAGAGCTGGTGATGAAATGGCCAAAGGAAAAACATGTGAGGCCAAGGCTGTGAAGCCATTTTGTGATGAGTGTGGGGGCAACCATGATTCCTCTGAATGCAGTGAATCCACCAAATTAATGGGAACTTATGAGAGGAACAACAGACCCAACACCAACACATACAACCCAAGCTGGAAAAAGCATCCAAACTTCTTCTGGAGTTACCCTAACACAGCTGCAAATCCAACCCAACAACCAAGAGGATATCAGCAGAACCTGTCACGACAGCCGCCTCAGCAGCAACAAAATACGAACAATAATTCACTTGAATCTACTTTACATACTTTTATGTCTCACACTAGTGACTTTATTGTTCGTACTAATAAATTTATTGATAAGACTGAGCCTTTTATAGACAGGACTGACATGCAGATGCACAACAAGGAGGCAACAATAAAGCACCTGGAGACTCAGTTTAGAAGGTTCACCCAGATTGTTAACACTAGGCCAATGGGCGGATTACCTAGTGATACTGAAATCACGAAGGGAAAAACTCAAGAGCAATGCAAGGCTATAACAACTATGAGTGAGAGAAAATTACAAGAGCCGTCGAATCCTGCTGCCAGGGAAACAACACCTGCCGAGTCACCTGTTAAAACATAATACAGTTCATGCCGCCATAGACCCTACCACGACAACCTCTAAGAAGAACAATATGGACACACAAATAGGGCTGGTAGACGACACTGTAGATGGACAATCTGAACCGGTTGCTACTTCCATGAATAAGCTTCTGACCAGGGCTCAAAACGATAATACTAAACCTTCACCACCATTCCTACAACGATTAAAAAAAAAGAAGCAGGACATGCAGTTTAGGAAATTTCTGGATGTTCTGAAGCAAGTAAAAATCAATCTCTAATTGGTGGAATTGATCTAATAGATGCCCAGCTACGCTAAGTTCCTAAAAGATATGGTATCCAAAAGAACAAGAATCGGGGAATTTGAGACAGTCGCAGTAACAGAAGGATGTATGGCAATGCTGCACAATAAGGCGTCGCCCAAACAGAAAGATCCGGGAAGCTTCATAATTCTATGTAAAATAGGCAGCAACCACTCCGTAAGAGCCCTCTGTGACCTTGGGGAAAGCATCAACCTAATGCCCAAGTTGGTCTTCCAAAAATTGGGTATAGGAGACGCCCGCCCAACGATAGTAATGCTACAGCTAGCTGACAGAACGTATGTGCAGCCGAAAGGAAAAATTGAAGACATCTTGGTGAAGGTGGACAAATTCATTTTCCCTACCGACTTGTTGGTACTAGACTGTGAGGCGGACGAAAGGGCACCGATAATCCTAGGGAGACCATTCCTAGCTACGGGCAGAACGTTGATCAATGTTAAAAAAAGGTGAACTTATAATGAGGGTCAATGATCAACAAGTAAAGCTGAACGTCTTCCAAACCACGAGGCAAGCTGATGATCCAGAAGAATGCCAGCTAATGAAGGCCATCTCAGAATTCAATTTTAAAGCCAACAGTCCCTGCTTGCAGCACGACTGTCGGGGCAACAACCTTGACAACTGTCTCGGCAGCCATTTAGATCCTTGCTCAGAAGGTGAACAATGTTGTGAAGGGACAGAACATGAATCAGAGGAGCAGGAGGATGCATTATGGAAAGAAAACAGGCCAAGTAAGTATTTTGAACCTTTGAAATTATACATAAAAGGGTGGCAAAATGTTCAAACCATCTATTGAACAACCCCTACCCTTGAATTAAAAACCTTACCAGCGCAACTTAAGTATGCTTATTTGGGACACAATGATACGCTGCCTGTAATAATTTCCTCCAAGTTGTAGCCTACACATGAACAGAAACTGATAGCGCTGCTACGGCAGCACAAGAAGGTAATAGGCTAGACCATTGCTGAGATAAAAGGGATAAGCCCAGCAATCTGCATGCACAAAATACAGCTTGAAGAAGATCAAAAGCCAACTGTCGATGCCTAGAGTAGGTTAAACGAGGCCATGAGGGAAGTTGTCAAAAAGGAGATAATCAAATGGTTAGATGCTGACATCATATATCCTATATTCGACAGCGAATGGGTAAGCCCAGTACAATGTGTACCAAAGAAAGGTGGTATAACTGTGGTAAGCAATGATAATAACGAGTTAATTCCAAATAGAATAGTAACCGATTGGAAAATATGCATGGATTACCGCAAGTTAAATAAAACACATAAAATGATCATTTTCCTCTACCTATTATTGATCAAATGCTTGACCGCCTTGCTGGCAAGCCTTTCTATTGTTTCTTGGATGGATATTCAGGTTATAACTAGATTGCCATTGCATCAGAAGACCATGCCAAGACAACATTCACATGCCCCTATGGCATCTATGCCTTCCGAAGGATGCCGTTCGGATTATGCAACACCCCTGCCACATTCCAACGTTGCATGATGGCCATTTTCTCCGACATGATAGAGGACTTCATGGAGGTATTTATGGACGACTTCTCTGTCTTCGACAATAGTTTCGACAGCTACCTCGGTAACCTAGAAAAAGTACTTACCATATACGAGGAGACAGACCTAGTGCTCAATTGGGAAAAATGCCACTTCATGGTCGATGAAGGCATAGTCCTGGGGCATAAAATCTCGGCACACGAAATAGAAGTCGATAAGGCTAAGATCGAAGTCATCGCCAACTTGCCCCCGCCGACCTCTGTCAAGAGCATTCGAAGCTTTCTATGACACGCAGGTTTTTATCGTTGATTTATTGAAAAATTTTCTAAAATTTCTAAACCATTATGTACCTTGCTGGAACAGGATAAACAATTCAACTTCGACGAGGCATGTCTGGAAGCATTCAAAACCCTCAAGGAGAAGCTCGTGACAACACATGTGATAATTCCACCTGATTGGAGTTAGCTCTTTGAGTTAATGTGTGACGCTAATGATACTGTCGTTTGTGTCGCCCTTAGACACCGCAAGGACAAAATCTTCCATGTTATCTACTACGCCAGCAAGCCGCTAAATCCTACTCAGACCAAGTACACTGCCATCGAGAAGGAACTATTGGTAGTAGTGTTCACTTTTGATAAGTTTTGGCTCTATCTAATTAGAACAAAAGTGATCGTCCACACGGATCATTCAGCCTTAAAATACCTATTCGCAAAGAAGGATGCCAAACCACGCCTAATCCGTTGGATCCTTCTGCTGCAAGAATTCGACCTAGAAATCCGAGACAGAAAGGGCATAGAAAATCAAGTAGCGGACCATTTATCTTGGCTTGAGAATGAACAAGGAAAGACACCCAACATCAAAATCTAGGATGCATTCCCTGACGAGCAGCTGCTATTTGCCTCTGCCCTGGTTGCCACCTTGGAAGCTGAAGGCATCTCACTTGCCGCCCACACAGATGTCGTGGCAGCAACGTCAACAACAACACATTGGTACGCAGATGTAGAGCGTTTAGGTGTTCTCTAAATATGAGCGCAAGTTCACACTCCTGCCAAGTTATAGTATATAAGATATCGTCTCCCACAGAGATTGGACAACTTAACTCGAATCGCAATTCCTGCACAAGGGAAAATTAAATGTACAAATAAGTTGAATTGTTTAAGAAGAAAATTAAATAAAACATAAATAAATAAATGAGAAGAAATCAGATTGATGGAATGGGTCGGATTGTGCTGCTCCCTAGTGTGAAACTGCGTTGAGTAGGATACGTTGTTCTGCGCTGTAAATTATTGGAATCCTAAATCTTTTAAATGATAGTTAACCGTTTAATACGCCTAGATAGCGTACCGATACGCTTTTTGTCAAAACACAATTCAGGATTCCAATGAGTAAAAACCGTATCGATACTGCATTTCATATCGATACGCCCCTTATAACCATACCGATACGCCCTTCCTGCGTATCGATGTGCCCTTGTTTTCAGTCACAACATCTCTTTTTTCTTTGAGACATGTACCGATACGGTCCCGAGGGTAACGATACGTTGTACAGTTTAGGAGCATTTATTTAAGGAGAAATGCAGCCCAACAGCTAGATTAATGACCTCAACCACCCAAATGGCTAGAATTCAATGCAAGGGTATAAAAACAAGTCTCCAAAGCTACAACAACAATTATTGAACCTTCAAGTAACATCAAAGAATTTATTCCAAACCCTTGAGCTTATAGAGTCAAATTTGTGTACCCAACTTGTAAAATTCTTCATTGCTTATCTTTTTTTTTTCAAGTTTGGGGAGTGTTTGTTTGTAATTGGGAAATTATTTAGTCTATTGAGAGATACATTTCAGATTGTCTTTCTTTCTTTGTAATTGTGAGTGAATTTAATTAAGCTTTGGGTAGAAAGCTTAATCGGTTTGTTAGGTTTCCTCCTAATCTGAGAAAAGGGGAAGAATCAATTAATGGATTGGTTGAAAATCCTTAGTGGGAGCGAAGGTAATAGATGTAGAGCTTGTTAGATGCTTGAACCACTCTAAATTGTTTTGTCTCATCTTTTTCACTTATCCCTTTCATCCTTTCAAATTTTTAATTGTCAATTCACCCCCATCTTGGCCATTTGCAATTGTATAATCAACTCAACAATTGATATCAGAGCTACACTCATTGGAAGGATTACAACCCTCTTGAGTCGATTCTTGGAGAGTTTGATCAACAACAACTAGAAGCAATGACATCTACCTCCGGCAACAACTACGAGTCACAATCTATCACGAAGCCTCCTTACTTCAATGGGGGATAACTATCCCTATTGGAAGAATAGGATGAAGCTCTTCATCAAATCTAATGATTATCTCATATGAGATGTTGTGGAAGATGGCCCAACCATTTCCTTAAAGAGAATTGATGAAGGAAAAATCGTTCCAAAGTCCAAACATGAAATGACCGATGAATAACAAAAGAAGCTCCAAATCAATGACAAAGCTCTACACATGATCTTTTGTGCTTTTGGATCGGATATATACTCGAAGATGTCTTCGTGTACAAGTGATAAGGAGGTGTGAGACAAGCTAGAGACCACATATGAAGGAACCAATGATGTCAAGGAGACCAAGATTGGGATCTTTAACTATAGCTACAAGAGTTTCAAGATGGAGCCCGAGGAAAGCGTCACTCAAATGTTCGACCGCTTCTCGGTCATCGTTAATGGTCTCAAGGGCTTTGGTGAGACCATTCCCGAAGACAAGCTAGTCCAGAAGCTCCTTTATTCTCTCCCGAATTCATGGGAAGGAAAAAGAACTGCAATCATCAAGGCCAAGAACTTGAAGACCTTAAAGCTTGATGAGTTGGTGGGATCTCTTCTCACTCATGAGATTATAAAGAAAGGAAAATAAGAAGAAAAGAAAAGAGAAGAGAAGAAGAGTGGAAAAGAAGAAGGTAAAAGAGAAGAAGCAAGGAATTGCTCTCAAAGCTTTACATGAAGAGAGTGATTCCAGCTTAGATAAGGAGGAAGAAGAATTGACTATGATAGCTAAGAAATTCGCTCAGTTCATGAAGTCCAATCGGGGAAGAAAGTTCCATAGAAGAGAAGACTTCAAGAACAAGAACAAAGAGGAAGAGAAGAACCAACTCATATGCTATGAGTGCAAGAAGCCGGGGCACATTCGATCCTATTACCCCCAACTTAAAAAGAAGAGCTTTGGGAAAAAGAAGAAGCTCAAGGATAACGTTGCTACTTGGAGTGATGAGGAGTCATCCAAAGAGGAGTAAGAAGTTGCTAATCTTTGCCTCATGGCCATTGATGATGATCCTATGGTATACCCTAACTCATCTACTTTAGATTTCACTTTTGATGAACTTCATGATGCTTATGATGAGTTGTAAGAGGTTTACGATGAGTTGTTTGAGAAATACAAAAAATCAGTTTTGAAAAACAAACAAATGATTTCGGTTTTAAGAGCTCAAAATGATTCACTTTCCAAGACCAACTCGGAACTTGAAAAGAAGGTTTTTCTTTTACAAAATTCCTCAAATGAATTTGAAAAGAAATCCATTGATTTGAATAACCTTCTTGAAAAATACCATGTTTATCACCATGAAGTGGTGGATAAACTAAAAGCTTCTCTTAACACTATTGGGAAAAATAGTTTTGAAAAAGGGAATTCTTCAAAAACCCAATATGTAAAGAGAAATTTTAATAAGTACAAACAAAGAAGCTCTCATAGGCATCCTAGAGGTAAAAGAGTTAGGAGTGTGTGGGTTCCTAAGGAACTTGTAATTTCTAACAATGTTGATGCTATTTCTTCTTGGATTCCTAAGGGAACCAATTATTTGGGAGCTAACTCACATGGACCCAAACTGATTTAGGTACCAAAAATCAAGAACTAATCTTTGTTTGTAGGGGGAGCATTGCTATAAGGCCAAAGCTTCAAGTCAATACACATGATACCTTGATAGTGGATGCTCAAGAAACATGACCGGTGACAAGAGTAGATTCTTGGATCTAAAGCCTAAAAGCGGTGGAGTGGTGACTTTTGGTGCCAACTCTAAAGACCATATTGAAGGAATAGGCTCTATTGGTAATCACTCTTCAATCTTAATTGAAAATGTTCTTTATGTCAGCGGTCTAAAATATAATTTGTTGAGCATTAGTCAATTTTGTGATAAAGGTTTTAATGTTCTTTTTGATGTTAATGGTTGCAAGGTAAAGAACATTGAAACTAATAAGACTATGCTCATAGGTCATCGTGTTGAGTTGATCAAATGATTGCAAATGGCCAAGAGGGGGTGAATTGGCAATTAAAATTTGAAGGGGGAAAATGTATGAATGAAAAATTTGACACAAGGCAATTTATAGTGGTTCAAGTTTCTAAATGAACTCTACATCCACTACCTTAGCCCCCACTAAGTATTTTCAACTAATCCACTAATTGACTTCCCCTTTTCTTGGATAAGTAGGAAACCTTACAAAACCGATTAAGCTTTCTACCCAAAGCTTAATCCAACACACTCTTTACAAAGATGGAATTTGGTAAACCTTACAATTACCTCTCAAAGGTTGATGTCTACCCAAATACAATCAATCACACCCCAAACTCTCAATAAAAATTACAATGAAAAACACAATTGAGTTGGGTACAAAGATTTGACTCTAAGTGATCAAGGTTTGGATTTGAATGCTTTGATGTTGCTTGAAGGCTCAATGGTTGTTGCTGTAGCTTTTTAGACTTGTTTTTATACCTTCTCATTGATTTCTAGCCGTTTGGGTGGTTGAGTTAATCAATAGAGCCATTGGGGCTCTCTTTTCCCTCCATAAATGCAGTTTTACAACTACCTGTATCAGAACATGAGACCCTTGTATCAAAATGGACACTCAAAAAAGAAAGAGACGTTATGTGTAAAATGGGGCCTGTATCGAAACGGTTATAGACAATATCGAAACAATAAAGGAAAAAAGAAGGTCGTATCGAAATAGATAAGGATTGTATCGAAACATTTTGAACCTGTAAATTGGTGTTTTGAAACAGCTTAGGGGTGTATCGAAACACTCAACCAAATCTTTAAAAATCAGTTTCTGACAAGTAACGACTAGTTCATTTAATGCCCAATTTTAAAATTACTTCACCCTTGTATCGAAATGGGTGTGAGCCGTTTCGAAACGATACTCAAAAATCAAAAGCCTAAATGAAGGCTGTATCGAAACGAGTGTGAGCCGTTTTGAAACAGATGCTTCTAGTGGCAAATTGTATCGAAACACTTTGAGGGTGTTTCAAAATGCCTGGACGATTTTGTATATTTTGGCTTTGAAACACTTAGAAAAATTCATGGGGTTTAAGTTTTGTCTTGAAAACATTTTAAGTATAAATTGTACTTGTCAAAATCTAGTGTTTTGATTAATTAAACATTTATTTACTTTGCAATTTAGTCCTTGAATTACTTGTTATATCAAAATCAAATATTAGTTTTACAATCTTCCCCTTTTTGATATAACAAAACTAAAGTAACTTTTTAAGTAAACTCCCCCTAATTTTAAGCTAGATTTTGAAAAAGATTTTAAAATTTTAGCTTAACTCTTCTCCCCCTTTTTGTTAGATCAAAATCAATAAAGGAATATAGCACTATAGTACAAGTCAAACCACAAGTAGAGCAACATAATTTCATTAAGCATTAAAACCAAAGCAAATTAAGTTCGTAAATTCATAACATAATATCCAAACCATAACATCCAAACATAAATCAAAGCACATGTCTTAAAATAAAAACATAAATAGGTGCATAAAAATAGGGAAATCCTAAGCTAGATGAGATGCAATGGAATGGAATGATCTAAGGCTCATCATCTTCGTCATCTTCAACATTGGCATTGCTCCTACGGAATTGTCTCCATTGGCCATAAAAACCGGTAAAGGACATGTCCATAGAGGTTTGTTGAGTTTCAACTGAGGTGAGGCAATTATCAACATTTTGGATACGTCCCTTCATGGTAGTGAGACGAGTATCAATAGTAGCAAAGGTGGAGTCCATGTGAGTGCGCATGCCATTAAATTGCTCGGTAAGAAAGGTCATGAGGGCTTCGTTGTTTTGTAGAGCAACTTGAGGTGGAGGTTCGAGGGCAGCAACAGGTGGAGGATTCTCAACACGACTCCACTCTCTATCAATATAATGAAATTTTCTCAGGAGAAGTGAGCTCTCATCAATGGGATCTTTGAGTGATTTCGGATAATCAAGCGAGCAATCAATTCCCAACATAGAAAACAAGTAGCTCAAAGCCGTGCCATATGTAAAAGAGGTAACAAGATCGGAGTTGCGATTTTGAACAAGGTACACCATCTTGGCAAACATGATTTGACATAGATTCGGACAATGACCCTCACGAAAGCACCGAATCCAAAAATCATCCATTTGCCTAATGTGAGAGAACTTGCATCAAGAACCGTGACGGAGTCACCAAGGGTAGGACCCAATGATTTCTCATCCGAGATTCCCTCATCTTCAAACCTGAACACATTGCACAAAACTTCCGAATCAACCCTAAACTTCTTTCCCATTAGATAAGAGTCAATAGCAACCACTTGACTGGCATTGGAGATGCAACGAGCATTGGCATAAAATAAAAGCACCATGTTATGGTACAAGGTACCGGGTAAGCCCAAAAAAGATATAAAATTCCAACGCCTCAATAGATCAAGATAGCGGAATTGAAAACGCTCGGAATCCAAAAAGGGAAGAGAAACGATACGCTCACGTCGAATATCATGATCTCGGAATAGCTTAAAATTTGTGTAGGCATCTTTGTTGCGAAGAGACTTTTAGTAGAGCGAATTTAGATTTGGACGAGTAGAATCGTCATCAACGTTGGTTCTATCTCTCTTTCTAGAAGTCATATTTGAAATCTGGAATGAAATCAGGACAAAAACATATGTATGCGTAAATCAACCAAATTTAATCCAATATACAATCCTATAATCAAGGTATTAATAAAAACTATACAATATAGTTTTAAAAATATGTAAACATAAAAAGATTTTTTTGGTGAAAAGAATTAAAAAACAGTTTAAAAAATATACGATATAAATTTATATTCGAATAAAAACTTTTCAGATTTTGAAAAACTTTTGCAAAAAATTGAAGAACTATACTATATGTATATGTTTTATACAAAAAGAAATTGAAAACAACCTATAAATTTAAACAAAAATTGAAAAGAAAAAGAAAAAGGTTTTATACCTTGATATGAGATAAGGATGAATGAAGGATGATTGATGCAACAAATTGCTTGCAAAGCTCTACCCTTGATATGTAGATTTAAAACCATAAAAAAATTTAGGTTTTAATGTGAAAAATCAAGTGATTTGAAGAGTTTTTATAGAGGTGTTGCGGCTAGGGTTTGATAGAAAAAGAGTTGGTGTTTTAATTAAAGTTTGATGGCTATTTAAAGCAGGTTGCGCAAACGTGTTTCGATACGGCACTTGACGTATTGGAATGCCTGTTTCGAAACGCTATCAAGCCGTTTCGGTACCAGACACGTTTTGATACAGGTTGACCTTGTTTCGAAACGACACCACGAACTCGTACCAAAACGCGAAGAGCCCATTTCAATACGATTCATAACTAGAATCACCCTAAATGAAGCCCGCATCAAAACAAATTTAGTTGTTTCGATACACCCTTACCAGAAACTATAGTTTGGGCAGTTTATGTCCAAAGAGCCAACTTAGATCGAACCTAAATGCATGTGAATGATATGTGAGCAAGATTTAATGGCTAAAATTAATGCATACTCCTCCTAACAACATGCATAAAAGAAAAATGATGCAAATTAACATAAGCATGAATATCAACAAATTTCAAGCAAGTTTTTGACCATTTTGGACCTAAAAGGGTCAAGAAAGGCTAGTTAAACCTAACTCTCTCCTAGGGGGTCCATAAACGCTCTTTATCTAAAGGTTTGGTAAATATATCCGCTAATTGGTTCATGGTGTCAACATATTCTAGAACGACATCATTTTTATAAACATGGTCTATAATGAAATGATGTCTAATTTCTATATGTTTGGTTCTAGAGTGTTGGATGGGATTTTTAGTGAGACAAATGGCACTAGTGTTGTCACACCTAAGGGGTATGGTATCTACTTGAACACCATAATCTAAGAGTTGTTGCTTCATCCAAAGGACTTGAGCACAACAACTCCCTAAGGATATGTACTCCGCTTCGGTTGTAGATAAGGCTACGCTATTTTGTTTCTTAGAGAACCAAGATACGAGCATACTACCTAAGAATTGACATGTTCCGGAGGTACTTTTCCTATCAATCTTGCATCCCCCATAATCCGCATCCGAATAAGAATGAAGGTTAAAGGAAGAATCCTTAGGATACCAAAGACCTAAGTTAGATGTGTCTCTAAGGTATTTAAAAATTATCTTCATGGCTACTAAGTGTGATTCTCTAGGACTAGCTTGAAACCTAGCACACAAGCAAGCACTAAACATAATATCTGGTCTACTTGCGGTAAGGTAAAGCAAAGAACCTATCATAGATCTATAAAGCTTAGAATCGACACACTTACCTCCTTCATCTTTGTCTAGCTTTATAGAAGAGCTCATTGGAGTGGCATGAGGCTTCACATTCTCTAAGCCGAACTTCTTAAGAATTTCATTCACGTACTTTTCTTGATTGATGAAGGTGTCATCATTCCTTTATTTGATTTGGAGCCCCAAAAAGAATGAGAGCTCCCCCATCATGCTCATCTCGAACTCACCTTGCATTAGCTTAGAAAATTATTTGCAATAACATTCATTAGTAGAACCAAAAATGATATCATCAACATAAATTTGTACTACTAAGATGTCATTACAATATTTTTATGAAAAGTGTAGTGTCCACCTTACCTTTTTCAAAATATTTTTCAATCAAAAAGTTTGAAAGTCTTTCATACCAAGCTTTAGGAGCTTGTTTTAAAACATAAAGAACTTTGGTTAATTTAAAAACATGATTTGGAAATTTAGGATCCTCAAAACCCGGTGGTTGTTCAACATACACTTCTTCATTTATAAAACCATTTAGAAAAGTACTTTTTACATCCATTTGAAAAAGCTTGAAATCATGGTAACATGCAAATGCAAGAAGCATCCTAATAGCTTCCATTCTAGCTACGGGTGCATATGTTTCATAAAAATCAATTCCCTCTTCTTGAGTGTAACCTTGAGCAACAAGCCTAGCCTTGTTTCTCACTATGTTACCACTCTCATCTAGTTTATTTCTAATGACCCATTTAGTTCCTATAGTAGATTGATTACTAGGCCTTTTAACTAATGTTCATACTTTACTTCTCTCAAATTGATTAAGTTCTTCTTGCATAGCCATAATCCAAAAATCATCTTTTAATGCTTCTTTGATATTTTTAGGCTTAATGCATGAAATAAATGCAACATGGTTCATTAGTTTGAGAGAGGATCTAGTAGTTACCCCATTGGATGGATCACCCAAGATTTCACCACATTTGACATAGTAGAACTCCCTTGGGTATGTCACCTCCTTTTCCTCAAGAGCCAAGTCCTTCAAGGCTTCAAGAGGTGGATCTTGTGCTTCTTCTTCTTTAGTTGGAATCTCATCTACCTTTGATGTTTGTCCTCCATCAATGGCTTCAATGATCCCTACATCATCATCATCACAAGAATTCTCCCTCGGAAGGAGGTTATCATCGAAAACAACATGTATAGACTCTTCAACAACCAAAGTTATTTTATTAAATACATTGTAGGCTTTAGAGTTTAGAGAATAACCCAAAAATATTGCTTCATCACTTTTAGCATCAAATTTACCTAAGTTGTCTTGTCCATTGTTTAAAACAAAACATTTACAACCAAATAGGTGAAAATAGTTAATGTTAGGCTTTTTGGATTTTAAAATAGCATAAGGTGTTTTCTTTAAAATAGACCTAATCATTACTCTATTAATAATATAACAAGCCGTATTAGTACCTTCCGCCCAAAAATACTTAGGTAAGTTGTTTTCACAAAGCATAGTCCTAGCCATTTCTTCTAAAGTTCTATTTTCCCTCTCAACTACCCCATTTTGTTGAGGTGCGAGGAGCCGAAAAATTATGGCTAATACCATTTTCATTAAAAAAATCTTCAAAACCCATATTTTGAAATTCAGTTCCATGATCACTTCTAATGTGTGAAATTTTATGATCAATATCATTTTGGGTAATTTTTGTAAATGTAATAAAAATTTCTAAAGCCCAATCCTTAGTACTTAAGAATAGAACCCAAGTGTATCTAGAAAAATCATCTACCAATACAAATGCATATGACTTACCACCCAAGCTCATAGTTCTAATAGGCCCAAATAAATCCATGTGAATTAGTCGTAATACTCTACTGGTCGAAACATCATTAATGAGTTTAAATGAAGTTCTCTTTTGTTTACCCTTAGCACAAGCATCACATATTTTATAGAATGAAAATTTTAATTTGGGTAAACCTCTATCTAGATTTTGGGAAGCTAATTTTTCTAAAAGACTTATGCTATCATGCCCAAGTTTCCTATGCCACAACCATGCATCATTCTCATCATGTGCAACTAAACATGCATGAGATGAATGCATGCCATCTAAATGCACCATATAAATATTTCCTATGTGATGACCAATGAGCATTATTTTATTTGTTTCAATGTTCACAATTTTACACCCATTTTTATTAAAATAAACATTAAAGCCTTTATCACAAAGTTGAATAATGCTCAAAAGATTATGTTTTAGACCATTGACATATAACACATTTTCAATGAATGTAGATGAGAGATTACCAATGGAGCCTATGTTTTCAATGTGCCCTTTGGAGTTGTCACCAAATGTCACACAACCTCCACTTTTTTGGTTTAAGGTCCAAGAATCTACTCTTGTCTCCGGTCATATGTCTCGAGCATCCACTATCAAGGTACCATGCATTTTGACTTGAAGCTTTGGCCTTGTAGCAATGCTCCCTCTACAAACAAAGATTAGTTTCTAGATTTTGGTACCCAAATCATTTTGGGTCCATGAGTGTTAGCTCATAAAAGCTTGGTTCCCTTAGGAATTCAAGAAGCAATATCATTTACATTATTAGAAACAATGAGTTCCTTAGGAACCCATACACTCCTAATTCTTTTACTTTAAATTGCTTTTGAAAGCTTCTTTGTTTGGGGTAAAATGGTTTTCTCTTAACATATTGGGTTTTTGAAGAACTTCCTTTTTCAAAATCATTTTTCCCAATAGTAAGAGAAGTTTTAAGATTATCTACCTCCTTGGTGTGATAATCTTGAAAATCGTAAAGAAGTTTTTCTAAATCAAGATTTTTCTTTTTGAGATCATTTGAAAGATTAATCAAATACAAAATCTTTTCCAATTCAAAATTGGTTTTTGAAAGAGATTCATTTTAAATTTTCAAATCGGAAATATTTTTCTTATTTTTCAAAATAGATTCTTTGTATTTTTCAACCAACTCATCATAAACATCTTGTAACTCATCATAGGCATCATATAATTCATTGTAAGTAAGAGATGATGAGTTAGAGTTTACCATTGGTTCCTCCTTAAATGCCACGAGACAAAGGTTGGCCACTTCCTCCTCCTCTTCGGATGACTCCTCGTCACTCCAAGTTGCCACTTGAGCTTTGAGCTTATTCTTCTTCCCAAAGCTTTTCTTTCTCAATTGAGGGCACTCAGATAGGATATGGTCGGTCTTCTTGCACTCATAACAAGTGATTTGGTCCTTCTCTTCTTCTTTACTCCTATTCTTGAAGTCCCATTTTCTAGTGAATTTTCTTCCTCGATTAGACTTCATGAATCGTGTGAATCTTTTGGCCAACATGGCCATTTTCTCATCTTACTCTTCACTAGATTTGCTATCGTTGTATGAAGCTTTAAGTGCGATTCCAATCTTCTTCTTTTCAACCTCCTTCTTTTCAACTTTCTTCTCTTCTTTCTTCTTCCCTCCCTTGTTTCATGATCTCATGAGTGAGTAGAGATCCAACAAGGGCATCAAGCTTGAGAGTCTTCAAATATCTAGCTTTGATGATGGTCGTTCTTTTTCCATCCTAAGATTCCGAAAGAGAATATAGTAGTTTCCGAACTAGCTTGTCTTCGGGAATGACTTCACCGAAGCCCTTTAATCCATTGACGATGACCGAGAACCGATCAAACATCTTGGAGACGCTTTCATCGGGGTCCATCTTGAAATTTTCATAGCTTAAATTGAGCAGTCCGATCTTCATCTCTTTAACATTGCTAGTTCCCTCATATGTGGTCTCGAGGGTATCCCAAACTTCCTTGACACTTTCAATGGAAGACACCTTTGAATAGATATCAGGACCGAGAGCATAAAAGATCATATGCAAGGCTTTATTGACTTGCAATTGTCTTCTATCTTCGTAGGTCATCTCGGCTTTGATCTTTGGGACTAATCTTCCTTCACCACCTCTCTTCATAGGAATGCTTGGTCCGTCTTCTATAACATCCCATACCATGTAGTCGTTGGATTTGATGAAGATTCGCATCCGATTCTTCCAATATGGGTAGTTATCCCTATTGAAGAATGATGGTTTGGTGGTGGACTGAGACTCATAGAGGTTGGGGCCAGAGGTGGATGCCATTGCTTCAAGTTGTTGATCAAAATCTCCTAAAATCGACTCATGAGGGTTGTAATCCTTCCAATGAGTGTGGCTCTGATACCAATTGTTGAGTTGATCAAACGATTGCAAATGGCCAAGAGGGGGTGAATTGGCAATTAAAATTTGAAGGGAGTAAATGGATGAATGAAAAATTTGACACAAGGCAATTTATAGTGGTTCAAGTTCCTAAATGAACTCCACATCCACTACCTTAGCTCCCACTAAGGATTTTTAACCAATCCACTAATTGATTCTTCCCCTTTTCTTGGATGAGGAGGAAACCTTACAAAACCGAATAAGCTTTCTACCCAAAGCTTAATCCAACACATTCTTTACAAAGATGGAATTTGGTAAACCTTACAATTACCTCTCAAAGGTTGATGTCTACCCAAATACAATCAATCACACCCCAAAATCTCAATAAAAATTACAATGAAAAATACAATTGAGTTGGGTACAAATATTTGACTCTAAATGATCAAGGTTTGGATTTAAATGCTTTGATGTTGCTTGAAGGCTCAATGGTTGTTGTTGTAGCATTTTAGACTTGTTTTTATACCTTCTCGTTAATTTCTAGCCATTTGGGTGGTTGAGATCATCAATAGAGCCGTTGGGGCTCTCTCTTCCCTCCATAAATGTAACCCCCTTAGCCTGGTCTAGACGTTTAACTCGAACTACGAAGATTACACGGGGAAAACCAAAGTCAACCCAAAAGTCAACCTTGATTTACGACCTTTTTTCCTTTTTATCTTCTCTAGATACATATTATTAACCTATAAATTCAACAAAGCGATTAGGAGAATACAACACAACAATTGGAGTTCGATTAGGGATTCAATTGCATATATTTGACTTTTAGGGACTAAACTGTAAAACCATAACATACAGAGACTTTCAAGATTATAAAGTTACCAATCCTCAATTAGTCATGTAACATGCCAACATGTCAAAATTCAGCTCAAACGGATCATCCAAACGCATTCAATTGCACACACAATGTTCAAGGACCAAAATGCAACATTTCCAAACCTTAAAAGATACTTTTAACTGAAATTTAACTACCCGTATTGATACACTTGGCCCTGTATCGATACGTGGGAAGACAATAGCTAAAGAAGGTTTAAGTGTATCGAAACACTTCCTCGCGTATCAGTACGGCCTTCAAACTTGGCCTAGGCGTATCGATACGTGGGCAATCCGTTTCGATACCCCTATACAAAAATGCCTCATTTTGCCTTAGCGTATCGATACGCTTCCCCGTGTATCGATACACATACCAGATTGGCTTCAACCAACTTCATTTAAACATACCAAATCACATTCAAACAAGCTCAAATCATGCATACATGATATACTCTACCTGACAAACTTTTAGACACCATCAAACAGCAAATCATACTCATCAACCACTTCATATCATGATGGCATTTAGCTATTCTAGCACGCTTAAGATATCAAGCTATTAAAAGAGTAAAACACCACAAACAAGCCATAGAACCATATAAAGGCCAAATACAAGTCCACAATCAGAAACTAAACATGCTTGTAACAACAAACATCTCCAACCAAAATCAGAAAGTAGAAGTCTCACCCATTGCCACTTATTACACTAAGGGTGAACCACATACATCTCTTTACAAAGCCTTGGATTCCTCTTGCTTTTGGGCTGCCTTGAAATGTTTAATTCTCTGCATTGATGAAACAAATGAGCGTAAGCATATAACTTAGTGAGGATCGCTAAACCACATTCATCAATGCATTTAACTTAATTAGTAAAACCACCACTTTTATCACATGCTTTTTCATAAACCATGTCTTCTCAAGACAACAATGCATTTAATAAACACAAGCTCATATGCATCACTTAAAAACAACAATTAAACTATTGCTCATGCTTTACCAAGCATCTCATGTATTCTTGCATCATTTACAAGCATCTCATGCTTCACATTATACATTTACATTATATTGGCTCACAAGTGATAGTCCAAAAACCATTTCAACACAAGACACAATCGGGTACACGGATTACAAGCGTTGTCCCACACGCTTCACACACACTACCGGACTACACAAGGCTCACACACGAGAGCAACCCTCCATCGTTGTGACACCCGTGGTGGAGTATAACGGTACAATCTCAACCCCTCAACACCACTCATCGGTATTTGTATAATTCCACAAACGAGAGCACGAGACACATAATACAAGATCCACACACAGAATTAACAACCACCGTTGTGATCTTAACCTCAATCGTTAGGGTACTTGGATGGAGTATACGGTACAATCACAACCCCTCGACATCCAAGGCGACTTTATTCACGGTGCACCCAATCCTATAGCCGGCTAACTATATCCGATTAAAGTAACCAAAAACCATTTTTGTCACTTGCCAATATAATCATTTAACCACATGAATCCACTGTTTTACAAGCATAACCATAATGCCATTTCCACAAGCATCACATGCTTAATATCATATGCATTCAACACATGCAAACAAAGGATCACTTACCTAGTGCATTCTTAACATACTAGCATTAAAATCCAGCATTAAACCATGCTTAAACATGCTTAAAAACAATAAACAAATCCACACTTACTTCAAGTGCAATTTCATCAAACATAGCACAATTCCAAGAGAGGGGTTACCGAAACACTTACACTTGAGCTTAGTTAAGTGTATCAAACTTACACTAAGCTCCCAAGACCACGCTCAGAGCATTACAAAGCAGGAAATTGCATTTCCACTCACCGATACACGAAGCCTTGTTCGCCGACACAGAAATTACCCCTCCGGAGCCTCCAAAATCACCTTGTTTTCTTCCGGATCAAGATCCCATGTTTTCACATCATCAAAACAGATATCTAAATGCATTAAAATGCATTCTAACACCAGCAACAATTCACAAACTCGTTGCTCACCCAAACTACACCAAAATACTTATCCAAAACAACCGAAAACTCAATCGATTGCTTCCTAAACCAAGCCCAGCCAACATACATCACTTCTAAAGCATTATAAACATCAAAACACATCTAACAAACATCCTAACCCAACCTTATACCTCCAGCAAGCAAGATTCCACCATTTCACCCCAAAATCTCACTTAAAACTATCAAGAACTTCAAGGATCTCAAGGATTTCGGGATCTATGTTATCAACAACTCATTTTAACATATAAATCAACTTAAAACTCAATTAAAATCAACACAAAATAGAGCCTAACTCAACAAGTCCGAAAATTAAGATTTCAACCATAATTTCACAAGATTTTGATCTCAAATAAAAACTATAATGAAAACTCAACCAAAAATAGTATTTAGAAGCCAAATATCTTGGGAATTTCAATAAAGAACTTAGATTAGAGGTTGAGAATAGGATTTACCTCCAATCCTTGCTTCTCTCAATGTATGACAAGTTTTCCTTAGCACAGTCTTGAAGAATTAGAAAATATCTCTTGAAAATGGTTTAGAAAATGTTGAGGGAGTTTTTGGAAGAAAGAATTCTGAGAAAAGATGAGAGAATTAATGTTTGGTTGAAAATGAGAAAGAGTTGGTAGTTACGTCAAATGAAATCCCACTTAACTAACTTTATTAATTAATTAATATAAACCCAATTAAATCCATTTAATTAAAAACCTTTTTAAAGCACATGTCATATTGAGAAAAGGTCAAATTGACTTAAAGCCCCTAAAGATTCTAAGATTTTGGCTTCCACATTAAAAATCACATTTTCCTAGTTTTCAAACTTTACAATTTGGTCACTACTCATAATGTCCCATTTCCAAAATCCATTTTGTAAAATTGACTTGACCAACCTCTTAAACACATTTTTAGAGGATTTTAGCATTTTTTAACACAATTTTATCCTATCCCGATCCTTGATTTCCTTAAATCACCTTACGCGATTTGAACCGTTCTCGACCGATCCGATCCGATGTCTAAAACATCTAGGCCCAAAACCAGGGCGTTACAATTAATGCAGTTCTGCAACTACCCGTATCGAAACACGGGAGTCTTGTATTGAAATGGACACTCAAAAAAGAAAGAGTTGTTATATGTAAAAAGGGCCCGTATCGAAACAGTTATAGACAATAATGAAACAGTAAAGGAAAAAAGAAGGTCGTGTCGAAACGGATAAGATCTGTATCGAAACGTTTTGAAACTATAAACTGGCGTTTTGAAACAGCTTAGGGTTGTATCGAAACATTTAATGTAACACCCTAAAATGTACCCTAGTTTGAATTATAGAAAATTACAAGGAAAGTGCAAACAATTTTTCCAAACCTAATTTGATTATGTGATTATTAGAATTAAAGTGAAAGAACGTAAATTATAAGTGATATGTTAGTTAAAATAACATAAGGTGTATATATATGCTAGAAAAAAATAGAAATGTAAATGTATTTATAAGCACTTATTGGAATTGAATTATGTAATGAAATGCATATGAAATGTATATACATATTTAAGTAACCAACGGTAGAATTAAGAGAACTAAACATATATATATATATATGATATTATAGATAATATATAATAAAGATAATTAATATGATAAATATATCACTAATAATTTATAGTTAGTGGACTTTAGGTGAGAATACTTGGCTAACAGCCATTTCATGTGTCCATCACCAAGGGATGAATCGGCCATGTGTGTAAGGATAACACATGTGGTCATCCATCATTTTGCTTTCATCTTCATCTTTCCTTTACTCAAACGAACCAAAGAGAGAGCTGTGAGAGTGAGAGAGGACTGAGTTTAAGCTGCTGGAAAATTTCTGGAAACTGAATCATTTATGCATGCATGTTCTTGTAAAAATTCAAGTAAGTATAATCTTGTGTTATTTTGATTAGGGTTATTTTGATGAGTTGATTATGGTTTCTTGCTGGAATTAGGATTATAATCAATTTAATATGTTGTTTGATAGCTGGGTTTAAGAAAATAGAGATGAATTTCTAAAAATTTAATATGAACATGAACTTAGGTTGAATCTGCCTAGATTAGGGTTCATGCACTACCCTGTTTTCTAATGAAAATTCGGATGGGTTAGGGTTCGAATTAGGAAAACATTTGTAAATAAAAGTTGTAGAAATGAATGAGTACTATAGGAAAATGTCCTCTTGGATATGAAAACGACATAGGAAGTGGCTGGAAATTGAATTACAAAAAGACTGCTCAGAATTGAATGAATCTGGAAACTGCTTAGGTTAAATTGTAATTTTGAAAATGTTTAGGGGTTTAATTGATGCCAATAAATTCTGGAAAATTTGTTAGAAACAGGGGAGGTATTTTAGGAATGAAAAATAAATGATTTAGATTGAATTATATATCAATTGATAGTTTAAATATCATTAGAACACATAGAAGATCAAAATGTACTAGTTTGTAAGGATTGATAATTTGAGGACTTATATGCCCTGTTTTCATGGTTGCTGTAACAACATTATTATGTTAATATGTTTAGGTAAATGTGGTTAAATGCTCAAGATTAATGGTGTAGTGAAACATAGGTTATAAATGCACTAAAGTCACAAATTAAGTATAGGCAGATTATGTTTCTAAAAATGCCTTATGTTCAAGTAATAAATTATATTGATAGGGAAATGATAAAATTATGTGCCATACATGGTTGTAAAGGTGTGTTTATAAGCTTTCTAGAATGGTAAAGAACTCCTTATTTGGAGTTGTGAGCAAAAAGATATGGCCAGTTTAGTAGAGGTTACTCAAACTGCCAGTTTAGGGGGCATATTCACTTGTCTAGGTGATTATGCTTAAGTAAATGAATTTATATGTTTGAATTAATTACTAATGGATATTGTATATGATATTTTATGTTTTAAGATCACACTGGTGAAGAATTTCAAGAATATTCAAGGAGTGATCAAGCAAAGAGAAGGGGGAAAGGAATTATCATCAAGGATAACAACTAAGCTTGGAAGTATTTGTGAATGTAGCTAGTTTAGGGTTGAGATTAGTGTCTCAACCAATGTGTTTATGTTTCTTGAATGATTTAAAATGAAGCATGTAATGAACTTAATAATGGATTGGTAATTTAAATGCTAAGGAAGAAGGACTAAAGGAATGAACTATGAACTAGGTGTAGATGCTATCTAGATATGCTAGTTGATGTCTATATGGGTTGCTTTGTGACATGAGTTGTTTGAGCCACTTGAATTGAATTAATGGATGATTTAGCTACTGTTTGAAGATGGTTATATGATTGAAATGATGCTAAATGCTTGCTAGAAATTTAATTGAGCATGGCTTGAATGTGCACAATGTAAACATGATTGAATGTGTACATGACTTTGTGATATTTGTTTGATAAACAAGTAAAATGCTATTGTTAATAAAGAAAGATAAGTAAAGTCCTTGGTTTGATTAGTGTCTATAGGTAGAAGGGCATGCCTTAGAGTCATTGAGCTCCTCTGATCTTTGTTACAGGATGGTGGTTAGTCACCTATACACCTGATAAGGTGGTTAGTCACCTTGATAATTGAATGGTGGTAAGTCACCATTGATGCCTATGCATCCTCTGTTATAAGTTGAAATGAGAAATTGATACTTTGAGTATCTAAATTTACTTGATACATGAAGACTTGATTACCTATTTCATTAATCATCCAAGGTAAAACATGAATAAATCAATGGTATTGTGTAAATAAATAAGTTGAATAATGACCTTAAAGAATTGACATGAATCATGTGCATTGTTTGTTGCTAATATGACTTGATTTATATGTGCTACTTGCTGCCAAGATGAAAATGTTTATATGAGTTGCTTACTGCCAAGTTTAGTATGAATTACATGTATTGGTTGATGGCCAATTTTTATATAACTATGAACATTGCTTGCTGTCCAATTTGACATGAAATGTATAAGTTGCTTACTGCTCAAATTGGAGTGAATTACGTGATTTGGTTGTGGCCCAAATTGATATGTTTCATACAAATGCTTGCTGCCCTATTGGTTAGTACATGAAAATAGCTATGTTAACTTGGTTTTGATAGACTAGCTAGGTTTATATGTATAAGTATGATATCTTTATTTGAATTAGGAAGGTTGCATCTAGAATTGTTGTTGGATGACTTGTATAGTTCGATTGGTAATAGAATATTAGAATAAGATGAATGCTGATTTCGAATACTATTGTATATGATTTAGGTTGTTTGAAAGTTGTTATATGTATATGTATGATTGAGTTGTAAAATGAACTAAGATATGTATATAGATAATGTTTGATATGTTGACATGTATGAATCTATCCATCACCCGAATCGTAACATCGCTCGCTCGTAACTGGGCAAGGGGTGTTACATTTAACCAATTCTTTAAAAATCAGTTTTTGACAAGTAACGACTAGTTCATTTAATGCCCAATTTTAAAATTACTTAACCCCCTGTATCGATACATGTGTGAGTCGTTTCGAAACAGATGTCTCTAGTGGCAAATCGTATTGAAACACACTGAGGGTATTTTGAAACGCTTAGGCGATTTTGTATATTGTGGCTTTGAAACACTTAGAAAAATTCACGGGGTTTAAGTTTTAACTTGGAAACATTTTCAATATAAATTGTACTTTTCAAAATCTAGTGTTTGATTACTTAAAAATTTATTTACTTTGCAATCCTTGAATTACTTGTTATATCAAAATCAAATATTAGTTTTACACATCGCATAGGTAATATATATAGGGTAAACTACTGCAGGGGTCACTTATGTTTAGCGTCTGTACAGAGTTAGTCACCACTTTTGAAAAGTGCATATTAGTAGTCCTCTACGTTTTCGATGTGTAAATACTTGGTCACTCCGACGTTAACTCCGTTAGTCCCCTAACGGATTGCTGATGTGGCGAAATTAAAATAAGGATAAATTACTACAATAGCCATTAAAATTTATCTCATGTACATTTTTTCTCCTCAATTTAAAAAAGTAAACATTATAGTCACTAATAAAAATGTTTCTTTATAATTTCACCCTTAAATTTTTAAAAATTCATTTTTCAATCCTAAAACTTTACAATCAATTAACACAATAATATTATAAATGCTTAGATGAAAAATAGGTGCCCAAAGTATACCCTTTGAAACTTAGGTGCCCAAATTGCTCCTATTTAATAACTTAAACTTAAAAATTTAGTCCATTAACTACTAAAAAATTCGAGTTATTAGAATTTCTATTTTATAATTCAAACTTTATTTTGAATTTTTGAGTCGAGTTTATGAAATTATGAGTCGAGTATTTTCACATCAAACCAAAAAATTTAATTTTTTCGAGTCAAGTCGAGTTATTGGAATTTCTATTTTATAATTCAAACTTTATTTTGAATTTTTTAGTCGAGTTTATGAAATTATGAGTCGAGTATTTTCACATCAAACCTAAAAATTTAATTTTTTCGAGTCAAGTCGAGTTATTGGAATTTCTATTTTATAATTTAAACTTTATTTTGAATTTTTGAGTCGAGTTTATGAAATTATGAGTCGAGTATTTTCACATCAAACCAAAAAATTTAATTTTTTCGAGTCAAGTCGAGTTATTGGAATTTCTATTTTATAATTCAAACTTTATTTTGAATTTTTGAGTCGAGTTTATGAAATTATGAGTTGAGTATTTTCACATCAAACCTAAAAATTTAATTTTTTTCGAGTCAAGTCGAGTTATTGGAATTTCTATTTTATAATTCAAACTTTATTTTGAATTTTTGAGTCGAGTATTTTCACATCAAACCTAAAAATTTAATTTTTTCGAATCAAGTCGAGTGTTGCACTTCCCTACATATAATTTTTAATTTTAATCCGCCGACGGTGACGGAGATCGACGATGGCCGATCGGGAAGGTGAACAAGCAACAGTAGACTTGACTTGATTCGAAGTTTTTCTTGGGACAAACACAGATTAAAATTAAAAATTATGTGTAGGGAAGTGCAACACTCGACTTGATTCGAAAAAAATTAATTTTTTAGGTTTGATGTGAAAATACTCGACTCATAATTTCATAAACTCGACTCAAAAATTCAAAATAAAGTTTGAATTATAAAATAGAAATTTCAATAACTCGACTTGACTCGAAAAAATTAAATTTTTTGGTTTGATGTGAAAATACTCGACTCATAATTTCATAAACTCGACTCAAAAATTCAAAATAAAGTTTGAATTATAAAATAGAAATTCCAATAACTCGACTTGACTCGAAAAAATTAAATTTTTTGGTTTGATGTGAAAATACTCGACTCATAATTTCATAAACTCGAATCAAAAATTCAAAATAAAGTTTGAATTATAAAATAGAAATTCCAATAACTCGAACTTTTTTGTAGTTAGTGGACTAAATTTTTAAGTTTGAGTTATTAAATAGGAGCAATTTGGGCACCTAAGTTTCAAAGGGTATACTTTGGGCACCTATTTTTTATCTAAGCATTTATAATATTATTGTGTTAATTGATTGTAAAGTTTTAGGATTGAAAAATGATTTTTTAAAAATTTAAGGGTGAAATTATAAAGAAACATTTTTATTAGTGACTATAATGTTTACTTTTTCAAATTGAGGAGAAAAAATGTACATGAGATAAATTTTAATGGCTATTGTAGTAATTTATCCTTATTTTAATTTCGCCACATCAGCAATCCGTTAGGGGACTAACGGAGTTAAAGTCGGAGTGACCAAGTATTTACACATCGAAAACGTAGAGGACTACTAATATGCACTTTTCAAAAGTGGTGACTAACTCTATACAGACGCTAAACATAAGTGACCCCTGCAGTAGTTTACCCATATATATATGGTGCATTTATATGACAAACATTTCAAATGCATGTTTTGTAGCTAAAGATGAACATGATGCATGGTTATGGCATAGGAAACTAGGACATGCTAGCATGAGTGTCTTAGAGAATTTGGTTTCCCAAAATCTAGTTAGAGGTTTACCAAAGATTAAGTTCTCAATAGATAAAATTTGTGATGCATGTGCCAAGGGTAAACATAAAAGAACCCCATTTAAACCTATTAATGATAACCTCTAAAGCTTATCGATTCTTTAACAAAAGAACCTTAGTTGTAGAAGAGTCCATTCATGTGGTTTTCGATGATAACCTCCTTCCGAGGAAGGATTCTTGTAATGATGATGATGTAGGAATCATTGAAGCTAATGATGGTGGACAATCATAAAAGGTGGATGAGGTTCCAACCAAAGAGAAAGAAGCACAACATCCTCCCATAGAAGCCTTGAAAGACACGAACCTTAGAGAAAAGAAAGTGAACTACCCAAGGGAACTCAACTATGTCAAAGATGGTGAAATCTTGGGTGATCCATCCAAGGGGGTAACCACTAGATCCTCTGTTAAACTTATGAATAATATTACATTCATCTCGTGCATAGAGCCTAAAAATATCAAAGAAGCATTAAATGATAAATTTTGGATATTGAGTATGTAAGAGGAAATAAATCAATTTGAGAGGAGTAATGTTTGGACATTAGTTGATAGGCCTAGTAATAAGTCTACTATAGGAACTAAATGGGTTTTTAGAAAAAAAAACTAGATGAGAGTGGTAACATAGTAAGAAACAAGGTTAGGCTTGTTGCTCAAGGTTACACTCAAGTAGAGGGAATTGATTTTGAAGAGACCTATGCACCCGTAGCTAGGATGGAAGCAATTATGATGCTTCTTGCATTTGTATGCTTTAATGAATTCAAGCTTTTTCAAATGGATTTCAATAGTGCCTTTTTAAATAGTTTTATAAATGAAGAAGTGTATGTAGAACAACCACCCAGTTTTGAAGATTCAAATTTTCCAACCCATGTTTTTAAACTAACAAAAGCTTTATATGGTTTGAAACAAACTCCTAGAGCTTGGTATGAAAGACTTTCAAACTTTTTAGTTGAAAAGGTTTTGAAAAAGGAAAGGTGGACACTACACTTTTCATTAAAAGAAATGACAATGACATATTAATAGTTCAAATTTACGTTGATGACATTATATTTGGTTCTACTAATGAGTTTTATTGCAAGAATTTTCTAAGCTAATGCAAGGTGAATTTGAGATGAATATGATGGGGGAGCTCTCATTCTTCTTGGGACTCCAAATCAAGCAAAGGAAGGATGACATCTTCATCAATCAAGCTAAATACATCAAGGATATGCTCAAGAAGTTTGGCTTGGAGAATGTGAAACCTCAAGCCACTCCTATGAGCTCATCTTAAAGCTAAATACATCTTTTCTTTACCTTACTGCAAGTAGACCCGATATCATGTTTAGTGTTTGCTTGTGTGCTAGGTTTAAAGCTAGTCCTAGAGAATCTCACCTTATATCCATTAAGAGAATCTTTAGATACCTTAGAGATACACCTTGTTTAGGTCTTTGGTATACTAGAGACTCTTCCTTTTACCTTCATGCCTTCTCCGATGCGGATTATGGGCGATGTAAAGTAGATAGAAAAATTATCCCCGGGACATGTCAATTCCTAGGTAGTATGCTCATATCTTGGTTCTCTAAGAAACAAAATAGTGTAGCCTTATCTACCACCGAAGCGAAATACATATCGGCTGTAAGTTGTTGTGCTCAAATCCTTTGGATGAAGCAACAACTCTTAGATTATGGAGTTGATGTAGGTACCATACCCCTTAAGTGTGATAACACTAGTGCAATATGTCTCACTAAGAATCCCATCCAACATTCTAGAACCAAACACATAGAAATAAGACATCATTTCATTAGGGATCATGTCTTAAAGAAAGATGTAGTTCTAGAGTATGTTGACACCTTAAACCAATTAGCGAGTACCTTTACCAAACCTCTAGACAAAGAGCGTTTTTGGACTCTTAGGAGGGAGTTAGGTCTAACTAGCCTATCTGGACCTTTTAGAGCCCTTAAGTGTAAAAAAATTCTTGAATGTTGAATAATGATCATGCTTATGTGCTTTTGCTTCTTAATGCATCTATGCTTGTTGCTAGGGGGAGTATGCATCAGTTTTAGTCTTTATATCTTGCTCATATATCATCCAAATGCATTTAGGGTCGCTCAAAGTTGGATTTTTGACATATTTTTGTCCAAAATACACTTTCTGGCAAAGGCGTATCGATACGGCTATATGCGTATCGATACAGGTTCTTACATGAGAGTTGATACAATAAGCACTTTATCGATACGGTTGTGCGTATCTATACGGTATTTAAAAATAATTTAAAATTGGGGCAAGGGGTATCGATACGCCATGTAAGCGTATCGATACAGTAATGGCTGAAGCATTAAATCGGGCCTTTAAAGAGACTCAACTTTTAATTAAAACTCAAACCCCCTTTTTCCCCAAAAAGCCTAGTTGAAAAATCACTATAAAAACGCTCAAATACCTTCAATTTTTCACACAAAACCTAAATTTTTTTAGGGATTTTCATCAACTCATCAAAACCAAGCTTTGCTATCAATTTGGTGCACTCTGGTCTTCTAATTCAACCATTCTCTATAAATCAAGGTATAAACATTTTTTCTTTCCTTCTTAATTTTCGTTAAATACCATTGGTTGTATTTAATTAATTTTTGTATAAAATATCTACATGTAATATGAGTTTTCAAGTTTTTGCAAAAAATATTTAAAATCTGGAATTTTTTTATTTGAATATAAAATTATATCGTATATTTTTCAAATCTATTTTTCAAAATTCTTTTTACCAAAATTTTCTATTATACTTGTATATATTTTAACCAATAAAATATTGTGTTTTCATGAATACCTTGAATTATTGGAATTTTTCTTTGGATTAAATGTGATGGTAATTGCATACATGTGTTTCGAATTGTTTTTGATGTTGTTTTCAGCATAATGGCACCTAAAAAGAGAGCACGAAGAGTTTTATCTTCTAGTTCATCAAATCCTACTCATGATGATGAGGGTAATGCCAAACCGAACCTCCATGACATTATCCAACATAGTCTCCCTACCGCGTCGGCTATGGCCAATTATAAATTTTTTCAAGGTTTTACTCTTAGGGAAGAACGAGTTGTCTCAATTCTTTTTTAAACTCTGCTCGCTTTAGATTTCAGTATCTTGGTTTACTTCAAAAATGGAAATTCATGAAATTTTTGGGTTTGCCCCCATTTTTATATCGAAACCTTGTCATAATATTCTTTTCAAATGCTATTTGCATTCATGATGCCCAAAGAGAACATGCTATTGCTATTGAATCTCATCTTATGGGAAAAACTTTTCAAATTGACCAAGATACTATTTTTCAAGCTTTTGGTTTTGAAAATATTAGAATTGATGATGAAAATTCTTTGGGTCTGTAGCACCTCCTTCCCGACAAGGTCGAGAACCGGGTCGAAAGGTGATACCGATGAACAGTACAGTGATCGGTGCAATAAAATTTCATCTTATAACCAAAACATGAACAATGTTATACAATATTACATTACCAAATTGCATCTTAGTCCAATTAATCCATTATGAAACAGTAGCTAACCATTTAGGACCAATTCTTAACTTTTACAAGTTTTAGGGACTAAATTGTAAATCAGGAAAATTAGAGGTCCTTCGATACAATTGTCTATACCTTAATGAAAATCAATACAATAAAAACAAGCCTATGAAATTTCATACAATTTTGAATTCATTTATGCATCCAATTTAATCATCCAAATTTTCAGTGACTAATCTATAAATGATGTAAACCTTCAATTTCTGTCTTTTAACCATCTTAACTAACCTTGTATCGAAAAACCTTTAAGTTGTTTCGATACGGGTGAACGATGGTCAACCTTGGTTGATTTTTTCCATTACACCGTATCGATACAGGCAAACCCTGTACCGATACGTGTTAACTCTTATTGACCTTGACTTTAACTCGTTTCGATACAAGTTAGACTCATATCGAAATAGAGGATTCCAGTAGCAAAATGTTCCAGTACAGCTCTAAACCGTTTCGATACGCCATGTTCCTTAGGTTCAATTATGCTTAACCGTATCGATACGCCATTACCCCGTATCGATACAGCCTGACATGTAATGACATATTTTTGCTGGTTTTTAATCGAATTGACCTACCAAACGATGTTCAAATGCAATGAAACCTTACACACAATATTTCAACACTATAAGCTACTAGCATGCCAAATTTCACGATCATACGAATACGTTTACTAGGTTTTGACCTATGTGAGCCAAATATATCATTTTAGCCACTTTTAGCCATTCCAAAAGTCATTTTAGGGCCTTTAACACTATTATCACTAACACACATTACAAGCATACCAAAATGGGCATTAGAGACTAGTTCAACTACTTTGCCACCTTCCTAGGAGTTCCTAAGGTCAAAATACATTACTTTAGGCTTGTAGTGACTTGTCTCGCCTTGACTATTCGATCTCCAACCATGGTGATCTCTCAACCTGAAATGCATGAGATGAGACACGTTAGGCATACATTGCCTAGAGAGGTAGTCATATGCAATATAATAACAATGAGTGATGCAAGTTCATATTCTCAAGCTTATCAATAACAATACCATATTTGTAACACCCCCTTCCCGGTGTGGACGAGAATCGGGTCGGAGCGTGCTACTGGTGAACAATACGGTGATCAGCACAATAAAATTTCATTTTTATAATAAACACTTAAGAAATGTCAGGCAATAAAACATTACCAATATACATATTAGTTCAATTCATTCATAAGAAGGCCATAATTAACTATTTAGGACCAATTTATAGCTTTTACAAGTTTTAGGGACTAATCTGTAAAACTGACAAATTAAAGGTCATTCGATGCAACAGATAATACCACAATGAAATTCAGTGCAATATTAACTAACATGTGAATTTTCATGCAAAACGGTGATCGTTTAGCCATCCAATTTAATAATTCTAAACTCATGGACTAAACTGTAAACAATGCAGACCTCCAGGTTAAGCTTTATAACCACTTTAACTAACACTGTATCGAAACATTCAAGGTTGTTTCGATACGGATGATCAATGGTCAACCTTGTTGACTTTTCTCTTCATATTGTATCGATACAAGTAAGCCTCGTATCAGTAAAGGTTGACTCTCTTTGACTTTGACCAGTTTTGATACGCTATGAACCCGTATCGAAATGATGGATTCCAGTGACAAAATGTTTCGGTATGGCCTTAACCCGTTTTACTACACCCTGTTTTCTCAGGTTAAATTATGCTTACCCGTATCAAAACGCCATCACCCGTTTCGATACAGCTTGACCTGTAATGACAAATTCTTGCTGGTTTTTATTCATTTTAACTTATCAAACGGTGTCTAAATGCAATGAAACTTTATACACAGTATTTCAGTGCTATAAACTACCGTCGTGCCAAGTTTTGTCATCTTTCGAATACATTTACCATGTTTTCACCTCTTTAAGCCAACTATGCATTTTAAGTCATTTTCAAGCAAACATAACAAGTCATTTAAGGCACATATAACACATAACCCTCATACACATAACCAGAACACCATTATCGAGTACTTTAACTACTTTGCCACCATTCTAGAAGTTCAAGGGGACAAAAAGTACTTTACATTAAACTGTGGTGACTTGCCAGACTTTCAGCTAATCTCGATCTTGTTTCGATACTTCTTTATCCTGAAATGTATAAACAATGAATGCATTAGACTTACATAGTCTAAGTGAGGTACCAATAACAATAAATGCACTTGGTATACTTTCATGCTTTGATGACATTCATAACATTAACTAAACAATGATCATGGCATATTCTTTATTCATGTTGAATCATGGTATCAATAATCAATTCACCAATAACAATAACTCAATCTCATGACAATGCAATATCATTAATCATTTCATCAATGGAAATATCAATAATCAATATTCTTCCTTGGATCGATTTCAACCATATTTGGATACACGAGTTCCACCACTACACCAACAATGAACATCATGGTCCAATATCCTCCACTACACCGTTTTGACCAACACATATCACATCCCTCCACTACACCGTATAATCTTCGTACCACTGAGCTCATGAATTCTATGGCATGCCAATTGTATCCAATACTTCGATCCCAAGCTCCAAGAACAATAGTTCAATATCAATGGTTCAATGGCAATAGTTTGATATCAATGATTCAATGTCAATATCTCAATAATCATGTAGTCATAACAATAGGCAATGTCAATAAACTCATGTCAAAGATTCTATATGTCAATGCTTCAATGATTTCCATGACAATAATTTCATTGCTATAGACAATGGATCGATGTTATACTTACTAAACTTACCAATATGGTTTTCAATGATGCTTTATACAAAGCCCATTTGATTCAATAGTTAGTAAATCATATAAAATCAATAACGGTAAATTCGAAAAGGCTCCTCACTCAATTCTGAGACTCCAACTACACTCACCTCAATATCCGAAGCTCTTAAGGCTCTCGGATGGCGATTCCTTTATTCCTAGCTTTTGATGGAGACGATGGGTTAATCTTTTCCACTTCTTGAGCTAGGAAGAACAATAAGGAGTTATTAGAATCAATATAAAAATATCGATACTTGAATAGCCATTAGCTATAGACAAAGCTTATCTTAAAGCTTGAAATTGGTCACTTAATGATCAAAAGAATTGATGATTGACTTGGGGCTTCCACTTACCCAATCGATAGCTACGAATTGATGTTCTTAAAATAAGGAAAGCCTAAGCTTAAGGCTCACAAATGGAGAGGTGTGTGCTTGAGCTTGATGGAGAAGATGACAATGGAGGTGTAAGCTTAATATTTCCAAGATACAAGATGGAAATGGTTCTCGATGAAAAAATGCAAAGATGAAAGCTCTCTTTTCTCCAATTCATTTTAAGGGGATTTCAAACTTAATCATTACCCACCTCACTTTTAGCCAATAGGAAGATTTCCTTCATTCAAGGGAAAGCTCAAAATATAATATTTATCTTTTCTTTATCCTTTCCCAAATTAGACATATAGATGGCTATAAGTCATCTTTTCTGATGATAATCACGTGGAAGGGGCAACAATAAGCAGGTGAGTCATCACCTTATCCTTTCCTCTCAATTTTTCATTTAAATATATTCGAAACAGGGGACCCGTTTCGAAACGAGTAAAACCGTATCGAAACGGTTGAGCAAAAGTCCAAAAAGTTAGTTAATTCAGTTACACCGTATTGGAACGCCCCTTAATTGTTTCAAAACACCTTTCCTAGGCCGTTTCGATACGGGTCTGACTGTATCGAAACACCTAGCTCAAAACATTATATTAAGGCATTTTAAAGGCCATCTTAACTAAAGACTTGGTTCAATTAAGGTCCTATAACAATATAATCTATAGCAATGATTCGATATTTCAATATTTTAATATCAATACTCCGATCATCGGAATCCAATTCCGACTAGACCAGTTTTCGGGGTGTTACAATATTTCAATATACAATTTTTAACATATCAAATTCATTATTAGTCCTTGGATTGAATGAAGATAGTGGATATGTGAATTCTTACACCTCGCCAAATTAATGAATGATCCAATCCCTCTGCCTCACCAATATGACCAATACCAAAACACATCCCTCTGCCTCGCCAAATCAATATAGGTTGTAGCCCTAGGATCGTAGTCCACTCGTACACCGAGCTCATGAATTCTATGGCATACCAATTGTATCCAATGTCCATTCAAATCCAAGGTTTCAATGTCAATATCCATATTCAATATTCAATGATAATTCCGATGACCAATGACTACAATATTATCAATAGCGAACATGTCTCATTATCAATATTTCATGGTTTCAATGTCAATGTCAATTTCAATATTCAATAATTTATTTACAATGTTTCAACAACAATAACTATATCGATGACAATGCATGATGACGATGCCAATAACTATGTCCGATGTTCAATAGCATACTTATCGACGCTTACCAATGAATCTGTTTAACAATCTGATGCAACTTCCTCAATAGTAATGTTAGCTATAAGACCGAAATCAATAATAAAGGATTCGGGAAGGCTCCTCGCCTAATCTCGAGACTCTGACTACACTCACCTTAAAATCTGATGCTCTTATGGCTCTCGGATGACAACGCCCTTGATCCTAGCTTTCGATGGAGATGAAGAAACCTCTCTCTCCACTTCTTGAGCTAGAAAATCAATAGGGAGATTATTAGGATCGATATCACGATATCAAAATCAATATAACGATATCAAAATCGATATCTGATTTCAATATAGACAACAACGATGAAATATCCATGGATGGTCAAAACCCTAGCTTGAGATTAAGCTCGATACATCCATGGAATCCAATAATCGATTGAGGAATATAGCTTACCGAATCGATAGCAATGATTCGATATCAATAAATCAAAGAAAAACTAAACTAAAGCTTGCTCTCTAATGGACGTGCTAACTTGGGGGAAGATGATGAATATAGAGAATTGAGAGGTGCTTTCTTGCTTTTCTAAGTCTCAGTGAGACTTTAATTGGCTATTCATTTAGCTTTTTAATTTTTATATCTTTCCTTCAGGTGAAACTACTTCACCAGATTGTCCCACGTTGGGATATTAAAATTGAGGAGGGGCTAATAGCAAGGTTAGTCCCTCAACTCTTTATTATCTATGGTTTTGACCCTAAAATTTCCGATTTCCACAATTTAGCCACTAATCAATTTCGATACTATTCAATAAAGTCCATGTTCAATAAATTGACTCAATTAGAGCCCAATATCGAATTATTAACAAGTCGATACAATATTTAAACTATTGATGTGAGATTTCTGATCACTAAAACCCAATTCTGACTAGACCGGATTTTGGGGTGTTACAGGGTCATGGTACTCTTGGTTTTGTAACTGTTTTGAATGCCCACGATCAAATTCTTCACCTTATTATCTCTTGGTGGATTCTTCCCTCCGGTGGGAAATTTTCAACTATTCGCCAAGTCAATGACTTTTGGCTCCGTTGTTTTCATGAGGGTAAACACCCAAATCTTTGCCAAATTATGTTTCCAACCTTGTATATCTTTTCCAAAACCGTCATACAGAACACGTCAAAATATTTTTACTATAGGACGACTTTGAGTCATTTGTTTCATTTCCTAGAAATAGATTGTTCCTATGACTATCTCGAACCTCTTGGCCTACCCATTGATGAACGTTCCCTAAACTTCTCTCACTTTCAGTTCATCAACAATGAATGGGTTCGTGTTCCTCGACCTCGTCGTCAAGATCAACCTCCTCCGGAAGCTCCTTAAGGTCCTAAAATTGCTCAAACCTCTGTGGATGGTCTCATAACCTTTCTCACCGAGCAATTCACCACCATTCAGACGGACATGAACTCAAGATTTGTAGCCATCGACACTCGTTTCACCAAAGTGGAAGATCGCTTGAGGGAGATAGAACAACGGTAAACCTCCGTGGATATTTCTCTCACCGCTCTTCATGGCTCTTGGATCAATGCTAATCATTCTCAAGCCACACGAAATGATGAGGATGATGAGGAAGATGATGGTAGGAATGAATAGATCTTTGCATATCATTCCATATCACTTAGATTTCTAGTTTATGCACCTATCTTTTATGTTTAAGGACCTATGCTTTGTTTTTATGTTTTTAGAATATGAGTTTGGAATTATGTTTGACCTTTTGTTTGCCTTGAATATTCCTTGCTTAATGATATTATGTTGCTTCTTTACGCTTTAAATTGTGCTTAATGTTTATTATATCCATATTTTATGCATTGTATCATTTTGATCTAACAAAAAGGGGGAGAAGTGTAAAAAGGAGCCAATATTTTTTTTTTGGAAATTTTTTAACCTTTTTGAAAACCTATCTTAAATTAAGAGGAAGTAAGCTTTTCAAAAGTTTTCACATTTAAAAATTTATATTTGGTTTTGCTATATCAAAAAGGGGATTGTAAAACCTAAATTGATTTTGATATAACAAATTGTATAAGTGCTTATTTGCAAATACAATAAATTTTAAGTATTTCAAAGACCCGCAAATTGACAAGCCTTTTTGAATCAAATGATTTTTCAAGACAAATTATTTCAAGTGTTCAAAAATTTCCTAAGTATTTTCAAGCAAATTTTCATCTCTACGCCCAGGTGTATCGATACGGTTTTCCAACACTGGAAAATCAATTAATCAAGGCGTAATGATATGGTTTAACCCCGTATCGATACGATCTTCATATAGGCAAGCTATTAAGGCATAACGTACCAATACAATCTCACTCCGATCGATACGATTTGGATTATGATAGCAAATCTTTGTTTTAAATGAGTTGAACGTTGGCTGTCAGTTATTGGAATCCTAAATGTTTTAAATGATCGTTAACCGTATCGATACACCTAGATAGCGTACCGATACGCTTTTTGTCAAAACGCAATTTAGGATTCTAGTGAGCGAAAACTGTATCGATATTGTCACACCCTAAAAACACCCTAGAAGAAATCATAAGAAATTAAAATGAAAAGTGTAAAAGTTTTTACACTTGAACAAAAGTTCGAAATGAATTAATGTTGTAGCTATTAAATTAAGGATATATATATATATAACACTTATGTAATATTAGAAAATTTATCACATATATATATATGTATGGTAATAGAAAATGAAGATAATAACATATAATATGTATATTAAGGTTAGTGGGATTTGATGAATCAAATTAATATGTGGGTATAGGGAAGACAAGTGTCCCACTTAAGGAGACTAAGGGGACACTCGACTAGGAGACCTTACTCCATCATCCTTCCATGCAAACACACATACACTATCACCGAAAATAACCAAACAAAGAAAGAGGATTTGAGAGCTTGAAATCTGAAGAAAAAAAATGAGGCTTTAAAACATCTTTGATTGCTGGAAAAAAATAGCTAGGGTTATCAAGTTTGCATGCATGTTCATACAATTCAAGTAAGTGTCTAATATGTTATTCGATTTTATCCTTGAATTTATATGGTTATCTTGATGAATTTTGGGTTTGATATTGCTGGAAAGTTGTTGTTAAATGCCTGATTTTGTTTAAATAATGATGGGTTTGTGATATTAGAGAAAATGAACTGGAAAATTTGATTGAAACAAGTTAGAACATAAATCTGCCAAGATTTGCACTTGTAGAATACCTTGTATGAATCTGGATTTTTGAGTATGTTAGAGATCGAAATGGAAAATTTTATGTAGGACAAAGTTGTCGAAAATTGAATTTACTGTAGCATAGAGGTCTTGGAATGATGAAAATGTTTATAGGGTTTCTAGAAATTAAGTTAGAACAAAATTGGTTACATGTAAGATGAAATCTGGAAAATTCTGGGCAATTCGGTTAAAACTAAAAAATTAAGGATTAATTTGCTAAGCAATAAATTTTAGAAATCTTGTTTAGAAATAGGGAATATGATTAATGAATGAAATATAACTTGGCTGGAATGAGTTATAGCTTAAATGATAGTTTACAGCTCACTAGAATACTTAGAAACCTAATATGGACTAATCTGAAAAATGATAGAATTTAGGGACTGATTTGCCCTGTTTTTGAACCAAATGAAACTTGAAAATATAAAGCATAAACATGTTAAACTTTTCTTAAAATGCTGGATTTAAACTAGTATTGGATCATAGTTAAAATGTACACTAAAGTCACCTAGTAAATCAAGTTGGCAGAATAGGCCCTAGAAAAATGCCCTGTTTTCAAGTGTAAAACTGTATTGATTGGAAAATAGGAAAAATACGATCCATACATGGATTTAAAGCTGAGTGAATAAGCTTTCTGGATTAATAAAGAAATATAAATTTAGAGTTGTGAGTAAAACGTTATGGACAAAAAAGTGACTGGTACTCAATCTGCCCATAAAAAAATAGTTTTGTAATGTTCAATGTTTGCACTTGTTTAAATGAGCTTGTATGTTTGAATTGGATTCAAGAATTCGACAACCAAATAGAAAGGAAAAGGCATAGTGATCAAGGAAACAACATAGCTTGGAGTATTGTGAGTGTAGTTCATTCTTAGGGTTAGGACTAGTGTCCTAACCAATGTTTTTATTTGATTATATGATGAATAGAAAGCATGAAATGAATCTAATTAATATTTGGTAAATGCTTAAGGGAAGAAGTTAAATGGAAAGATAAATGCTTATGTTTGCTCTAATTTAGTGATCTTGTGTGATATATGATTCATGCCCTTGATTGATGAACTATATGGGTTTCATGATATGAACTTATAAGTGATTCTAAGCTACTATTTTTATGAATTCATGAGTGAAACAACATGATATACTTGCTGGAAATTGCTTGAATGATGACCTTGAATAGGTCTAGTGTATTGGTGACATGAACATGTTGTATGACCTTGTAAACTGTTTGTAAAACACTTAGTTGATCTTCTTGGCAATTAAAAGACTTAATAAGTCCTTGGTTGACTAATGGTCCTTAGGTAGAAGGGTGTGCCTTAGAGTCTAGAGCTCCTCTGAAATTAGTACCTAGTGTACTCTTTGTTGGTGTTGTTAGCACCTTGTGAAATTGATGCTTTGAGCATCCTCTGTTGAATATGTGAATACCTTGAATTGGTGAAAGACACCTTAATGCATTGAGCATCCTCTGATTTTGATGCATTGTACATCCCTTGAATTGGTACTTTGTACCTAAAGAGACTTGATTACCTAGTTCTACTAATCTACCAAGGCAAAACATGACAAGTACTTGAAATAAGACATAACAAGTGAGATATGTGATATGTTTTGATATGTGATTGTAATCATATGAAATTCCATAAGTCCATTATATGTTTGATTAAATGCTGGATTGGTTACATTGATGTAAATATGCCTATAAATCTATTTGTTGTATACATGATTCTAAAACTAGCTAAGTATGACTTGACCATGTTTAAACTAGCTAGGTGTTACTTGTGAAAAATGAAGTCTAGCTAGGTAACCTTGATTCATTGAAATAAGACACCTAAAAGATTGAACTAGTAGATTTAAGTACTACCTCACTAAGTACATCTTTGTACTTATCACTCTTTGTTTCCTTCTTCCCAAAACTACAGGTCGTTCTGATTCTGAAGTTGGCCTAATCTGATTCGGGAGCTGATCACAAGCCAAAGACAAGTATTATATGACTTTTGTTTAGACTCCTAGAAGGAGGCATATATATATGTATATGTATTTAGAGCTATGTCCCATGCATTTTGAGTATTGTATATATGTGTTTGGCTGGATATATTATGGATCAAATACTATGGCTTGTAATAGTTAAACCATCTATGTTTTACATGTTAATGTCTATGTTTTGAGATGTATATATAAAATGGATTAATGATCGCCTAAAGCATGATATGAGTCTTGAATATATCTTGGATTGATATATGTGTTACAATTACATGTTTAACATGATATGTTTACTTGGTTGATGTAAAGTGCTCATAAGTCCTATATTTTATATGCATTCTATTCATATTATTGTTGTTCTTAAGTATATTTTAGGCATATTTAGGTGCATGCATGCATTATTTACAATATTCTTTACTCTACTCTGTTTATATTGAATATCTTTAATTTGGTGAGAAAATGTACTGTTTTAGTTTAGTTTTAGTTTCAGTTACTAGAAGCTGTCAGGAGAAGAGAGGAGCTGAGGAGTTGATGTTGAGGCAGCAAGCCAAGGAGCTGTACTAAAGCAGCTCAACACAGAGTGAAGTGTTGTCGCCGCCATACCTGCCTCCCAGGGCAGCAATTGAAAGATTTGGTGAATTGGAGTGCGATTGGAAGAGCATAATTTCTTGAGTCCAATAAGCCCATCCATGCAATTTATCGATGCCGGAAACAGCGGACTAAGCCACCCAAGGGAAGATTATCCAAGGCGGCTTAAGGCTACTTGTGCCACAAAGAGTCCAACTTCAAGTCAAAGAAGTCGGAATTTAAAGGATGTATTCAATGCTAAAGCTACTTTATGATGAGGAAGACTTCTACTCCAAAAAGGACTTGACCTAGGCCTATGTCCTATATATACTTGATCATACCTTGTATTTTAGACACTACATAGCCGGCATAGCCTAATTTCTCTTGTGTTTTCTTGCCGCCACTATGTTCCAAATTCGCTAGGGTTTGGGTTATGTTGTAAAGTAGTTGTGAGAACGGTTGTTTAGGTTTTAAGTTTGTTTTTGCAATAAATTCAAGGTTTGCTTATTTAGTGTTCTTCATTGTTTTCAATTGAGTCGAGAGATCGATTGGAAGCAATCTATTTGTTTGGTATCGAGAGAGTCAAACTCACGAAAGAAGTAAGCACGATCTCATCAATACCAGGTGTTGATCAATCCAGTCTAGACATAGGTCAAGGTTTAAGGCGGATAAAAAAGAACGAACTAAAGGTTGTTGTTCATTGTACGATTCACGTCGACGGGTATCATCTGCAGTGGGCAACAACAATATTCTAACTTAGACATAAGCGAGATCATTATCAAGCGTTTTGCCGAGCCTTGAAGGACTGCCGAGTTTGCCGCAAAGCCAATTGTCCGTTCCACTGTCGAGGCAGCGAAAGCATCAAAGCAGCCAATCTGCCATCTTCCGCTAAGGTAGCAAAGTCTGGCAGCGCAAAACATCTTAACCTGTTCAGCGCAGTTTCACACTACTAAGCAACATTACATGACCCATTCTCTCACCCTTATCTCTTCTATCAAATTACTTGTGTTTATTTTCTTTTCTTTACAAACTAAAATTTACTTGCTGGTCTATTTGTTATCCAATATGTCTTTTCATGTTCTTTCGTTTCTTGTTTCGTCCACTCTTCGCATTGTTCATCTTTCGGGCAGTTTTTTAAATGGCTACTGTGGCAGCTACCAAAGTTGTTGCCTAGGCAGTCTTGCTGTAGGCAGGGTCTGTTATCTTCAAGGTTGAACTCTGAGACGGCATCCAGTAGCTGGCATTCTTCTGGATCTTCAGCATGTCTCATGGATCGGAAAACGTTCAATTTTACTTGTTGATCGTCTATCCTCATCATAAGTTCGCCTTTTTCCATATCGATTAGTGTTTTCCCGTAGCAAGGAAAGGCCGCCCCAGGATGATTGGTGCTTTTTTCATCCGCTTCACAGTCCAGTACCAAGAAATCGGTAGAAAAAATAAATTTATCCACCTTTACCAGAATGTCCTCAATTTTTCCTTCCGGTTGTTCTTATGTTTTGTCAGCCAGCTGAAGCATCACCGTTGTTGGGCAGGCGTCTCCTATTCCTAGTTTCTGGAAAACAGATTTAGGCATTAAGTTTATGCTTGCCCCTAGGTCACATAATGCTCGTACGGAGTGGTTGCTGCCTATTTTGCATAGGATTATAAAGCTCTATGGATCTTTTTGTTTGGGTGGTGTTTTATTGTGCAGCATAACCATGCATCCTTCTGTTACTGCCACTGTTTCAAATTCCCCAATCCTTTTTCTCTTGAATATCATATCTTTTAAGAATTTGGCATAGTTGGGCAATTGTTCAATCAACTCTATTAGAGGAAGGTTGATTTTGGCTTGCTTTAGCACATCCAGGAACCTTTTATATTGCATCTCTTGCTTCTGTTTCTTCAGTCTCTGGGAAACGGTGGTGGAGCCGTGGAGGTACAGGGTTGATAGTTTTTTCTTTGTTGGGCATCCTATTCTAGGTAGCTGATTCAGGTTCTTCCCGTTCATTCCCGATATTATCTACTGATTCTTGTTCTAGTGTTGTCACGGCAGATTGTTTGACGGGTCGAACTGGTTCGATAGGTGATGTTTCTCTTGCAGCAGGCATGGATGGGTCTTGTAATGTTATCTCGCTTATGGTTGTTACATCCTTGCAATATTCATGGGATTTTCCTTTTGCTATTTTAGTGTCACTAGGTAATCCACCCATTGGCCTAGTACTGATGATCTGAGCAAACTTCCCGAACTTTTTCTCCAGATTTTTTAATGCTGCCTCTTGGTTGTTCATCCTACTTTCTGTCTTGTACATGAAAGATTCAGTTTTATCAATGAATTTAGTTGTATTAAGTATGAAATCATTAGTACGAGACATGAAAGTGTGCAGGGTAGATTCTAAAGAGGAAGTGTTTGCATCATGCCGTGGTGGCATCTGTCGCGACAGGTTCTGCTGATAATCTCCTCGTTGCTGTGATGGGTTTACAACAATTCTGAGGTGTCTCCAAGAGTATTTGGGATGGTTCTTCCATCATGGGTTGTAGATATTCTGAGCAGGTCTGCTATTCCTCTCATATCCCCCCATATAATTGGCGGATACGGCGCAGTCAGAGGAATCATGATCGCCACCACATTCTTCACAAAATGGCTCCACAGTTTTTACTTAATATACCTTCCCAGCATGTTGGACAATCTTCATGACTAGCTCTGTCAGTGCGTCTAGGCGGGCGTTAACAGATTCTGAGGCTTCTACCTCATTTTCAGTGGCTCGCCGCCTTGTGCCGCCTCGGCGGGCTGTCGGGTATTTGTAGTCATTTTTGGCGGCTTGGTTCAGCAGCCGCAGTGCTTCCTCTGGTGGTCTGTCGAGAATGATCCCATTGGTCGAGGCATCTGTCATCATCCGAGTTGGGTAGTTAACCTCGTTGTAGAATATGGATTCCTGCGTCCAAGGTGGAAGACCTTGTAGCGGGTAGTTATTCAGCATTTGTTGGTACCACTCCCATGCTTCGTACATCGGCTCATCATCCCCTTGTCTAAAGGTTGTGATCTCATTCCGCAACCTATCAGTAATGTTGGACGGGCTTAAACGGTCTAGAAAATCTTTGCAGAGTTCTGTCCATGTATTAAAAGATCCGGCTAGCTGGTTGTTTAACCATTGTTTTGCCCTATCCCACAGTGAATAGGGGAACAACCTCAGCCACAATACATCCTGGTGGACCCCATGTATCTTGAATGCTCGGCAAATGTCCTGGAATCCTCGTAAATGCTGCTGAGAATCCTCTGTGGAAGTCCCTCTAAAGTGCCCTGGTGTGTTTATCATGTTGAACATGACGAGCTTTAATTCAAAATGGTCCGCCCCTATGTCAGGTTCTGTCACTATTGGTTCTAACCCTCGGAAGTCGTGCTCGAGATATTCTCTAGAAGTTCGAGCGGGCTGGGGTTGCCTGGGCAAATCAGGGGGTCCTGCCGTGGTAGATCTTGAGGACCTTTGGGCGGCAATCCTGTTGCCTGCCCCTGCCATGTGCGGCATCGTTTGGTGGGTCATCGTTTACCATGTTTACCCTTTCTTTTCATTTGTCTTCTTTGTTTTGTTTTAGGAGTTCCATGAGCTTCTTCTTAATCCTTCTTGCTTCACGTTCGAGATCATCGTAAATGAGGAGATTTCCTTTAGGGTTTGCCATGGTCATACACTCGCAAAGGATACAGTAATTTTTTTTTGCTTTTTTCGATTAAAAATAAAGGTAAAAGTAAATAACATGTGCAGAGATTGAAAAACGAAATTTGTTGTTACCAATCCCCAGCAACGGCGCCAAAAACTTGTAGGGTGTGTAGGTGTTCCCTTTTTGTGAGAGCGCAAGTGCACACTCCTGTCAAGTTATAGTATAAAAGATGTTGAATCCCACGATGATTGGACAACTTGGTTCGTTTTGTAGTTCCTACACAAGGTAAAATAAAAACACAAGTATATTAATTGTTGAGATGAAAAAAAAATGAAAAAACAAGTAATAAAGGAGGTGATTCAGGATGATAGAGCAGGTAGGGTTATGCTGCCACTTAGTGTGAAAACTGCATTGTAAAAGGACTGAGTTGTTTCGTGCTGCCATGATATGTTGCCTCGGCGGGTATGGCGGGCGGTAGGCTACGACCTTGTCACGCGGCTGCAGCGGGTCACTACCTTTGCAACTTTTGTTGTCTCAGCAGGTGGAATGGAAATAAGTCGTGACGGCAGATCTGGAAGATACTCCAAGTTCGGCGGGAAAGTCGACAGTGATCCTCCTTATTTCTAGGAAAGGATGCTCGAAAAGCTAGCGTGACGTAGGCAATACATAGCAAACTCAGCGTGAACCTAACACATGCTAGTAAACTCGGTTGATGATCACTTTTAGCCGCTGAAACTTGTGAACTTGTTAGGAACCAAGTTAGTCACGCCCCAACATGTTGTGACCGTGCTTAACCCTTTCGTGAGCCTTACACTTTCGTGCCCGACAAATGGATTCTCTCAACTGACTGGTGTGGACTAAATGAAAGAATGAAGTACACAAATTAAGCAAACTTGGAATATTTTATTAAAACAAAACAACTCAAAACCTAATACAACAGTTTCACAACTAGTTTACAACATAACCCTAACCTCAAATGGAGTTTAGAACATAGCGGCGGCAGAAAACTCTAGCTATGTCTATTGAAAACCTCAGATGATTTGAACTAGGAATACAATGAGTATTTATAGACAAATAACTAGGTTAAGTCCTCTATAAAGTAGAAGTCCTCGAAAGTAGCTTTCCATCTTTAATATGACTTTAAACTCTAACTTCTTTGCATGGAATATGGACTTTATCTCGTTTGCCTTAGCCCGCAAGTAACCTTGAGATCTTGCTTCGACGGCTCTGGCTGCTGCTACAGATGTCGGAAAATTAAGTGGATGGCAGCGATAGATTCAAGATTTTAAGCTCTAAAAATCGCACTTCGGTTCTCCAACTCCATAGTCAGCTGCCGTGGGCAGCAAGGTCGACAGCAACATTGCTCGACAGCAAATGTCTTCTGCTGGAACTGCATTAGTACAACCCCTAGGTTTGCTACCTCAGCATTGCATCCTCAGCTCCTCGGTTCCCTCTTTCAGCCTTTTAGTACCTAAATACAAAAATACACTAAAACAATATCTCTTGTTTACCAAATAAACGATAATCTATAGGAGTGAGGTAAAGCAAAGAAATATTGTAAATTGCCATGCATGAACCTTCTTTTACCTAAAATGAGCTCGAAAACAGTAAAAATAAGAGATGGAATGTGCATGAAATATAGGACTTATGGACACTTTATACGCCGCCCAGGCAGGAGTTAAACTGACTTAGCCAAGATGGGTCGCCATTGAAAGAGGCTAATTTCCTGAGCCCAACGAGCCCAGTCTTGCAATTATCTGAAGCCTGTAGCGGCCTGAGGAGCTGATTAAAGATAGATAAGTAATATGCTTATCTTTACTTGCTGAAGAAGGAAATGTCCAAGGAGTCCATATTCAAGTCAAAAAGGAGACATCGTTTAATGTAAAGTTACTTTAAGGACTTCTACTCCAAGGAGGACTCAAACTTAGGCCATGAGCCCTATATATACCCATGTATGTGAGGGTATATGGGCATGGAGGGATGCACAGATGCATAGATTCATAGCGGAGAGGTAGATAGATAGATTGGGGGTGTTGGAGTTCGAGGCACAACTCTCCTAGGGTTTAAGTTTTTGTATGTAAAGTAGTTGTGAGAAACGGTTGTAATAGTTAAGTGTGTTTTCAATAAATTATTCTTGAGTTTTCTTAATGTTGAGTGTGTAAAAGTTCTATTATTTACCCTCTATTTAACCCATATTTCTGCTGCATTCAAGAATAATTCATTACATTTAGGTTAGAGTTCAGTTATACATCACAAATATATTAAATGGCACAATTTCTACTGAAATTGGTTGCTTTTGCAGGTAGCTGCTGTAGCAGATGGAGAAGCAGGCGCTGGGCAGTGATGTAGCAAAGCTGGAACTGGATGTGCAGACGAGGAGGACGATGCTGCCATGGCCGCTGCCATGGCAGCCAAGGACGACATCAATGTTGAGGAGAAGAAGCAAAGTGGACCTCGACAGAAAGAGAAAATTAAGCCCATTTGTCGTAGAGCACCCATATATTTTTCCAAGCCCTAGATCAGAATGAAGGCCAAGCCCAAAGTTCAAGGAAGAAACTCCAAGCAAGAAGGAAGGACGAATTAAAGACTTATGCTCTGAAGATTTAGTCTTTAATAGAGTTGTACTTTAATTTAAACTTGTATTCTTGTCATATTAGAAAACTTGAACCCAAGGCCTATATAAAGGCATGTAATTCGACCTAGGAGAGGACATCATCTATCTCTAGCCTTCTTCCCAAAACCCTAGGATTGCTTTTGTTTTAGGAATTTTTTGTTCAATAAAATAAACTTCAAGTTCGATTATTCTGGTTTTCAACATCTTGCAAGAGTATTGGGAGAGCATTGTGAGATTATCTATTTACTTAATATCGAGAGAGTTAAGTATACGAAAGGAATAAGTGCGGGTTCTCTAGTTTATAGTTGAACTATCTCGGACCTAGGGATAGGACGAGGTTAAGTGGCTAAGGAAGAATTCAACAACATCGGTGTTCATCCTTCGATTCACGCCGGGAGGTATCATCTAAGACGTGTTCATCGACAGACTTGGACCTAGGGATATGCCAAGGCATAGCAGGGATTCTTGCCAAGCTTGAAGTACAGAGCTGTGTGATCGTTGCCGCGACTAACTACAGACCGCTGCCGCGACAGGTGTTGTCGCGACAGGGACAACGACAGAACAGATTTTCCTAGACTTTGCAACACCTACACTACTGAGCAATTCAATACCAGCCCATTCTCTCTATCTTAATTTCGTTACTCTTTTATTTAAGTGCTCTTTATTATCTCGTGACAATAACTTAAATAATTCTCTTCTCTTTCGTGCAGTAATCCAAGGTGAAGCTACTAGCCCAGTCCCTGTGGAGACGATATCTGATACTTCCGTATCACTTTACTACTTGTGTCGTGTACACTTGCACTACATTGCGATAGACACTTTTACACGCAACAAGTTTTTGGCGCCGTTGCCGAGGACTGGCAACATAACTTTACCCTACCTTTTACTGCATTCTTTTTATTTTTCTGTTTTATTTTGGATTGTTCAACCTGTGCTTTTCACAAGGTTTCTTGTTTATGTGCAGATCGAGATGAGGAAAGGAACCTGAGTATCCATTAGATCCTGAAATAAAACGTTCGTGCAATCTTAGGAACCGACTCCGCTTCGTACTAGCCAGAAAAGAATACCTTGAAGAACAGTTAGAGGCCATGAACAACCAAAGAAATCCCCAGGATAATAACAATCCTGCCGGAGATGGAGGGAACGATCCACCTGTCGACCCTCCTGCCATTGCCGCACGTCAGTCATGCCGAGACTACATGCTCAACGATCATGTGGAACTAGAAACCACCCTGCCAGATGTAGATGTTGAAAACTTTGAACTGAAACATGTTATGTTCAGCATGATCAACAACGCTGGCCAATTTAGTGGTGCTGCTACAGAGGATGCTAGGGAGCATCTGAAAACGTTCTAGGAAATCTGTGTCGTTTAGACTACCAGGAGTTAATCCGGAGATACTGAGGCTTCAGTTATTTCTTCATTCATTGAGGGACAGAGCAAAGACTTGGTGGAATAAACTAACGTCGTGTTCAATTCGAACTTGGGCAGATTTAACTCGTGAATTTTTGTCTCGTTTTAATCCTTCACACTTATCTGAGCGATTACGTAATGAAATTGCTACTTTTCAACAGGAAGACGACGAGCCAATGCACGAAGCCTGGGACAGATTTACCACTCTGCTAAGGAATTGCCCAATGCATGGATTCCCCGTTTGGAACTAGGTAACTAAATTCTATAATGTTGTCAATTTAAAAACTCGTATAAGAATTGATTCAGCAGCAAACGGATTACTGCTGGACAAAGACCCAGATGAGGCAATGGCAGTATTGAAAAATCTAGCGAAGAATGAGGAACAGTTTCCTACAACAAGAAGAGGGGGTAAACGAGTTCTAGCTGTAAAAGATTATGAGGCCGACAGTTCATTAAAATCACAGGTGGCATATCTCACTAAGGCAATGAAAAAGCTCTTGAAAGAAGATTCACAGTCTGTCTACTCTGCTGAAGAGGTATGCGAAACTTGTGAAGGAAATCACAGTTCGGAGGAATGTCCATTACAGTTAGAAGAAGGGATGTATGTTGGGAACTACAATAAGCAGAACTATAACTCCAACAACTACAATCCCAACTGGAGAAAGGATCCCAAGTTCTCTTGGAGCAATCCTAATAATGCCCTGAATCCTCAAGTACAGAATACTCAGAACCAGGGAGGACCTAGATTGCTGACTCGGCAGCAACCGCAGCAACATCAGCAACAGCCACCAGCTGCCACAACTAGTATATTGGAACAGACATTGGCTACATTTATGTCTCAAACAGGAACCTACATTGAGAACATGAATCATTTTGTCAAGAAGACGGAAACATTCATGGATAAAACAGAGATGCGAATGACCAATCATGAAGCTACTCTGAAATCATTGGAGACGCAGATGGGTCAGGTTTCCCAGCATATTAAACCAAGGCAGAATGGAGGATTTCCTAGCGATACTGAAAATGCTAAACAGCCCACACATGAGCAGTGCAAAGCCATCACTACTAGGAGTGGGAAGAAACTACCAGGGCCTGAGAAGGAAGCTGAATCAGTTAAGAAACCAGCCTTGGAGTCGACTGTCGAGGAAGCTGCCCCGACAGGCAACAAACAGCATGCTGCCGATGAGCCTGTCACGATAGCAGAAGGGACAGAGGAGAAAGATGATGAACCAAAACCTCCTCAGATATGAATGCAATGGGAAGGACGTATTGCTGATTATCGTCCTCCACCTCATTTTCCTAAGCGGTTACAAAAATTGAAATAGGAATCACAACTTAAAAAGATTTATGATATTTTTAAGCAGATCCATATCAACATTCCGCTGTTAGATGCTATAAAGGAGATGCCTGGTTATGCCAAATTCCTCAAAGATTCCATGTCGAAGAAATCTAGAGTTGGGGAATTTGAAACGGTTAAGATGACAGAAGGATGCATGAGTATTCTGCACAAGCATCCACCCAGAAGAAGAATGATCCTGGGAGCTTCATCATACCATGCGTAATCGGAGACAAATTTGTGGGTAAGGCACTTTGTGATCTTGGTGCTAGTATAAATTTAATGCCCAAATATGTTTTTCAGAAATTAGGTATTGGAAAAGCTCGACCCACAACAGTATTACTGCAGCTGACAGACCGCTCTTACGTTCATCCAGAAGGAAAAATTGAAGATATTCTGGTAAGAGTGGATAAGTTTATTTTTCCTGCTGACTTTCTTGTCTTAGATTGTGAAGCAGATGAAAACGCACCAATCATCCTGGGGCGACCCTTCTTAGCCAGAGGAAGATCACTGATTGATGTGGAAAAAGGAGAACTCACCATGAGAGTAAACGATCAAGAAATCAAGCTGAATGTTCTCCAAGCAATGAAACATGATGATGCAGAAGAAGAATGCAAGGTTATCACTGAAGTTACCCTTGACCAACCCTGCATCAGGTCGGGCTGCCATGACATAAAAATTGGTCACTGCCTCGACAGCCACTTAGAAGACTGTCACGACAGCAGCTCCTCAGAATCTGATACATCTGATACTGAAGATCCAGAGGAGGTAAATTGGATTGGCAATCGTCTAGGTAAGTTGTTCGAGCCCTTAAACTATACCTCGGATAACCATGTAATTCAAAAGCCATCAACTGTTGAGCCCCCTGGTATAGATCTTAAGCCCATGCCATGGTAGCTAAAATATGTTTTCCTTGGTTTAAATGATATGTTGCCCGTAATCATCTCTTCCAAGTTGATGCAGGAACAGTAGCTGATAGGGATGCTGCAGCAGCACAAGAAGGCTTTTGGATGGACGATAGCTGATATCCAAGGCATCAGTCCGGCATTATGCATGCATAAAATTCTTTTAGAGGATGATCATAAGCTGACCATTGATGCGCAAAGACGTCTGAACCATGTTATGCAAGAAGTGGTGCGTAAAGAGATCATCAAATGGCTAGATGCTGGAATAATCTATGCCATCTCGGATAGCAAGTGGGTGAGCCCGGTGCAGTGCGTTCCCAAGAAAGGAGGAATAACCGTGGTAACCAACAAAGAAAACGAGCTAATCCCAACCAGGACTGTGACCGGTTGGAGGGTTTGTATGGACTACCGGAAGCTTAACAAAGCTACCCGGAAGGACCACTTCCCCTTACCCTTTATTGATCAAATGCTTGATAGATTAGCGGGTAAGCATTACTATTATTTTCTTGACGGTTACTCAGGTTATAATCAAATAGCCATCGCACCGGAAGATCAAGAAAAGACGACGTTCACATGCCCTTACGGCACTTATGCTTTTCGGAGAATGCCATTCGGACTTTGTAATGCACCAGCCACCTTTCAAAGGTGCATGATGGCAATATTCTCCGATATGGTGGAGGATTTCCTAGAAATATTTATGGATGATTTTTTAGTCTTTGGAGACAACTTTGAAAGCTGCCTAGGCAACCTACAGAAGGTGCTCGAGAGATGTGAAAAAGCAAACTTGGTATTGAACTGGGAAAAGTTTCACTTCATGGTGGATGAAGGGATAGTCCTTGGCCATAAAATTAGCTGTCGTGGCATAGAAGTTGACAGAGCTAAAATAGAAGTAATCGAAAAGCTGCCGCCACCCACCACAGTCAAGGGAATCAAAAGTATCTTAGGACATGCTGGTTTTTATCGAAGGTTTATCGCGAACTTTTCGAAGATCACCAAGCCCTTATGCCATCTTCTGGAGCATAACCGTCCCTTCGACTTCAACGATGAATGTACTGAGGCATTCAAGGTTCTGAAAGAAAAGCTGGTAACAGCCCCAATAGTACAGCCCCCAGATTGGACACTACCATTCGAGATCATGTGCGATGCTAGTGACTATGATGTCGGGGCAGCACTTGGGCAGAGAAAAGACAAACTTTTTCATGTCATATACTATGCCAGCAAAACACTAAACGACGCCCAAGTGAACTACACCACCACAGAGAAGGAACTATTAGCTGTGGTATTCTCTATTGACAAGTTCCGTTCTTATATACTTGGAACGAAGGTCATAGTCCACACAGACCACTCTGCATTGAAGTATATGTTCACCAAAAAGGATGCAAAGCCTCGACTGATACGTTGGATTCTGCTATTACAAGATTTTGACCTTGAAATCAAGGACAAAAAGGGGACAGAGAATCAAGTTGCAGATCACTTGTTAAGGTTGGAGAAGGGAAAGAGTCTACCGGCAGATGAGACACACATATTGGAGACCTTCCCTGATGAGGAGTTGTTTGCTGCCACAAGCACTACCGCGACAACCATGGTGGCAGGTAAGTTTTGAACTCCCCTGATATGCTAATTTCGTTAATTTTTTAGTTAGCGGAATAACTCCTCCTGACTTTAATTATCAAGCTAGAAAGAGGTTCCAAAATGATGTTAAGCATTATTATTGGGATGGACCTTTTCTTTTCAAACTTTGTGCAGATCAGGTCATACGGAGATGTGTACCACAGGATGAACAAGAAGCTATATTACATCACTGCCATGCTTCACAGTATGGAGGACACTTAGGAGGTAACAAAACTGCTGCCAAGGTTTTGCAGTCGGGATTTTATTGGTCGTCACTGTACAAGGATGCCCAAATATTCTACAAGAACTGTGACAAGTGTCAACGGACTGGAAACATCTCAAGGAGACACGAGATGCCGCTGCAAAATATTCTTGAAGTCGAGATCTTCGACGTTTGGGGGATAGATTTTATGGGACCATTCCCAACTTCATGTGGGAACTTATATATCCTCCTGGTAGTGGATTATGTGTCCAAGTGGGTTGAAGCGATCGCCACTCAGAAAAATGATGCCAAGACGGTTCAAAGGTTTTTGCATAAAAACATTTTTTCCATATTCGGCATCCCTAAGGCGATCATCAGTGATGAAGGGAGGCATTTTGAAAATAGGGTTATAGCTGCTACCTTGAAAAAGTATGGTGTCAAACATCGGATTGCAACAGCATACCACCCTCAGACCAATGGACAGGCTGAAATATCTAACAGAGAGGTCAAAAACATTCTTGAAAAGATGGTTAAGCCAACTCGAAAAGAATGGTCTCTACACCTCAATGATGCATTATGTGCCTACAAGACATCGTTCAAAACTCCACTAGGAATGTCCCCCTATCGGCTGATTTACGGGAAAACATGTCATTTACCTGTCGAGATTGAGCACAGAGCATACTGGGCCATCAAGGCAGTTAATATGGACTTGGAAAAAGCAGGGCAGAAAAAGCTACTTGATCTGAACAAAATGGAAGAAATTCGAACAATGGCCTATGACAACGCAAGAATCTACAAGAACAAGACCAAGAAGTGGCATGACAAGAAGTTGCTGCCACGGCAGTTCTGCCCAGGGAAGCTCGTGTTTCTATTTAACTATAGGTTGAAACTCTTCCCAGGGAAGCTGAAATCTAGATGGTCTGGCCCATTCCAAGTGGTATAGGTTTTTCCTCATGGTGACATCATGATCAGGTCTTTAAAAGACGGGCACCAATTCAAAGTCAATAGACAACGGTTGAAGCATTATCAGGGGACTGAAGCCCCAAAGATGCAGGAAGTGGTTACCTTAGGAGATGCTCCACCCGGCATCCCTAATTTAACCTAAATTTTATTTTTATTTATTTTTATTAATATATATTAGGAAATTAGAATTATTTTATTTTTAGGAAATAACATCTTTTATTTTTATTATTTTTAGGAAAAAAAAGAGACAAGAAGAAGAAGAGAAGTGAATTCAGCCCACCATCCTTCCATCAGCTCAAAAAGCTCAACTTTGGAGCCTGTCGTTACAGCTGCCGTGACAGACGCGGAAAATCCAGCCTGTCGACACGTTGTCGCGGCAGACACGCAAACGCGTAACATACGCGCAGCAGACACGGAAACGCATGACATAAGCGTCAGAAACCGCGTAACAGCTGGCCCCGTTATTCGCGCCTGCCGTTACAGCTCCAACGGGCAGCAAACTCTCCCATATATAAACCCCGTTTTACTATTCATTTTTCACTCACTTCTACTCTTTCTACTTATCTTCTCTAGAATTTTTACTTGCTTTCATTTTTCTTACACAATCCTTGCAACATGTCTTCTAGAAACACCCGTTGTAGTGCTGCTTCAGGCTCTGCCCCGGCAGCATCAACTCCACGATCCTTCCAGATTCGCGACATGTGGGAGGAGAAGGGTTTTATTTACACTTCGAAAACGAGGAACATGGGACTGCAGCCATTCATAGCGAAGAAAAACAGAGCCCTGCAGTGGCAGATATTTGCAGAACAGCCAGAGGAGATGAATGTGTCCCTTGTTCGAGATTTTTATGCTGCCATCGGCAGCAGGAACGCGACAACAGTCACAGTATGAGAGAGAGAGGTGCCCTTCGAGTCCGAATATATCAACACTATCTACGGATTTTATGTGGGCAGAAACGAATATGGCCACCAGCAATTTCTTGAAAGTCTCGGGCCTGCCAACTATGACGCTGTGATGGCAGAGCTCACGGACGAAGGTACCCAGTGGAACACTGATCTGAAAAACCCGAGGACGATGAAGAGAGGCCAACTCACGTCGGAGGCCAAATTATGGAACGTCTTCATCAAAAAGCGAATTATGCCATCCTCGCACAATACAACCGTAGACCAACCAAGGTTAGCCCTCATTCATTCTATATTAAATGAGAGGCCAATTAACATTGGCATATACATCCGGGAGAGTATATTGGAATGTGCACACCGGCCGTCAGGACCACTCTTCTTCCCTTATCTCATCACCGCCCTCTGTCGCGGCCATCATGTACCAGAAGCTGCCACCGATTTACGAGTCCAAGGGAAGGGCTGGACTGAGAGAAATATACTTGGCCTGATGGAACTCACTGCTGCCACCCTGCTGTCGTCTTTCCACCCAACTGCCACAACAGCAGAGCCGACAAAACCAACCGACATTGAGCCTGCTGCCACAGAACCCAAGCAGCCTACAGCAGCAGCACCTCCGGCCGACACCTCCTCCCAAATCCTTGCTACCATACAAAAATGGAGGAACGACAGCTCGGCCTCATGAGTTTCATCAGATATTTCACCTCATCCACGGTACATTTCATCCATACTTTTTTAAATTTCCCTGATGTTGTATTCCCTACCTTTCCAAATCAATATTTTGCTGCCACCACCCCTGCCCATACCCCTACACATGCCGCCACGCCCAAGACGCCATCTGCAGCGTCCACACCAACCCCTGCCACAACAGCTGCAGGCAGCAGCCGTGCAGCCGACACCTCTGCCCGAGGAACCAAGAGAAGGATGCCTTCAAAAGAACTTGATGCCTATATAGCAAGCTTCTCATCTTCCTCAATTTGGGAGGACTCCGACGGGGAACCCTCTGTCAAGAGGAATTTGTCCAAGGAGTTCACACCAGTAAAGCGGCAGAAAACAGTAGCGAACAAAGGAAAGGAAGATAGCGGCAGTAGTAGCAGCAGCAGCTCCGATGTTTAGGTAGTGGAGAAACCTCCTCACATCTCCCCAACCCATATTCAACCTCCAAGGGAGGCCAAAACAAAGAATACCTCTGCCTCCCCCATCCGCCAGCCAGCCAAGAAGGTCCCTGCCCGCTGACAGATCCGACTGAGCAGCAGCAACAGCAGCGACGACATCACCTAAATTTTAAGTTTCTTATCTTATTTTTTTGTCTGCCCTTTTTTTATATATTTTGTGATGTATTTTGTTTATTTCATATGTCATTTGCATTGAGAGCAATGCAACCCTTGAGTTTGGGGGTGGCATCCCTCTATTAATGGAGTCTTATTAAGTTTAAAAATTGTGTCTTTTATTTAGTTTATTTTTGCCTTAAAATATATATATATATATTGGCTTAAGTCTTTGAACTGAACTTACCTGCCGTGACAGCCTCTGTCGTGGCAGTGCCTTTAGGATAGTTTAGGAGTAGTTTAGAGCCTTACTATAGTTCTGAAACTTAAACACCATTTGTGACTTTTATACTACCTAGAACTCTACTAGTAAACTAGAATAGGAAGCTTAGCACTCGAGTTGCCCCTAGAGGTGCCTAACACTGGCTCTAGGAAAAGAAGTTAAGAAAATAGACTCAATACACCTAGAGGTGCCTGAAACCAGCTCTAGGAAGTTAGCTAGAGGTGCCCAAAACCGGCTCTAGTCAAACTTAAGCTTGAGAAAATAAAATCGAGTCTAAATAAAAACTAAAGGAGCCTAAGAATTGCCTCTAAAAATATGAAATTTGGCATAAAAATTCAAGTTAGAGGCTTAACTATTCTAGTGAAACTAAGGGAGTCATGGCATATAATTGTTCACAAGCATGCACACACTGCACGAGGATTATAGCAAGGTTCCGGATGAACCCTAAATTATCCGACAAGGTGTTGCTCACAATAGGGAATGAATGGTAGGTAAGGAAAAGTTCACTGTTTTAAGCCAAACAAAAAAATATGTTTTTCTTTTTTAGGTTTGAATTGCTTGAGGGCAAGCAAAAACTTGAGTTTGGGGGTGTGTTGAGTGTGTAAAAGTTCTATTATTTACCCTCTATTTAACCCATATTTCTACTGCATTCAAGCATAATTCATTACATTTAGGTTAGATTTCAGTTATACATCACAAATATATTAAATGGCACAGTTTCTACTGAAATTGGTTGCTTTTGCAGGTAGCTGCTGTAGCAGATGGAGAAGCAGGCGTTGGGCAGTGATGCAGCAAAGTTGGAACTGGATGTGCAGACGAGGAGGACGATGCTGCCATGGTCGCTGCTGTGGCAGCCGAGGACGACGGCAATGTTGAGGAGAAGAAGCAAAGTGGACCTCGATAAAAAGAGAAAATTAAGCCCATCTGTCGTAGAGCACCCATATATTTTTCCAAGCCCTAGATCAGAATGAAGGCCAAGCCTAAAGTTCAAGGAAGAAACTCCAAGCAAGAAGGAAGGACGAATTAAAGACTTATGCTCTGAAGATTTAGTCTTTAATAGAGTTGTACTTTAATTTAAACTTGTATTCTTGCCATATTAGAAAACTTGAACCCAAGGCCTATATAAAGGCATGTAATTCGACCTAGGAGAGGACATCATCTATCTTTAGCCTTCTTCCCAAAACCCTAGCCGTTTTCCCCTTCTCAACATGTTCTAAATTCCCCCTAGGGCCACGGGTTGATTTGTAAAGTAGTTGCAAGGATTGCTTTTGTTTTAGGAATTTTCTGTTCAATAAAATAAACTTCAAGTTCGCTTATTCTGGTTTTCAACATCTTGCAAGAGTATCGGGAGAGCATTGTGAGATTATCAATTTACTTAATATCGGGAGAGTTAAGTATACGAAAGGAATAAGTGCGGGTTCTCTAGTTTATAGTTGAACTATCTCGGACCTAGGGATAGGACGAGGTTAAGTGGCTAAGGAAGAATTCAACAACATCGGTGTTCATCCTTTGATTCACGCCATGAGGTATCATCTAAGACGTGTTCATCGACAGACTTGGACCTAGGGATAGGCCAAGGCATAGCAGGGATTCTTGCCAAGCTTGAAGTACAGAGTTGTGTTATCGTTGCCGCGACTAACAATAGACCGCTGTCGCAACAGGTGCTGCCGCGACAGGGACGACGACAGAACAGATTTTCCTAGACTTTGCAACACCTACACTACTGAGCAATTCAAAGCCAGCCCATTCTCTCTATCTTGATTTCGTTACTCTTTTATTTAAGTGCTCTTTATTATCTCGTGACAACAACTTAAATAATTCTCTTCTCTTTCGTGCAGTAATCCAAGGTGAAGCTATTAGCCCAGTCCCTATGGAGACGTTATCTGATACTTCCGCATCACTTTACTACTTGCGTCGTGTACACTTACACTACATTGCGATAGACACTTTTACACGCAACACTTAATTCATGTTATTCACTTCTTCAATTAGTTCCAAAAGTCCAGTTGAAGAAATCCATTTGTTGGGCACGAGAGTGTAAGACTCACGAAAGAATTAAGTACGGTCTCATCATGTCGAGGTGTTGACCAATTCGACTTAGACATAAGTTCGAGTCTCAACGGCTAAAAGGAGCAACCAAACGTCGATTGCCTGTGTTAGGTTTACGCTTAGATTACTACGTATTGCCTACATCACGTGGTGATAGAATCCTTGCCTAGACATAGGAAGGATCATATTAGAATTGCTCTGTCGAACTTGGAGTATCTGCCAGACTAGCCGCCAAGACATATTTTCAATTCACCTGCCGAGACAGCGAAAGTTGCGAGCGCAGAGACCCGTTGCGGCCGCATGACAGGGTCATAGCTGTCGTCCATCGTTCCCCGCCGAGGCAGAAAATCGTGGCAGCACAAAACACACTTAGGCTTTACAATGCAGTTTACACACTACTGAGCTACAATTACCTTCCCCAATCTATCGACCTTATCTCTCCCTATCATCACTATATTTATCTTATTTGTGTCTTTATTTTTCCACATTCAGAAATTTAATTGTGCAATTTATTATTTCCTTGTGCAAGAAAACATTCATAAGAGTCGTTTCAATCCCTATGGGAGACGATATCTTTTATACTATAACTTGACAAGAGTGTGGACTTGCGCTCATAAATAGATAACACACAGACGCTCTGCAAGTTTCTGGCGCCGTTGTTGGGATTGGCAACAGCAGCTGTGTTTGAATTTCTGCATTTTTACTTTAGTTTTTGCACATTAATTTTTTGTTATTTTATTTTTCAAAAAAAATTATGCCTCTTGCTTGTATTTGGTGTATGTCCCGCCAGGGCGGCAAAGATGGCAGCCAACATCCACTTGAGGAGAGGATGGACATACCTGGACGAAAAGCCAAACGCAAAGCCCTCAGGAAGTGATTATGTTTGGGAACTGCACAACCCAACATAACCTAATTTTTATCTTTAATTTTTATTTATTTTTATGCATTATGATTAGATTTAATTTTCAGTTATTTTTATTTAAATTTTTTGCATTTAATTTATTCCAATTTAGGAAAGAAGGCAAGATTAAGAAGGATGAAAGAAAAAAGGAGAAGCTCAACCCAGCAGCCAAGGCAGCCCAAAGCAGAAGAGCATAACGGCTAGCGGCTTCATAACGGCTAGCCGCAACGGCTACATTTACAACAGCTGGCAGAATGGATATCTGTGTAACGGCTAGAAACGCGTAAATCGCGCCGCAATCATTATCGCCCGTTGGCAGCGTGCCGGCCAAGGCAGCTGAGAGTAGCGGCTATATAAGGCCAACTATTCTCTCTTCATACTTCACTTTTCTTTCTCTTTTACTCTCAATTCTTCTTGTCTTCTTTGCTTTCAAGATTTCGTTTGCTTTACTTTCTTACAATTTCTTTTTCTTTCTTTAGGAAAACACAACCGTTCTCACAGTTATGGCCACATCAAAACAACCCGCCTCAACCTCCAAGCTTACCTTTCAAAGGTTCTTAAACCCTGCTGTCGCAGCAACTTACAAGTAGCACTTCACCGAGCGGCAACTCTGGGAAGAAATAGGGTTCCAATACACCAGGCCAGATGGGGATTTTGGCCTTGAACCCACCATATTCGAGAGGGTACACAACTTGGGGTGGGATACTTTCGCACGGCAGCCAAAGGAAATAAACAGCAACCATGTGCGAGAATTCTATGCCCACAAGCCTACACCAGGAAACCCTTTCGTCTATGCCTGCGGTGAAGGATTCAAGTTCACGGAGGAGACCAACAATAGATACTATGAGATAGAAATCAGCATGAAGGATCATATTAGAATTTCTCTGTCGAACTTGGAGTATCTTCTAGACTAACCTCCAGGGCATATTTCCATTCCGCCTACCGAGACAGCGAAAGTTGCAAGTGCAGAGACCTGCTACGGCCACGTGACAAGGTCATAGCTGTCGTCCGCCGTTCCCCGCCAAGGTAGCAAACCGTGGCAACACAAAACACACTTAGGCTTTACAATGCAGTTTACACACTACTGAGATGCAATTACCTTACCCAATATATCGAGCTTATCTCTCCCTATCATCCCTATCATCACTATCTTTATCTTATTTGTGTCTTTATTCTTCCACATTCAGAAATTTAATTGTGCAATTTACTATTTCCTTGTGCGGGAAAACATTCATAGGAGTCGTTCCAATCCCTGTAGGAGACAATATATTTTATACTATAACTTGACAAGAGTGTGCACTTGCGCTCATAAATAGAGAACACACAGACGCTCTACAGTGTTGAACGATCATGCTGGTTGGTTGTTTAACCAGTGTTTTACCCTATCCCTCAGTGAATAGGGGAATAATTTCAACCTCAGGACGTCTTGATGGACCCCATGTATTTTAAACGCTCTGCAGATTTCCAGGAATCCTTTCAAGTGCTGTCGAGCATCTTCTGTAGTAGCCCCTCCAAATTTCCCTAATGTATTGATCATGTTAAACATGACATGCTTTAACTCGAAGTGGTCCGCCTCGATCTCAGGTTTCTTCATTGTTGGATCGAACCCTCTGAAGTTATGTTCTAGATAATCTCTAGTTGTTCGAATCTATGGCTGTCTGGGAGGAATAGGAGGATCCTGCCTTGGTGGATCTTGCGGACCTCTGGGCGGCAAGTCTTGCTGCCCATCCCTATCATTCGCGGCATTGTTGGCGGGGTTGTCATTTTCCATGTTCATCTTTCCCTCTTCCTTTTCTTCTTTTTTCCCTAGAGTTACTCTTAGTTCTTTCTTGAGTTCTCTTGCTCTACGCTCGATATCGTCGTAAAAGAGGATTTCTCCTTTTAGATTCGCCCTGGTCATACACTAGCAAAAGAAACAGTAAAATTCTTTTCTTTCTTCGATTAGAAATAAAAATAAAAAGTAAAGAAAAAGTGCAGAAATTAAAAACAAAATTTGATGTTACCAATCCCCGACAACGGCGCCAAAAACTTGTAGAGTGTTTGGGATGTACTCTATTTATGAGCGCAAGTGCACACTCTTGTCAAGTTATAGTATATAAGATATCGTCTCCCACGAGGATTGGACAGCTTGGATCGAATTGTAGTTCCTGCACAAGTAAAGTAAATGTACAAGTAAGATAGTTGTTTGAGAAGTAAAGTAAAATAAAACACAAGTAATAGAGGAATTGATCATGTTGATAGCGAGGGCAGGGTTATGTTGCTGCTTAGTGTGAAACTGCGTTGAATAAGCCAAGTTGTTTAGAGCTACCACGATATGCTGCCTCGGCGGGTAATGGCGGATTGAGGTCGTGGCCCTTTCGCTACCGCAGTGGATCTCTGCTCTTGCAACTTTCGTTGTCTCGGTAGGTAGAATGGAGAGAAGTCCTGTCGGCAAGTCTGGCAGATACTCCAAGTTCGGCAGAGCAATTCTGAAGTGATCCTTCCTATTTCTAGGTAAGGATTCTGTCACCACGTGATGTAGGCAATACCTGGCAATCTCAACGTAAACCTAACACAGGCAGTCAACGTTTGGTTGCTCCTCTTAGCCGCTGAAATTATAACTTATGTCTAAGCCGAAGTAGTCAACACCCCGACATGATGAGACTGTACTAAATTCTTTCGTGAGTTTGACACTCTCGTGCCCGACAAATGGATTTCTTCAACTGGACTTTTGGAACTAATTGAAGAAGTGAAGAACATGAATTAAGTAAACTTGGAATATTTTATTGAAAACAAACTTGAAACCTAAACAACCATTCTCACGACTAATTTACAACATAACCCTGAACCCAAGAGAAGTTTAGAACATGCCGACAGCAAGAAACCCTGAGCTATGTCTAGAGAAAACCTTCGATTCTTTGAATTAGAATTATAATGAGTATTTATAGACAATAGCTTGGTCTAGTCCTTCTTGAAGTAGAAGTCTTCAAAAGTAGCTTTCCACATTTAATGTGACTTTAAACTCTGACTTCTTTGAGTTGAATGTGGACTTTATCACGTTGCCTTTTCCCGCAAGTAATCTTGAGATTTCACTTCGACGGCTTTTCTCGCTGCTAGAGACGTCAGAAAATCGAGTGGATGGCATCGATAGAATCAGGGTTTTTAGCTCTACAAATAGCACTCCGATTCTCCAACTCCATAGTTTGTTGCCGTGGGCAGCAAGGTCGGCGGCGGCAGCACTCGGCAGCTACTGGCTTCAGCTGGAACTGCTTCAGTGCAGCTCCATAGTTCGCTACCTCAGCATTATATCCTTAGCTCCTCTTTCCCTTTGTCAGCCTTTAGTACCTAAAACCAAAAATACACTAAAATAGTACCTTCCTTCACCAAATTAAAGATAATTGATACAAGCAAGGCAAAGTAAAGAAATATTGTAAAATGCAATGCATGATTGTAATTATGCCTAAGATGAACTTAAAAACAGCAATAATGTGAGATGGAATGTGCATGAAATATAAAACTTTCGAACACTTTATAATATGCTTGTTGGAATTAAATGATTCTTAAAGCCTTGATTGATTAGTGGTTTTAGATAGTATGGCATGCCTAGAGTCTAGCTCCTCTGATTTAGTACAAGTGTACTCATAGTGTGGTGTTGTGACACCTAAAGTATTAGATGCTTGGGCGCCCTTTGTTGGCAATTCAAATGCTGAACTTGAAGGTGTTTAGACCTATTGTTGCAATAGTGCAACCTCTGAATTTGATGTTATGCATCCTCCGTTAAGGTACCTTGAGTGTAGGCTCGATTACCTATTCACTAAGATTCAAAGGCAACGTGTTAAAAAGGATTCGATTTAAGATTTAATATACACACATGGATGTTTGATGTATTTGGTGTAACGTTAATAGTTATATGGGATATGTCCATTGCTTATTGTTTCGATGCTCCCTTTTGAATGGTATAAGATAATGATTTAGATGATTATATTACTTGGCTTGTTACTTGTTAAAATGCCATGTAAATGTTATATGATGGTTGATATGATATCATAATGTATTGAGAATACTACTTATGTGTGCATGAGCCTAGTTAGGGTGTACTCAATTGATTGGAACTTAACTAGGTAATTTCATTTGATAAGAGAAGACGTTTAATGAAATTGATGGAAACTACTAGTTATAAGAACTACCTCACTAAGTACACCTTGTACTTATAACCATGTTATTTCCCTCTTTCCAAACCAACAGGATAGTCTGATCTGAAGCGGTCCTGATTCTGTTTCAGTAGCAGTCACAAGTAGTGGATTCAAGTATGCCTTACCTCGTTTTGTTAGTTCTTCTAGTTGGTGGCTTAGTTACGAGCATAGTTATTCAGGTTGTTTGTTTATGGTTGATGATTGGCTCGTATTTGGGATATATATAAGTTAGAAGGGAGTGTTAATATGAACCTAATTATGTAAATAGATACATATTATATATAATCATTTTGGATCCGTTCTTAGTGATGCGGGTCATGGGTTGTATAAGAGCTTAATATGTAGTAAGTCCCTTATGGTTATATGCTCATTTTGATATGTATATAAGTCGTGAATGGCTAGTATAAAGGTGTAAGCAAACATGTTTTGATGTATATAAGACTTTGTTATATATATAGAAGTGGTAATATTTAGTTATGTATATGGTAAATGTTATGAAATGAGGTTGATCTTTCATGTTATTCGAATGAATAGGTTTTATGCTAGAGTTTCGATCATGCATAAAAAGTGTTATTTCGTTGATTAAGTGAAATAAAATCGAATGAATGTTCACTACTTCTTATTGGTTCGAATTTGGAAGTAAAGCCTTTGTATAGACAACATGATTTAAAAGCACGTTAATAGACTATCGTAAGCATGAATGTATGGTAAGATAGTAATTCGTTTAACATGAATATAGAATTAAAAGTTTTTGTTTACCCACCTTTTGATAACCATAAGTAAATGTTAAGATTGTATTAATTAATTGTCCGATGCGCATCGTAACGCTCTACGCTCCTAACCGAGTGTAGGGTGTTACATAAAGTGGTAATCAGAGCTTTAGGTTACCGGTTCTAAAGCTTTATATGAGTTTGCATTCATCATATAGGTTCGAACTAATCCACATAGGAGTCTTATATTGAATTGCTTGTGATATGCTCTCCTAATCCCGTTTTATTTAAATGTGATTGTATGCCCGAGAAAGAGTAGCTCGAAACAATGGAAGTCCCTGAGAATCCTCTAATGAGGATGGCAGTGTGAGGATGAGAACTAATCCTCTGGGACAAACAAATCTTCCGGGACGAGCGGATTCCCCGAGACAAACGGAACCTCAAGATCCGACTCTAACTCTTGGACAAGTTCAACAAAATCCGGATAACCTGGCCATTCAAAGTGCTCAAAGGGAATGTCTCCTTAGTATGAAGGAGACGTTCGACCAGCTTGTATTGAACATTAGACAAGACCGTCCTGCCCCTGTTGTTCCTACACCAAGCAGAGTACCGATCGACAAGCTCGCCCAGCACCGAGCTTATACATTCACAGGTGCAATTGAGGAGAAACCCGAGGACACTGAATATTGGCTTGAATGAACCATCCAGATTCTGATAAAGCAATTACAGTTCTCGGACGAGCATAAATTGAAGTGTGTAGTCGCCCTGTTAGTCGACGAAGTGCTAAGCTGGTGGGAAACCAAGACATTGACTGCTCTAGCCGAGTCAGTGACATGGAAATTCTTTGTGGAAGAATTTAAAAAGAAATACATCAGTGAACAATACTTAGAGGATAGAAGGAGGAGGTTCTTATACCTGAAGCAGGCTAACCGGCCTATCGAACAGTACGTTGCAGATTTCTGCAAGTATTGAAAATACGGCTTGGAATACATCAAGACCGATGCTGACAAGTGTCGAATGTTCATCGACCACATGAACGATGAATTGAGTCTAATATTTACCGCCCTGAATATCACAGACTTTCAAACTCTGGTGAATCGGGTTATTGCCACTAAAGCCAAAATGAAAGCTGTCGAGAAAAGAAAAGGTGGTTATCGGAATGATAAGAAGCGGAAGAGTGACGACAACTCCAGTTGGCAATCAAAGAAAGTCAAAAGTCAAAATGAGGTATTTTCTACTTACACTCCTGCTCTCATAAGCAATTATACACCGAGACCCCAATCAGAGAACTAGCTAGTTGTCCTTGTTGTGTCCGTTAATAGCACAGGAAACACTAAGAAAGCCAAGATGTAACACCCCAATTTTGGGCTTGGAAGTTTAGGGTCTGAACCGGACCGGTTTAAATTACGGTTCGAATATAAAAGGTGATTTTAGGGAAAGCCTAGTTCGGGATGCATTAAAAATATGGAAAAATATCTAAAAATCCTCTTTTATTATATATAAGAGAGTGGTGAAATCAATTTTACAAAATGGGGTTTGGAAATATGATATTTCAAGTTAGTGACTAAAATGTAATTTTTGAAAAGTTGGTGACTGTTTTAAAAGGATTGAAACTTTGAATCTTTAAGGAGCTAATTTACCCAAGGGAGGGTTTCTCCAGATTTTTCTTAAATATTAAAGATTTATTAAATGTTATTTAATAAAGGGAAAGGAGGGAAAATAGATATTTTGGTTTTATAATTAACTTTTGTCAAAATTTTCCCATTTCTTTTTCACTCAATTTTCCCTCAGCCAAACACATTTCCCCAGCCACTTTTCCTCTGATTTTCACATCTAAAGTTGAGATTTCAATCTCTAAATGATTTCTAATCATTTCCACACCAAATCCTCATCATTTGCTTATTGAATTTTCAAGAATTTTGGCTCTAAACAAGGAGAAATCCACATTTAGAGGTATGAACGTCCTTCTCCTCTAAATACTCAGTTCTTTACTGAAATTCCCAAGTTCTCAATCCTTAATTTGAGTTTTATTAAAGGTTTTGATGTTGTGATCTTGATTTTGGCTTAAAATTCAAGATTTGGATTTAATTTTGAATAAATTCGTATTAAATGATTGGGCTCTGTTTTGAGATGTCTTCTTGATGTATTTTGGATGAATAAATGATGTGTAATTGAGGTTTAATCAATGCAATCCTGAATAGGTTGATTTTCCTAAGTTTTTGCTTGAGTTAATGGTGGTTTTTGGGATGATTTTAATGTTCTGCTATAGCTGGAGGTATAAGGACGTGATTAGGTTCTTTTTGGATGTTAATTGATGTCTAAGAATGATTGGAATTGATGGATCTTGGCTGGGTAATGTTGTAGAGGTGTTTGGATGTGATTTCGGTTGTGTTTGGTAGCCGAAATGTGAGTTTTGGTGAGAGCAACGAGTTTAGGTGTTGTGGCTGAAGATTTTAATGCATGATGATGCATTGATCCTCTTCTTTGATGTGTTTAAAACAGGGGAGACATCTTCGGATCCTTGTGGTGTTGATCCGGAGGCTTGATCGGTGTTTCGGCAAGCTTGCGAAACGGAATCGGTGAGTGAAGTTTGGTTTTCAGCTTTGAAACCAATGTTTGAAGGTTATGGGAGCTTAGTTTAAGTCTAAACAACTTAGCTAAGCTCAAGAGTAAGTTTTCGGAGAAACTCTCTTGTTGAAGAACCATGAGATGGTTGAATGCAATGTGTTTATTTTGCATGTTTTAAATTCTGTTTTGAAAGCATATTTTAGCATGTTTAATGCTGGTTTTGTAAGCCATGTGTTGAAGGATGCTCAAGGTAAGAGATCATTGGTTTGACATTGATAAATGTGGTTTTGATGCATAGTGATGCATGATGGTTTAATGGCTTTGTGAAATGCTTTAAAATAGTGGATTGATGATGTTAAACGATGTATATTGGCAAGTGATGTGTTGGTTTAAAAGTACTTGAATCGGATATAGTTAGCCGGCTATAGGATTGGGTGCACCGTGAATAAAGTCACCTTGGATGTTGAGGGGTTGTGATTGTACCGTAAACTCCATCCAAGTACACTAACGAGATGGTTAAGATCACAATGGTGGTTAAAAGTCCATGTGTGGATCTTGTGTTGTGTGTCCCGTGTTCTTGTTAGTGATGTTATACAACTACCAATGAGTGATGTGGAGGGGTTGTGATTGTACCGTAGACTCCATCACGTGTGTTGAGGGGTTGTGATTGTACCGGTAAACTCCACCTTGATATTGGTAGTGTGTATGAAGCATATGGGACAACGCTTGTAATCCGCGAATCCGATTGTGTTTTGAGTTGAAAAATGGTTATGGATTATCACTTGAAAGCCAATATGACATGTTGTTGAATTGAAGCATGAGATGCTTGGTTTGTATGCATAGATGCAAGATAAATGTTGTGTTGAAATTAAAGGCCTTGGAAAGGTGTTTTTACAAAGTGCATTATTGTGTTGTTTTATTAGAGCATTCCTCACTAAGCATATGTGCTTACGCTCTCTCTTTCTTGAACCAATAATGCAGAGCATTGAAGTGCTTTAAGGGCAGCAAGGAGGTCAAGGATCCAAGTGAAAGTTTAAGCTCATGTATGGTGACTATTTTCACAACACTATTAGCTTTTGGTATTTGGCAATGGGAACCTAGATTGTGTTTTTGGGAGATGTTTTGGACTCCCTAAGTTTGGTTTATTGCCTATGGTGTTTGGAGCATGTAAAGGGCCATTTGGTATTTGGTTTTGGTGATTTGATGATTGCATGATTTTCATTATAGGATGCATGCCTATAGATTTGGGATTTTCCTTAAATGATGCCATGATTGAGTTTTGATGATGCTAATATGTTCCCTTAATGTTTGATGACTTGTTGGCATGATAGGGAGGTCTTATGTATGTGTTTGTTGGGTCGAAAGGGTGATAAACCAGAAAAATTCTGCATTTCTGGGCAGCCCGTATCGGAACGGGTGCTACTGTTTCGGAACAGGTGGCTTGAAATGGCCATGGCGTTTCGAAACGGGTAGAGTCGTTCCGAAACGGATTTGCTACTGTCAAGCCCTGTTCTACAACAAGTTTCGGAACGGTCCCGCGTTTCGGAACGAATACTCTCCGTTTCGGAACACCCGACCGTTGGGCACTGATTTACATGGTTTAATGTTTTGAAATCTTCACATTTTGGTCCTGAACTTTGCTTATGCAATTGCTTGTGTTCGAAGTGTCCGTTTGAGATGAAATTGGGCAGAGAGGCATGGTAACTCAAAAATTGGCTAAGTCCTTGTAATTTCCAGAATTTACAAATTGGTCCCTAAGTTCGTAAGTTGTGCAATTGAGTCCCTAATTGTTTTCCAATTGCTGTGATTTTTTAGTATGCTTATCTCAAGAGTTCACCTAGGGTTAATATGCATTTAGACAAGATTAAAAAGAAAAAAAAGGGTCGTTAATCAAGGTTGACTTTCGGGTTGACTTTGGTTTTCCCCGTGTAATCTTCGTAGTTCGGGTCAACCACCTAGGCCGGGCTAAGGGGGTTACACATGACTTACCAACATATCTAGAAGCAACATTTCGGCCAATGCTGACTCCAATCTAATCTCTATTTCGCCTGTGGCGACGATGATCATTATATCCGAGATTGTCTGAGGAATTCCGATAAAGCTCTTACCCGGAATTCTACAAATCCGAGCCCTGCACCTTCCAACCGAAACAAGAACCCGAGGCAGACTCAATCGGGAAATAAAGGGAAGGGAAGATGCTTCCATTTGAAAGCCACAACATATCAAGAATCCTGAGCACCAGCTCGTGTCTATCATATCCGTGGCAAAGAAGATGAGGAATATCCCGACATCATTGCGGGTATGGTTGAACTAAACCTTAAACCTGTTTACGCTTTGATAGACTCGGGATCAACTCATTCATTTATTTGTTCTTATCTATTAGACAAATTAAATTTGAAACCCGAAATAGTTAAAACAAGCCTTGTAGTGTCGAACCCGATAGGGGGAAACTTGCTGATTAACTTAAATTGTAGAAATTGCCCTATCACCATACAAAATGTACCATTTCCCTATTGATCTCTATGTCGTGCTCGAATGTGACATTGATCTAGTGTTAGGCTTAGATTGGTTGAGTAAACATCAGGCCTGGATTGATTGCCAAAATCGTATATTGTATCTCCGGGGTTTAGGGAAAGAATCCATTTTGTTAATAGATCAAAAACTGACTTCAATTTTTGCTGCTATGGTGTTGCAAGATGAATATGATTATGACTTACCCTCTATTTTTATTGTTTCCGAATTTATTGACGTCTTTCCTGAGGATCTCCCTGATCTTCCACCTATCCGTGAAGTAGAGTTCGGGATCGACATTTAACCCGGAACCAACCCGGTGTCTATCACACCTTATTAGATGGCCCCAATTGAACTGAAGGAGTTGAAGAAGAAATTACGAGAATTGCAAGACAAGGGTTTCATATGACCAAGCACGTCTCCCTGGGGTGCTTCGGTCTTATTTGTTAAGGAGAAAGATAGCTCGATGCGGTTTTGCATCGACTATAGACAGTTCAATCGGGTGACTATCAAAAAAAGTATCCCCTGCCGAGAATTGAAGATCTTTTTTATCAACTCCAGGAAGCCTCAGTCTTCTCTAAGATCAATCTTCGATCAGGCTATTATCAAATGAAAGTGAAGGATGAAGATGTTTCTAAAACTGCTTTCCGAACTCGATATGGTCACTATGAATTTCTTGTTATGCCTTTCGGGTTAAGGAACGCTCATGCCGTATTTATGGATCTGATGAACCGAGTGTTCAAACCCTATCTCGACAAGTTCGTTGTTGTTTTCATCGATGACATTCTTGTTTATTCCCGGAATAAGGAGGAACATGCTGAACACCTCCGAATCGTGCTACAAACTCTCCGAGAACGTCAATTTTTCGCCAAATTCTCCAAATGTGAGTTTTGGTTATCGGAAGTTGCCTTCCTCGGTCACGTAATCTCCGCCGAAGGAATTAAAGTCGACCCTAAAAAGATTCAAGCTATTCTCGAATGGTGACCTCCAAAGAATGTGGGTGAGGTTCGCAGTTTTCTCGGTTTAGCTGGTTATTACCGAAGATTCATCAGAGATTTCTCTACGATCGCTTTACCGCTAACCAAACTCCTCCGAAAAGATCAACTGTTTGATTGGTCTAAAATTCAGCGAAGAAGTTTTGACCAATTAAAGCAAGCCTTAACTCATGCCCCAGTTTTGATTCAACCTAAGTCGGGCAAAGAATTCACAGTCTATCATGACGCCTCCCATTCGGGATTGGGCTGCGTTTTGATGCAAGGTGATAATGTCGTAGCATATGCATATTGGCAATTGAAGACACATGAACTCAACTACCCGGCACACGACCTCGAATTAGCTACCATTGTCTTTACACTCAAAATCTGGAGGCATTATCTGTATGGAGAAAAATGTCACCTATTTACCAATCACAAAAGTCTGAAATATCTACTTACTCAGAAAGATCTCAATTTGAGACAAAGGAGGTGGATGGAATTATTGAAAGTTTACGACCTGGTCATCGACTATCATCCTGGAAAAGCCAATGTGGTTGCAAATGCTCTCAGTTGAAAACCGACTCTCGATAAGCCATTGCAAATCATTAAATATTCAAACATATTCCCTCTTGTTCCTCAAGAAACCATTCGAACAACACCTTGCAAGACAAGCAAGTGTTCGAATACTATCTTGTGTAATAAGTACTTATTCAGAAATTTTCTTATAAAATAAATAATCAATTCGAATTCTTTTTCGTAGCTTCCTTGGCTATCAATGCTCATTTCTGACTCACTAAAGCTCGAAAATATCTGTGTGTACTTCAAGTTCAATCTAGCTTCATCACAAGGATCAAAGAACTTCAGCAAGTAGATCCGAAACTTCAGAAGATCACCTCTAAGCATGAATCCAATCTCGACTTCTCCATTAAATCAAACGGTCTCCTCTATTTCAAGGGTACGGTCTCTATTCATGACAACAAGGAATTACAAGAAGAAATATTACAAGAAGCCCATCAGAGTTCTTTCTCGATCCACCTTGGATCGGTTAAAATGTACAAGGATCTAAAACCTTTGTATTGGTGGCCCGGAATGAAAGCGGTTATCAACGATTTTGTGTCAAGATGTCTAAATTGTGAGCGAGTGAAGGCCGAGCACCGGGTTCCTACCAGATTTCTCCAACCTCTTGAATTTTTTAAATGGAAATGGGATCGAATCATAATGGATTTCGTATCCGGTCTTCCTTATTCTCCGAGAAAGTGCGATGTTATCTGGGTGATTGTTGATCGATTCACCAAATCTGCTCATTTCATTCCAATTCGTATAAACTACAGTTTGGAAACCTTGGCTGATCTGTATATCCAAGAAGTCATCCGTTTACACGGAGTTCCGACATCTATTGCCTCCGATCAAGATCCCCGGTTTACAGCTCGATTCTGGAGAACCTTACAGCGAGCCCTCGGGACTAAACTAAATTTGAGCACAACTTTTCATCCGCAAAGTGATGAACAATCCGAACGAGTGATTCAAGTTCTTGAAGACATGTTTCGAGCTTGTATCATCGATTTCAGAAAGAACTGGGAAAGTCACTACTTTTGGTCGAATTCGCATACAACAATAGCTTCTAATATTCTATTCAAATGGCTCATTTCGAAGCGTTGTATGGTAGAAGATGTCAAACACCCCTCTGTTGGTCCGAACTTGGTGATAATAAAGTATTAGGGCCTCAATTGCTTCGAGAAACCGAAGAACAAGTTCGGATCATCCATTCTTGACTAAAGCAAGCCTTTGATAGACACAATTTCTACGATGATCAGAAACGTAGAGACATACAATATGAAGTCGGTGATAAGGTCTTTCTTAAAGTCTCCCCGTGGAAGAAAGTATTCTGGTTCGATAAAAAAGGGAAGCTCAGCCCTCATTTCATAAGACCTTTCGAAGTAGTTGAAAGAATTGGTCCGTAGCTTATTGACTTACACTCTTAAGCGAGTTCGATAAGATACATAATGTTTTCCATGTTTCAATGCTCAAGAATTACCGATCCGACCCATCTCACATCTTAGAGTCGGAAGAAGTTGAACTGAATCCCGATTTATCCTACGAGGAAAAACCAGTCCAAATCCTCGATAGGGAAATCAAACGACTCCGAAACAAGAACATATCTCTTGTGAAATTTCTATGGAGGAATCAAAAAGTCGAAGAAGCCACGTGGGAATCCGAGGATACGATACGAAAGCAATATCCTCATCTATTCAGTTCAGGTAAAAATTAGAGGACGAATTCTTTTTTTCAATAAGGGGAGAGTTGTAACACCCTCAATCTTAGCCTAGAATTAATTAGATCAATTGACTAAGAAATTGATTTAATTGAACTTAGAGAATTCCCTAATTAAATAAACAATGACCTAATTGAATGAAATTGTAAAATTGGAAATTAAAAGAAAGATGACTAAAATGAAATAGCTAGCAAATAGAGAGTTTGCATGCCAAAATATTCAATTCCATGGGCTGCTCCTAGTTACATTAAAATTAAAAACTAAAATGAGGTCAAATGTGTCAAATACTCTCCAACAATAGCTACCAACTATTGTGAGTTGTCTACCTTCTCCATCTTTTCCTTCTCCTAGCCGGAATTGAGAGAGAAAACTAAGAGAGAAAATTGCTCAGCCATGGAAACTTAGGAGAAAAATCTTCCATGTTGATGATTCAACCATTCGAATAAGTCTAGGAAGCAAACTAAGTCATTCTACTCACTAGTGAATTGAAATTGTGCTTGGATTTTGTAATTTGAGTGTTTATATAATCTGTTTTGAGAAGATTACTTGCTGAATATGATGAGTTTGTGGCTGGAAATATATTATATGATAATGAAATTAATGTGTCTAGCATAGGTTGTAAGGTAGGAAGTGTAAACAAGTCAATAGGAAGAGTATGAAGCTACCCGATTAGGTCTAGTGACCAATCTGTTAAAACTAAAATTCGGTGGACTAGGAAATAATTCTGGAAAATGTCACCTAAGGAAATTTGTTATAATCTAATGTTTTAAAGTATTGTTGAAGTCAATTTGATGTTAAAATGGCTAATTAAAGAGTTAGGATGAAATCTAGTCATCTAGGAATGTAAAACTAACTAGGGGACTGTTTTGAGTAAATTGAAAGCTTTTAGGGACTGAATTGCTGTAAATGAATACTGGAAATGTTAAGTAAAAACAAGGAAAATATTAAAAAGAGTGTTAGATAACTTGCATTGGCTAAATAAGGGCTAAAATGAATGTTTAAAGTAGTTAAATGCTTAATAGGTGAATTTGGGGTTATTCTGTAAATTGAGCTAATTAAGGTACTAAATTGATTAAGGTAAGGACCATATTGGACTTAGAATGACTATATAAAAACAGAGAATTAACTTAGGACATCAATTAGTCATGTTATGATAGAAATAAAAAGGGATTAGAATACTTGAATTGAAATTTTGAGTAAACTGCCTAGAAAGTCTTGTTATGGGCAGCCACTTTAAAAATTCACCAAAATTAGTACAAGATGAATTTTAAGCTGAAAATTTATTATGTGTTACTTTGAGATGTCTAGTTTAATTGAGAGAAAACGGTAATGAATTCCAGTAAGTGAGATAAAATATATAAGTGAATGAATTTGGACAGTGCAAACTGTCGAGAACTGCAAAATGACCTATGTTTAAATAATAAATTGTATTGATGTATAAATAGGAAAAAAATATGAATCATACATGAATAAAAAGCTAGTTGAATAAGATTTCTAAAAAGTAAATTAATTGAAGTTCCGACTTATGGATTAAAAGTTATGATTGAATTAGTAACATGTGCTCAAACTACCAATAGGAAAAATAGTTTTGAGTGTTTGGTGTTTACACTTGCTTAAATGAGTTTATATGCTTGAATTGTCTCCTGATATGCTTTGTTTGTGTTTTTGTATGGATGATACGACCAATGATTTGAATAATCATTGGAGGAATCAAAGTCTGGGCAATCCAAAAAGAAGAGCAAGGGCATTGTTATCAAAGATCAAAATTAGCTTGGAGTATAGTGAGTGTAGTTAACTTTAAGGTTAGGATTAGTATCCTAACCACTATCTTTTATGAATTTATGATTTTTAACATGAAGCATGAAATGAATTTAATCTTGGTTTGGTAATTAACTTAAGGGAAGATGGATTAAATGGAAACCTGTTAGCATGCTCTATGTTACTAGGTAATTGTCTTGTTGAAGCATGATGTAGTTACTTATGTTTGAGTAATGGTGTGATTGATTTGAATGAGCTTAATTGAATGATATGCTACTATTTTTGGTTGGAATAAGAAGCTGGAAATTGAGATTTATGATAAATACTTGCTGGAAATTGATTAAACCATGACCTTGAATATGTTTTGTGTACTTGTGATGTGAATATGCTATATGATCTTGCAAATTGGATGTTATACTCTTGAATATGCTTGCTGGAATTAAATGATTCTTAAAGCCTTGGTTGATTAGTGGTTTTAGGTAGTATGACATGCCTAGAGTCTGGCTCCTCTGATTTGGTACAAGTGTACTCATAGTGTGGTGTTGTGACACCTAAAGTATTAGATGCTTGGGCATATTTTGTTGGCAATTCAAATGCTGAACTTGAAGGTGTTTAGACCTATTGTTTCAATAGTGCAACCTATGAATTTTAATGTTATCCATCCTCTGTTAAGGTACCTTGAGTATAGGCTCGATTACCTAGTCACTAAGATTCCAAGGCAATGTGTTAAAAAGGATTCGACTTAAGATTTAATATACACACATGGATGTTTGATGTATTTGGTGTAATGTTAATAGTTATATGGGATATGTCCATTGCTTATAAGTTTCGATGCTCCCTTTTGAATGGTATAAGATAATGATTTAGAGAATTATATTATTTGGCTTGTTACTTATTAAAATGACATGTAAATGTTTTATGGCGGTTGATATGATATCATCATGTATTGAGAATACTACTTATATGTGCATGAGTCTAGTTAGGGTGTACACAATTGATTGTGTTGAGATTTTAGGGGCTCGATTCGATCAACCGTTCTTGCTCGCCAAGTTTGGAGAAGTTGGATAATTGGGTGTTTTAGTGGGAGGTGAAAATTTGGCAATTTGACACAAGGATTTATAGTGGTTCAACCTTCTAACCAAGGTCTGCATCCACTACCTTAACTCCCCACTAAGGATTTCCAAACAAATTCACTAAGAATTTCGTCCCCTTTTCTCGGCTTAGGAGGAAACCATTACAACGATCAAGCTTTCTACGCAAAGCTTGATCAAACACTCTCTTACAAGAGAAAGACTTAGAAAACTAGAAATCCCTCTAATAGGTATGTGTTTGCAATACTGAGCTCTCACCCAAAACCTAAACACTTGAGCAAATTTAACAATGTTTAGCTCACAAGTGTTGTCTAAGCAAGAAATAAACAATTTAATCTCTAGACAAATTTTGACATCATAATGTTGTAACAATTGAAGCATTAATCATTACAAGATGCTTGGAGGTCCCTTTTATACTCCTTGATGAGTTTGTAGTCGTTACTAGCTGTTGGGATTGGATTGGAGCCTTTGGAGCCTTTATTTCCTACCATAAATACAGTTCTGCAGCTGGGCGTATCGATACTCGTCAAACCGTATCGATACGGTCTCAATGAAGAATTAGCGGTTGGGCCTCTTCAGCTGATGCGTATCGATACGCTTACCTGGCGTATCGGTACGGTCCTGCAATTAAAAGACCGTTGGGAAAATGACCGTTGGGGTAGTTAGGCGTATCGGTACGCGATACACCTGTATCAGTACGCGACTAGCCATTGGGCTATTTCAAATCACACCGTATTGATACGGTTAAGCGTATCGGTACGGGTTTTGGCTACTGGAAAAATCAGGTAGTTGAAACCCTAAGGCGTATCGGTACGGTCCAAGACTGTATCGGTACGGGCACTTGAAAAGGCTGGTTTTGACTACTTTAAATGTACTTTAAATTCATTCCAAAGCCTTTAAAAACCCTTAAACATATTTTCAAGTTGTTTTTGACTAAAAACATATTTTAAATTCTTTTTAATTTAGTCCAAAACATTTTTCAAATATTATATCAAAACATTAGTTCTACAATCTCCCCCTTATTCATTTGAAAATTCAATTTTTCAAACCATTTATCCCCCTTTTTGTTTTATCAAAAAGAATTTAAAATGACTTTTAGCTCAAAATAACATAGGAGGCAAAAAAAATTGACACACTTAAAATTTTGGTTTAAAATTGGCTCCCCCTTACTCAAAGCATCATAAGAATATTAGTTCAACATATATGATTATCTAGTTGACATAAAAGAAAATAAATCAAATAAAAACAAAAGCAACTAGATTTTACCACACTTGAACTCAAGGGAGGATATGAAGCCTTCCTTCTTCAAGTGTTCTTCCTTTGTGTGCATGGAGCTCCCCCTCAATTTTTGACTTGTTGATCACTCTCCATCACACCTAGCACAAGACAATCAAGTAATTTTTGGTATCCAAATTGCTTTGGATCCATAGACATTAGTGGCACAAAATTTAGTCCCCTTAGGAATCCACTTTTCAATTTCATCCTTTTTAGTTGAAGTGGTTAGTCCTTTTGGGACCCAAACACTTCTAAAACATTTTCCATTCACAAATCTAGGGGCACTAGATTGTCTTACATAAAATTTTGATTTTCCAAAACTATTTTTCTTTTCAAGTTCATTGGAAATCAAATCTTTTTCTTTTTGAACTTTAAGAAGCAAATTTTGTAAATCAAAACATTTTTGTTCAAAATCTTTCAATTTTGCTTCAAGTTCAAGATTTGTTTTGGAAAGCAAATCATTTTCAATTTTTATTTTTGAAATCAACTTTTTGTTCTTGGAAAATGATGCCTTGAATTCCAAAAGCAAATCATCATAGGCATCTTGTGACTCATCAAATGTATAAGGATTTGAAATTGATGAGTTAGAAGTTACCTCCCCCTCATTGAGGGTCATCAAGCATAGGTGGGCTACTTCATCATCGGTGGAGTCTTCATCACTCCATGTGGCCACATATGCTTGTTTTGAAGATGATCCCTTCTTTTTGGATTTGTAGGAGTCCTTCATCTTCTTCATCGATTCATGCTTGGATTTTTCCATTTTGCTCTTCATGAACCGGGCAAATTTTTTGAAGAGATAGGTCATCTCTTCATCTTCACTTTCCTCCTCACTTGAATCTACAAGATGGCATGTGGAGGATTTGAGAGCAACGACACTTGCATTGATGTCTAGCTCCATGATCTTCTTCTTCCCCATCGCTCTAATCTCTTCCTTCTTCTTTTCCTCTTCTTTGTTTTTCTTCATTATTTGGTGAGTGAGAAGTGACCCCATGAGTTCATCAAGCTTCAAGGTTTTGAGATTCTTGGCTTCGATGATGGCGGTCCTCTTTGAGTCCCATGACTCGGGAAGGGAGTAGATGAGCTTTCGGACAAGCTTCTCTTCCGGAATGGCTTCTCCATAGCCCTTGAGACCATTGGTGATAGTGGAGAACCTATCAAACATCTTCTTGATGTTTTCTTCCGAATCCATCTTAAAGTTCTTATATGTGAAACCAATATTTTAATTTTGATATAACTATAGAACCTAAAGACTAAATTGAAAATGTGAAAATGAATTTTTAAGTCCTCAAACCTCTCTACATGTTTTAAACAATATGCCTAAGTTAAAAACTAAAGTTTATCAAATATTTTCTAAGTGTTCTTAAAGCCAAAATAGTGATTTTCGAGTCACCGTTTCGAAACGGCCTAAGGCGTTTCGAAACAGTTTTGAAACTGTGAGTCCATGTTTCGAAACGGGTATCGAAACATTTTCAACACTGTCAACCCGTGTTTCGAAACAAGTTTCTAAACGGCTTAAGAACATTGAGCAACTGTATCGAAACGACATCAAGTGTTTCGAAACGGCTTTAAAATTGATTTGAAAAATATGACCGTTGAATGTTTTTAACTGATTTTTAACAAACCGTTAAGGCGTATCGAAACGATCTCAAGTCGTTTCGATATGATCCTTGACAGTGGCAAAATGTTTCGAAACAAGTTTCGAAACGGCTCTTAGCGTGTCGAAACAGGTATAACCGTTTTGATACGGGCTCTTAAATGCACCCCAACGGCTCTTTCTATTTTGGTCTGTTTCGAAACAGGGTCGGACATTTCGAAATGGTTGGTTGCAGACTGCATTTATGGAGGGAAGATAACACCCCCAATAGCTCTATTGATGAATGCAACAACCACAATGGCTAGAATTCAATGAAAAGGTATAAAAGGGACCTCTAAAAGCTTCAGCAACAACTATTGATCCTAAAGCAAACATCCAAACATCAAATCCAAGCATTTGTGCCTAAATCCCATTATTGTCTTGTAACCCCAATTGTATTTTTCATTCTTATCATTTCAATTGGGTTGAGTGCTTGTAATTGGGCTACAATTTGTATTAAGAGATACTTCCTTAGCCAACAAATTCTTTGTTTCAATTGTGTGAGGATTGGGTCAAATTTTGGGTAGAAAATTTGACCAAAAATTGTAAGGGTTGCCTCCTTAGCCTAGAAAAGGGGAAGAGCAATTAGTGGAATTGTTGCAAATCCTTAGTGAAGCTAAGGTAGTGGATGTAGAGTTCATTTGGAACTTGAACCAGTCTAAAATTCCTTGTCTACCTTTTTATTTGCAATTTCCACCACCAAGAACTTTAAAAATCCAATTCACCCCCCTCTTGGTTTAGTTCGATCATTCGATCCACTCAACAATTGGTATCAGAGTCTACCTCTTTGAGAATTAACAACCACAAGAAGAGTTCCTGGGAAGAGTGTGATCATCCAAAAATCAAGAGATGGCTTCTACCTCCGGTTCGAGCATGTATGAGTCTCAATCCACTACAAAACCACCATTCTTCAATGGTGACAACTATCCGTTTTGGAAGAATAGAATGCGCCTCTTCATCAAGTCCAACGATTACTTGGTTTGGGATGTCATTGAAGATGGCCCCTACATTCTATTGAAGCAAGATGGTGAAGAGAAGATGGTTTTGAAGAAAAAGATGGAGATGAGTGAAAAAGAAAGGAAGAAGATCAAAATAAATGACAAAGCTCTCCACATGCTTTTTTGTTCCTTCGGTCCGGACATCTACTCCAAAGTATCATCCATTGAGAGTGTCAAAGAAGTGTGGGATACTCTTGAGACCACCTATGAGGGAACCAACGATGTCAAGGAAACTAAGATTGGAATTCTCAATCTTAGTTATGAGAATTTCAAGATAGAACCTGATGAGACAGTGTCCAAGATGTTTGATCGCTTCTCTACCATAGTCAATGGGCTCAAAGGATTTGGAGAGACAATACTGGAAGACAAGCTTGTTCGGAAGCTGCTCTACTCACTTCCCGAATCTTGGGATGGGAAGAGAAACGCAATCATAGAAGCCAAAAATTTGAAGACTTTAAAGCTTGATGAGCTAGTGGGTTCTCTCCTTACTCATGAGATTATGAAGAAGGGAAGGTAATAAGAGAAGAAGAAGGAAGAGAAGAGAGTAGAAAAGCTAGAGGTGGAAAAGAAGAAGAAGATGGGAATAGCTCTCAAAGCTTCATTACTTGAGGAGAGCTCTTCTAGTGAGGAGGATGAGCTAGAAGAATTGGCTATGATAGCCAAACGATTCTCACGTTTTATGAGGTCCAACCGGGGAAGAAAAATTCAAAGAAAGATGGACTTCAAAGGTAAAAACAAAGAAGAAGCAAGGGATCAAATCATTTGCTTCGAGTGCAATAAATCCGGCCACATACGTTCGGAGTGCCCTCAACTCAAGAAGAATGGCTTTGAGAAGAAGAAGAAGAAGCTCAAAGCCAAGCTTGCTACTTGGAGTGATGAGGAGTCATTCGAGGATGACGAACAAGAAGTGGTCAACCTTTGCCTCATGGCACTTGAGGAAGATTCCTCCATGGTAGCCTCTAACTCATCATCTTTAGATTTTACTTATGATGAATTAAATGATACATATGATGAGTTGCAAGAGGTCTATGATGAATTAGTTGAGAAATACAAGGAGTCGGTCATTAGGAATAAGAAAATCATTTCGGAACTAAATGATAACAATGACTCACTTTCTCAAGCTAATTTAAAATTTGAGAAAAAGATGTTAGGGTTGAAAGATGAACTAAAATTCTTCCAAGATGAAAATATTGACCTTAATAATCTTCTTTCTCAATGTAATAGTAAACACCAAAAGGTGTTAGATGAGCTTAACAAGCTCAAAGAGTCTTTTAAAAATGTTGGTAATGTGAAGCATGAAATAGGTGAATCTTCTAAAACAAACCAACCTAGGAAAAAGACTAATTACTACAAACAAGGTAGCTTTCCTAGACATAGTAGAACTAAAAGGATTAGAAGTGTATGGGTTCCTAAGGAACTTGTAAAATCTAATAACATTGTTGCTATGTCATCTTGGATTCCTAAGGGAACTAAGGTATTGGGAGCTAACACTCATGGACCCAAAATGATTTGGGTACCAAAAACAAAAGTTTAATATCTTTGTTTGTAGGGGGCATTACTACAAGGCCAAAGCACAAAGTCAAAACTCATGGTACCTTGATAGTGGATGCTCGAGGCATATGACCAGAGACAAGAGTAGATTCATGGATCTAAAGCTAAAAAGTGGAGGAGTGGTGACATTTGGTGACAACTCCAAAGGCCACATTAAAGGTATTGGCTCCATAGGTAATCACTTTACTATTCTTATTGAAAATGTCTTGTATGTCGATGGTCTTAAACATAACTTGTTGAGCATAAGTCAATTGTGTGATAAAGGATTTAATGTTCTATTTAATAAAAATGGGTGCAAAAGTGTTGACATTAAATCTAATAATATTATGCTCATAGGTCATCGCATAGGTAACATATACATGGTCCATCTAGATGACATACATACATCTCATGCATGCTTGGTAGCACAAAATGAAAATGATGCATGGTTGTGGCATAGGAAACTAGGACATGCTAGCATTAGTGTTTTAGAAAAACTAGTTTCTCTTGATCTAGTTAGAGGTTTACCCAAGATTAAGTTCTCAAACGATAAAATTTGTGATGCATGCTCTAAGGGTAAACAACATAGGTCTTTCTTTAAATCCATTAATGATGTTTCTACTAGTAGATGTTTACAACTTATCCATATGGATTTATTTGGGCCAATTAGAACTATGAGCTTGGGTGGTAAATCTTATGCATTTGTACTTGTTGATGATTTTTCTATATTTACTTGGGTTCTATTTTTAAGTACTAAAGATGAGGCTTTAGAAAAATTCATCACATTTTCAAAACTAACTCAAAATGATCTTGAACTTGGAATTTCACATATTAGAAGTGATCATGGAACCGAGTTTCAAAATTTAGGGTTTGAAGATTTTTTGAATGAAAATGGTATTAGCCACAATTTTCGACTCCTCAAACTCCTCAACAAAATGGGGTAGTTGAGAGGGAAATAGAACTTTGCAAGAAATGGCCAGAACCATGCTTTGTGAAAATAATTTACCTAAATATTTTTTGGCGGAAGTCACAAACACCGCTTGATATATTGTTAATCGAGTAATGATTAGGCCAATTTTAAAGAAAACACCTTATGAGATTTTAAAATCTAAAAAGCCTAACATTAGCTATTTTAACCCTTTTGGTTGCAAGTGTTTTGTTTTAAATAATGGAAAAGACAACTTAGGTAAATTTGATGCAAAAAGTGATGAAGCTATTTTCATAGGATACTCTTTAACCTCTAAAGCCTATCGAGTATTTAACAAGAGAGCTTTAGTAGTAGAAGAATCTATACATGTTGTATTCGATGATAATCTCCTTCCAAGGAAGGATTCTTGTGATGATGATGATGTAGGAATCATAAATGCCTTTGATGGATGACAAACTTCAAAGGAGGATGAGATTCCAACAAAAGAAGAGGACACACAAGATCCACCTCTTGAAGCCTTAAAGGACTTGGCTCTTGAGGAAAAGGAAGTGAGCTACCCAAGGGAGTTCAACTATGTCAAAGATGGCGAAATCTTGGGTGATCCATCCAAGGGGGTAACCACTCGATATTCTCTTAGATTAATGAATCATGTTGCATTTATCTCGTGCATAGAGCCTAAGAATATAAAAGAAGCATTGAAAGATGATTTTTGGATTATGGCCATGCAAGAAGAGTTAAATCAATTTGAGAGAAGTAATGTTTGGACATTTGTTGATAGGCCTAGTAATCAATCTACCATAGGAACTAAATGGGTCTTTAGGAACAAGCTAGATGAGAGTGGTAACATTGTGAGAAATAAAGCTAGACTAGTAGCACAAGGTTACACTCAAGAAGAGGGAATAGATTTTGATGAAACCTATGCACTCGTAGCTAGAATGGAAGCTATTAGGATGTTGCTTGCATATGCATGTTATCATGATTTTGAGCTTTTTCAAATGGATGTTAAAAGCACGTTTTTAAATAGGTTTATAAATGAGGAAGTGTGTGTGGAACAACCACCGGGTTTTGAAGACTTAAAATTTCCAAATCATGTTTTTAAACTCACTAAAGCTCTTTATGGTTTAAAACAAGCTCCTAGAGCTTGGTATGAAAGACTTCCAAACTTTTTAATTGAAAAAGGTTTTGAAAAAGGGAAGGTGGACACTACATTTTTTTATAAAAAGGTATAAAAATGACATCTTAGTAGTACAAATTTATGTTGATGATATTATTTTTGGTTCTACTAACGAATGTCATTGCAAAGAGTTTGCTAAGCTAATGCAAGGTGAATTCGAGATGAGCATGATGAGGGAGCTCTCATTCTTTTTAGGACTCCAAATCAAGCAAAAGAAGGATGGCACCTTCATCAATCAAGCAAAGTACATAAAGGATATGCTCAAGAAGTTTGGCTTGGAGAATGCAAAGCCTCAAGCCACACCTATGAGCTCATCTACAAAGCTTGACAATGATGAAGGAGGTAAGTGTGTTGACTCTAAGCTTTACCGTTCTATGATTGGATCATTGCTTTACCTTACCGCAAGTAGACCAGATATCTTGTTTAGTGTTTGCTTGTGTGCTAGGTTTCAAGCTAGTCCTGGAGGGTCTCACCTTATAGCCGTTAAGAGAATCTTTAGGTACCTTAGAGATACTCCTTGTTTAGGTCTTTGGAGCCCTAGAGACTCCACCTTCAACCTTCATGCTTATTCGGATGCGGATTATGGGGGATGTAAAATCGATAGGAAGAGTACTTCGGGAACTTGTCAATTCCTAGGTAGTATGCTCATATCTTGGTTCTCTAAGAAATAAAATAGTGTAGCCTTATCTACCACCGAAGCCGAGGACATGTCCTTAGGGAGTTGTCGTGCTCAAGTCCTTTGGATGAAGCAACAACTCTTAGATTATGGTATTAAAGTTGAAACCATACCCCTTAAATGTGATAACACTAGTGCTATATGTTTGACAAAAAATCTCATCCAACACTCTAGAACCAAACACATAGAAATAAGGCATCATTTCATTAGAGATCATGTCCTTAAAGAAGATGTGGTTATAGAGTATGTTGACACCTTAAATCAATTAGCGGACATATTTACAAAACCTTTAGACAAAGAGCGTTTTTGGTCCCTTAGGAGAGAGTTAGGTCTAACTAGCCTATCTTGACCTTTTAGGACCTCTTTTGTGCTTAAAATTGCTTGATCTTGTGAAATGCCATGTTTATGTGTTTTTACTCCAAATTTCATCCATGCCTATAGCTAGGGGGAGTATATGTATGTTTGAATATGTTTTTCCTGCTCATTCATGTCATTCATGCAAGATAGACCTTAGAAATTTTCATTTTTCTGCACTTTTAGAGCCTCATCTGCACTTTCAAGCCCAGGTGTATCGAAACAGGTCCACATGTTTCGATACGGATGCTTTAAATTTCTATCTGAGAGAAGGGCGTTTCGAAACACCTTCCAAGGGTTTCGAAAAGTTTTGGCTACTGCCAAGGGGTGTATCGAAAAAAGTTTCGATATGAGTCAACGGGGATTCGATACGGTCAAACCCGTATCGAAATGGTCAGCTGGTGTTGAAAAATCGGTCAAACTTTTGTGCCCGCGTTTCGAAACGGTCGACACCGTTCTGAAACGGGTTCGCGGACTGCTTTAAAGGGGCTATTAATGTTAAAGTTTAACCAAAATTAAAACTCTCCCAACAACCTAAAAACCCTAGAATCTATTTTTCCTATAAAAACCTTTTAAACCTCATTGTTTTTCACCAAATCTTGAGGGCTTTTACTCTTAAACACAAGTCTAAGCAAGCATCAACAATATTGTGCAAGGATTTTCACATATTCATCCAAAATATCAATTTAAGGTATATTTTCCTCTCTCTTTTTTCTTCAATTTATATTCGAATCTTAGGTTAGAAAATTTTAATTTTGTATATTTATGTGTTTTGATACTTGGGTTTTTCAAATCTTGTAAAAAATATTCAAAATCTTCAATTTTTTTATTCGAATATATATTTTTTCATTCGTATTTTCTTTACTGTTTTTTTAAATTTTAATTTGTTTTTCTCTTAAAAAAATTTTGTTTTGTTTTGCTTCTTTGTTTTTAAAACTTGTTTTTAACCTAAGTGGGATTTATCATTGGATTGAATTAAGAAATCTCATGCATACACTCAAACTTGTTTTAAATTGCTTGCTTTATATTTTTAGGATGTCTACAGAGAACGTTAGCAAAAAGCGTAAGACCGGTCAAGCAAGTGAATCGAGTATTCGTCCTAATCTCACCCAGCTATTTCAAAAAACTCTTCGAACTCAAGAGATGAGGGATCGTTTCAACTATGTCAAGGAGTTTGAAATTCGTCGTAAGCGTGTTGTTGACCTCTCGTTTCTTGACTCCGAGCGATTTCTCTTTCGTTACCTCGACCGTGTAAGAGAATGGGATTTCCTTGTCTTGTTGAGCATCCCGGACATTTGCTACAAACACATGGTACTTCTCTTTTACTATAATGCTCAATTAATTAATAGTGAAGACAATACTGAAGTGGTTGGCCTTGAGTCTTCTATCTTGAGCAAGAGGATTGTCATTGACATCCCTTTCTTGGAGTCTACGTTTGCTCTTAAGAACGAAGGAATTGAGAATGAGAGTCACTTTAGTTCTCACACCGGTTCGGTGCTTACTTTGGATGCGCACGATAGATTCCTCCATTTGATGGTCTCATGGTTCCTTCGCCCCTCCGGAGGTAAATATTCTCACATTCGTCAAGTAGACTATTTTTGGCTTGAGTGTTTCCGTCGTGGTGAGCGCCCTAATCTTGTTAAGATCATGTTTGCCGAGATAGTCAATAATGTTAAGCTTCGTGACACCGATGCCCTGAAATCCTTCACTTATGGAACGGTTTTAAGTCACATCTTTAGCAAGCTTAATCTTGATTGCACCTACGACTCCCCGGAACCCCGCAAGTCAAAAATTGGTGAGTCCTCTCTTCGTAAGTCTGCTTTTGCTATGTAAACAATGGGCATTGGGAACGTGTTGATAGGGAAGCACCTCCTCCTCCTCCCATTGAACCTCAACCACAAGCTCAAGTTGCGAACAATGAAGCTCTCACGACTTTCCTTACCGAGTAGTTCAACACTTTGGACACTAACATGTCTAGAGGTTTTGGTGCTCTCAATACCCGCTTGCAATCCGTACAGAATCGTCTCCTTGTCAATGAGAATCGACTCCAATCCCTTGAAAATCAACAATCGGCCATGGACATGTCCTTCTCCACCTTTTATGGCCAATGGATGAAGTTTCGTTGTTCTCAAGTCAAGAGCGATGATGAGTCCACGGATGATGATGGTGACGAAGAGGCCTAGGATTCTCATCACATATCATATTAGCTATGCATTTTAGGTTTAAGTTTGCATCTTTATTTCTTATGCTTTATGAACCTATGCTTTTGATTTTATTTGGGATTATGCTTTGAATTTATTGTTTAAGATTTATGTTTTGGATATTTTAATTTTATGAATTAATATTATGTTTCTTATTGCTTATTGCTTAATGATTATTGCTATTAACCCTATCTCTTCTCTATGAGCCTTGTTTCTTATTTTTGATCTAACAAAAAGGGGGAGAAGTAATCTAAGAGCCAAAATTCGTTTTTAAATATGTTTTAAGTGTTTTTAAGTTTTAAACCTTGAATTTAAATCCTTAAATCTTTTTAAAACTTTAAAAACCTATCTCAAATTGAGGGGGAGTTAGAATGTGTTCAAAATTTTCAAAACTCTTAAAAATTCTAACCTTGGTTTTGTTATATCAAAAAGGGGGAGATTGTGAAACCGATATTTTAATTTTGATATAACTAAAGAACCTAAGGACTAAATTGAAAATGTGAAAACGAATTTTTAATTCCTCAAACCTCTCTACATGTTTTAAACAATATGCCTAAGCCAAAACAGTGATTTTCGAGTCACCGTTTCGAAACGGCCTAAGGCGTTTCGAAACAGTTTTGAAACTGTGAGTCCATGTTTCGAAACGGGTATCGAAACGTTTTCAACACTGCCAACCCGTGTTTCGAAACAAGTTTTGAAACGGCTTAAGAACATTGAGCAACTGTATCGAAACGACATCAAGTGTTTCGAAACGGCTTTAAAATTGATTTGAAAAAATGACTGTTGAATGTTTTTAACTAATTTTTAACAAACTGTTAAGGCGTATCGAAACGATCTCAAGCCGTTTCGATACGATCCTTGACAGTGGAAAAATGTTTCGAAACAAGTTTCGAAACGACACTTAGCGTATCGAAACAGGTATAACCGTTTTGATATGGCTCTTAAATGCACCCCAACGGCTCTTTCTATTTTGGTCTGTTTCGAAACAGGGTCGGGCGTTTCGAAACTGTTGGTTGCAGACTGCATTTATGGAGGGAAGATAACACCCCCAACGGCTCTATTGATGAATGCAACAACCACAACGGCTAGAATTCAATGAGAATGTATAAAAGAGACCTCTAAAAGCTTCAACAACAACTATTGATCCTAAAGCAAACATCCAAACATCAAATCCAAGCATTTGTGCCTAAATCCCATTATTGTCTTGTAACCCCAATTATGTTTTTCATTCTTATCATTTCAATTGGGTTGAGTGCTTGTAATTGGGCTACAATTTGTATTGAGAGATACTTCCTTAGCCAACAAATTCTTTGTTTCAATTGTGTGGGGATTGGGTCAAATTTTGGGTAGAAAATTTGACCAAAAATTGTAAGGGTTACCTACTTAGCCTAGAAAAGGGGAAGAGCAATTAGTGGAATTGTTGCAAATCCTTAGTGAAGCTAAGGTAGTGGATGTAGAGTTCATTTGGAACTTGAACCACTCTAAAATTCCTTGTCTACCTTTTTATTTGCAATTTCCACCACCAAGAACTTTAAAAATCCAATTCACCGCTCCTCTTGGTTTAGTTCGATCATTCGATCCACTCAACATCATACTCTAAGGTGAGGAGCCCAATCTTGGTCTCCTTGACTTCATCGGTTCCCTCGTATGTGACTTCAAGCTTGTCTCATACCTCATTGGCACTTTCACAAGAAGACATCTTCTCATAGATGGTTGGGCCAAATGCACAAAAGAGCATGTGCAAGGCTTTGCAATTTAGCTCCATCTTCTTGCAATCGTCGGCACTCCATTCTGCTTTACTTCCTTGAGGCACGAACGGACCATCTTCAACTATGTCTCATAGCTTGTAGTCTCTTGACTTCAAGAAGAATTTCATCTTTGTCTTCCAATGGGCATAGTGATTTCCGTCGAAGAAAGGCGGTTTGTCGATTGATTGTGTCATTGAGTCGGTTGAGTAAAATGTTGATCGAGCTTGCCAGATCTTCTCAATAGGATGTGAATCCCCTTTGATTGAGCCAAGCTCTGATACCAATTGTTGAGATTTTAGAGGCTCTATTCGATCAACCGTTCTTGCTTGCCAAGTGTGGAGAAGTTGGATAATTGGGTGTTTTAGTGGGAGGTGAAATTTTTGCAATTTGACACAAGGATTTATAGTGGTTCAACCTTCTAACCAAGGTCTACATCCACTACCTTAGCTCCCCACTAAGGATTTCCAAACAAATTCACTAAGAATTTCGTCCCCTTTTCTCGGCTTAGGAGGAAATCGTGACAACGATCAAGCTTTCTACCTAAAGCTTGATCAAACACTCTCTTACAAGAGAAAGACTTAGCAAACTAGAAATCCCTCTAATAGGTATGTGTTTGCAATACTAAGCTTTCACCCAAAACCTAAACACTTGAGCAAATTTAACAATGTTTAGCTCACAAGTGTTGTCTAAGCAAGAAATAAACAATTTAAGCTCTAGAAAAAATTTGACATCAACATGTTGTAACAATTGAAGCATTAACCATTACAAGATGCTTGGAGGTTCCTTTTATACTCTTTGATGAGTTTGTAGCCGTTACTAGCCGTTGGGATTGAATTGGAGCCGTTGGAGCCTTTATTTCCCACCATAAATGCAGTTCTGCAGCTGGGCGTATTGATACTCGTCAAACCATATCGATACGGTCTCAATGAGGAATTAGCCGTTGGGCCTCTTCAGCTGATGCGTATCGATACGCTTACCTAGCGTATCGGTACGGTTCTGCAATTAAAAGACCGTTGGGAAAATGACCGTTGGGGTAGTTAGGCGTATCGGTACGCGATACACTCGTATCAGTACGCGACTAGCCGTTGGGCTATTTCAAATCACACCATATCGATACGGCTAAGCGTATCGATACGGGTTTTGGCTACTGGAAAAATCAGGTAGTTGAAACCCTAAGGCGTATCGGTACGGCCCAAGACCGTATCGGTACGGGCACTTGAAAAGGCTGGTTTTGACTACTTTAAATGTACTTTAAATTTATTCCAAAGCCTTTAAAAACCCTTAAACATATTTTCAAGTTGTTTTTTACTAAAAACATATTTTAAATTCTTTTCAATTTAGTCCAAAACATTTTTTAAATATTATATCAAAACATTAGTTCTACAGATTGGAACTTAACTAAATAATTCCATTTGATAAGATAAGACGTTTAATGAAATTGATGGAAACTACTAGTTATAAGAACTACCTCACTAAGTACACCTTGTACTTATAACCATGTTATTTCTCTCTTCCCAAACCAACAAGATAGTCTGATCTGAAGCGGTCTTGATCCTGTTTCAGTAGCAGTCACAAGTAGTGGATTCAAGTAGTGGATCTGTTCTTAGTGATGCATATCATGGGTTGTATAAGGGCTTAATATGTAGTAAGTGCCCTATGGTTATATGCTCATTTTGATATGTATATAAGTCATGAATGGCTAGTATGAAGGTGTAAGAAAACATGTTTTGATGTATATAAGACTTTGTTATGTATATAGAATTGGTAATATTTAGTTGTGTATATGGTAAATGTTATGAAATAAGGATGATCTTTCATGTTATTCGAATGAATAGGTTTTATGCTAGAGTTTCAATCATTCATAGAAAGTGTTATTTCGTTGATTAAGTGAAATAAAATCGAATGAATATTCACTACTTGTTATTGGTTCAAATTTGGAAGTAAAGCCTTTGTATAAACAACATGATTTAAAAGCACGTTAATAGACTATCGTAAGCATGAATGTATGGTAAGATAGTAATTCGTTTAACATGAATAAATAATTAAAAGTTTTTGTTTACCCACCTTTCGATAACCATTAGTAAATGTTAAGATTGTATTAATTAATTGTTCGTTGTGCGTCGTAATGCTCTATGCTCCTAACCGGGTGTAGGGTGTTACAATTGTTTGCCCAACTCTAAGTGTGATCATCGTACTTCCTTAAATTCTCCAACTTCCTTTCAAAATTTGGTCGCAATAGTAGATATCATGTGTCATAATATATGTTGTTAGTATCAAGAAAAATCAAAACACATACGTGGATATGCATATATAATTGAGCTTGAAACAATGATATTTACCCATGTTTAAAATCTCACTACAAAGATATTGGTTTTTGAACTATTCATAACCGTTCTGACCAATGTGATGAACACAATATGCGGGATACGCGTACGGAGGTATCGAACGACTTCCGTCTCGATTAATTGTTGATTTGATACATGTCCTTCAATCCGATATAATGCAGACCCATCTTCTCGAACGACATGCTCGCCTAAACTGTTCAAAAAGAAATTACAAGCTTCTGTCATCTCTTGTTCAACAATTGTGAATGTAATCGTGAAGACATTATTCTCACCATCTTGCACAATGACAATCAACAGTATATGAGAGTATCTCATGTACAGCCACGTGTCATCAACTTAGACCATACGTTTGCAAAATGGAAAGTCTTCAATGCATGGCTTGAACGCCCAGAATAGTTGATGGAAAAATTTATGCCCTTCAACAAGTTGGACTTCTCGATCGTATGCATTCGAGGTTTGATACCTCACTATGGTGCCTAGGATGAAATGTGTCATTGCTAGTAATAAAGTCGGTAGCTCATTGTACAACTTATAATAATCACCATACACCGACTGCATTGCCTTATCCATTGCACGTCACCCCTTCATGTATTTTATTTGATATCCAAACTGTAGCGCAAAGGTTGCCTGAATCACTGAAACATGAACCCTTGGATTTGCTTTAACCAACTTCATCACGTGATGGCTTATTACATTCGAGTCCAATTTGCGGTGGTCCTGGTCAATGGAAGTTCGTAAACATGTGTGATCGCCATTGTGCTTTGTGACCTCTCAAGCATTTTTCCTCCGACTCTTCGACACTCGGATCTTCAAATTGCATTCTTGTCCATATTTCACACACTTAGCGAAGAAAGTCCCCGGGTTGGATTTTACAACAACGTAGTATATTATTTTAACTACCAATGTAGCTTCATTATTTTCATTAAATTGAAGCCCAAATGATAATTCATCATACTGACTCGAAGTTAATTGTGGCATGTCCGGGAATTGAGGTGCCCTCATTGTATCGAAATCTACTAAGTTCATGTGAGCAAAAGGTTCATACCTTGTCCCTAGTCGAAACGAATTCTCCAACACTGAAATCAAGGGAATCACCAACATCATCAGGGAACAAATCAGGATACCCAATATCATCATCTTTGTTGGAGTCTTCAATTGTTTCTCCCTATCAACCTCGAAGGTTTTTCACATCAGCATCAACTGTCGGATCAATAGTTAGTTTTGGAAATTGTATGCTCATTGGCTTGTATGATGTTGCATATGTTGAAGGCCCAGCTAGATAAAATGCACTCGATGCACTCGATGTCCCACTTTCCAACATTGTGACAAAAACTTCCTTTTCAAATATCATCTTTGTAGTGCTTTCAGATTCAAATACAACCTCGACATCAGTTTTCACAATTTGTCCATAATCATCATAAATCTGTTGTTGCTCATTTTCTCTGTATGTTCAAAACAATATATATTTTCAATCAGAATATACAAATTAAAATGAACATACTAAATCAAAATGAACATACTAAATTTTAAATTATTGTTACTAATATCGGGGACGAGTTCTTTTCGAATATATATTTTTCATAAATATACTAAATTATTTTTTTAAATATAATTTGAATATATTTTTAATATATTAAATTATTGTTACCTTCATTTTAACCATATTTTGAATATATTTTTATTCTAATTTTTAAAAATATACTAAATTATTTTTTTTAATATAATTTGAATATATTTTTTAATATATTAAATTATTGTTTCCTTCATTTTAACCATATTTTGAATATATTTTTATTCTAATTTTTAAAAATATACTAATTGGTAAAAAAAACATACCGAAAATTACTAAATATTCCTAGAAATTTATTTTTAATTATTTTTCATTCGTTGTTTGAATAATTTATTAATTCTAAATTCTAAACAAATTAAAATGGGAGATGAATACATAATGTAAATTTTAAAAACTAAAATAACTTATTTGTTGACTCCAAAAAATTTCACCAAATCTCCCTTATTTTTTTCTCCAAATATCCAAGCTACATGCATAAAATTAAAATTATATCAAACATACAAAATAAAACGAACAAACTAAAATAAAACTTTAAAAAATCAAATCTACTTACAATATTTTCTCCAATAATTACTTCTCCTTCCTCTTCACTCAAAATTTTCCCTTCAACCTTACCTACTAACACAAAAAATATAATATTAACCTTACCTACCCCTACCCCTACCCTTCTTTTAATAACACTAACAAATTCTAACCCTTAATTTTTTTTCTTCCCCTATAAATTTAAAAGAGACACCCTAAACCCTTCTCCCCTCTTTTAGCTATGCATGCATGCAATTTCAAACCTCCACCCTGCACCAGAGCCATGCCCGACCCTGGGCAAAGGCAACAAGGGCGTCCGCTCAGGGCCCACCACTCAAACATATTTTTAATTTTATTCGAATTTTATTTATTTTTTAATGATTTAAATTTTTTAATACTTGTTATTAAGTGGACAATTTTTTCAATATTTGTTAATAGATGTTTAATTTTTTTCTTAATATTTATTATTATGGGTCAACTCTTAAAATTCAACTTTTTCTAATACTTGTTATTAGGGCCCCGATTTTTTTTATATTTGTTATTTTGAAGCATAGTCTTCAAAATTTATTTATTTTTAAATTTTGTTATTAGGACCTAATTTTTCAATACTTGTTATTATGTATCTACTCTTAAATAAATTTTTTTCATTACTTGTTATTAGGGACATAGATTTAAATAACGTTATGCAACTGCAACAACGACCGTTACATGATGATAGCGGTAGTGGCGGAGCCAAGATTTTTTTTATAGTGGAATCATGAGTGAAGTATGAGGTATTGAGGATTTTTATACCACTAGAATAAGCATTGTTGACCCCATAGCCCAACAAATTAAGTGGGGTCAAATCTAATATTTCTTATGTAAAATTCTATATTACCTCCTTGAAAACTCTATACCCCAACAAATCAAGTGGGGTCAATTGCACCCTCAATTTATATGTTACATCCCTCATGGGTAGCGGCACCATCTAAAATTGCGATACATGCAATTGTTATATCCACAATAGTGCATGTTATTAAGAGATTTCACAACCGCGATACTCGCAGCGACCGAAATAACATCTATAATACTTGCAACTATAATAAAACTTAATATAATTATAAATACGACCGCAACTATAATTTAAATATCTAATTTAAGGCTCATTCTTTATATTGGCCATGAGCCCTCAAAAGCTCAAGACCGGCCCTGACCGGAGTTACCACCCTCACACCATAAATTTTGAAGACGGTGGAAGGAGAACAGTGATGGGGTTGGATAGCTATCACGTGGAAATGCTACCATTGTTTGAAGACAAAGCCTCTTCCTATCATCTTCATTGTTTCATTGTTCAAAGTCGATTTCTAAACCCATCGACTTCAATTTTTTATTTAAAAAATTAAATTACTGTACGAAGACGGTGAGACTGCATATCATCTTCACTTTCATAGTAAAAAGTACAATATTTTTTAAAATAATTTGGGTTGTGTTATACTTGTGGGAAAAAAATTTGAGAACAATATTTAGGTAAATTCTCACAGCAATGAGTATAAAAAATAAACATTTTTTTATGTTGGGATGAAAAATATAAACTTTTTTAGTATTTAATTTTAGAATCAGATATTTGCTTTGTCGCTGTAGAGTATAGAGTTGGGCGAAAGTCGGTGTCAAGACATGTGATGCCCCGTGACACTGACAGACATTTCACATTTTTTTTCCTTTTTCCTTTTCGCTGCACCAAAAGACGTCTCGCATCACCAAATGACAAATTCAACCCTCACATGTGTACGTCCACCGCCTACGTGCCTAAAACCAACACCAAATCTATCATCTCTTTGTTAACACAATTAATCATTCAAAACATAATAATTATGATCTCATCATGAAAAAAAATCACATATAATGTTGAAAAAGTTAATTATTTTATATATTAACGGTACAAATTTAAGTGTATGATTTAGGGGTTTAAATTTTAGAGATTGTGATTAAAATTTAAAATTAATATTAAAATTCAAAGCTTATATGTTAAAACCTAGATCCCTCACCATATTATCTTAAACCCTAAACTATAACTTCCAAACCTTACATATTAATTTAAAATCATAATTATAGCCACTATCTCTAAATTTTAAACATCTAAATATAAACATCTGAACTCTAAATTGAATCCGTAAATCAAGTGTATTGAATATAAGTTTATGTTTTTTTTAAATTGTCTAAAGGTGATTACAAGATAGTATTTGTTCATACATATTTTTAATTTTTTGGCACTGCACACACCTTTTAGACAGATCGATTGAACCCAAGTCTCATGTGATGAACATCATCCGCTTTTTTACTAAGACTACTAGTTAGGTTCGAATATAAATTCATTTTGAAATCATGGTATATCTCTTATAAAAAATATGTAAACATTTAAGAAAAAAATAAATCAGATATTAATTATCATATTTTTTTGAAACTAGAATATATTCAATAGTGAAAAGTTTACAAAGGAATCACACCTCAAACATTGGAAGTTCAGTGCAAAACAAAAAAAATGCAGTAAAATATAAGGGTGTGAAGGACGTTAAAATAACAAACCTGACACTATCAGAAGAACTTGAAAAAGCTTTTGAAATTAAATCTATAAAACTATTACTTTGCCTTGAGTGCTCCTTGATGAAAGTAAAATTCCTCTGTTACTTGTTCTTGGCGTATCGGCACATCCACAAAAAAGAAATCATAACATGTACAGCTCGGCCTCCTTCGTTAACAAAGAAGTTCGATGATACTCTTCACCTGAACTCTAAATTATCAAAAAATAGACTGAAACTGTCATAAAAACAGACAAAAAAAACTGTCATACAAGCAGACAAAAACACTTCCATAAAGACAGACGAAAAAATTACCATAGAAGTAGATATGCTATAAATCTGGCAAAGTAAAACAAAAACAAAAAAAACAAAAAAAATATGAAATTAATTTATCAGTAAAGATTAATTTTATTTATGTACATAAGCCGCCGATGAAAAAAATAATACAAAAGAAAATTTTAAAACTTAAATAATTTTTGTAACTGCCTCAGACGAATTGGAAGAAGTGAAGAAGTTATAAACATAATTACCATATTAGTTATGTTTGTGACAATTGATAATAGTAGTCCTTGTAATAAAATGTTTAATTTAGGTAAATATCCATGGTAATTTGGGTGAATCTTATGGGCCTACCTGAATTGCAAATGTTGCAATGCTAGAAAACTCCAACGTGGGTGTTTGTTTAGCATTGGGAGCCGAAGCGGTGCGGGTGGAAGCGGTAGGGCGGTTGAGAATGGGAGTGGACCAACCAAAACCAAAGGAAATGATGTTTACAGTTCAAATGTCGTGGGATTATCAAATGCTGAGACACGCCTAACACGTTCAACCTTTTTCTCCCCAAATATAGTTCCAAAAATATTATTAAAAATTGGCTGATTTGATTAAATGCACAACACGTTCTTTTCACCCTCCATATCTCCACCTCGATTCACGTTATCCCTCACGTGCTCCTCACCAGCTTTACGTTTCTTGCCCATCCCATTCCCACGTTTACTTTATCTTTTTACCTATTTTTATCAATTAATGCAATCATATCTATTAAAAAATACAATCGATACCTAAACCAGACATATTTTTTTAGTCCCAAATTGATATTTATTTTTTTTCTTAAATTAATAACTGAACTAGACATATTCTTTTAAATCAGTAGCTAAAGAATTTTTTTATGTCATTTTTTAAGGTGAATCTTTTTCTATTTCTTACATATATTTGAAGAGCAGATAGTTACTTGAAACTTGAAAGTTACACTAAAATTAATAAATATTATTAGATAGATATGAATAACGTGATGAGCCGAGTTCATCTAATAATTTTTAGTATTCACCTGACTTCTTCATTGCTATAATAAAAGAATCTACTAATTTATAACCTTTTGATCTAGTTCAATAACATGCTCCGATGGAAAAAATATCAATAACATGCAGCGACGACACGTATGAGAAATTTAAGAAAAAAAAGATTGCACGTGGCACGCGCATCTTCGTTAAACGTGTATCTTTTTTTTATTTCAATTTAAAAGAGGCGCAAGTGTTTTTTTTTGTTTGTTTATTATATTAAATTTCGGTCTAATATTTGCAAAACTTTTTTTTTTCCGGTATAAATATAAATATGTGTGTTAAAAATATAAAATATTAAAAACTCTCTGCACCATGTGAAAACAAGACGATTAAATACTTTTTTTTCTCGCCTGTTTACTCGACGGTGATTTTCACGCTGCAATTTACAATAGTTTTTTTTTTACATAAATAACATCATAAAGAAAATAAATGTCAATTTGACATTTATTTTTTTATTACTAAAGTGGAGTAGTATCGAGAATCTCGTTAAAAAATTTCTCTAATTTAAGTTAAAAAAAGAGAGAGTAATTTTAGTATTACTTTACAATAAACATGTAAAAACGACGAAACAAAATAAATCGAGAAAAGTTAACCCGAGAATCAAAACTAAGTGTATCATATTTTTCATGTTACGTATAATAAAAACCTGTCAGGTTTGATGTATTTTTAAGTGTATCATATCAACACATTTCAAAAATGTCGGACAAAATGCGCATTTGCCCTATAGGCTATATGATATTGGAAGGGTAAGAGTGTATCGAAGATTAAAAAAATTATGTGACCAAGATGAATTTTAGATGAATTTTGTCTTAAAAAAACTTACGGTAAGCAAGGGCGGAGCCACCTTTTAAATAGACACCTCAAAATTTTTAGAAAACATATATTTTTTTATATAATTTGTATATAAAAAGTTAAAAATATAGACAAATGATACCCCTTTTATGAATAAAATAACATCATTTTTAAATAATTAATTCTCTTTAAATATTTAAAGCTAAAGTGATTACAAGTAGTATATGTTCTACGTACTCTCAATCATTTGATAATGCATGTTTAATGATCATGCTGCAACTGTTGGTGTTCGAACCCGTGACCTTTAAAAACAATAATTATTCCCTTAATCACTGAGACAAGTTGATTTGTGTTTTTAAAATTATTTTACCTCTGTCAAAACTCAAAAACACATTAATCATTTACTCATTCAATAGATTTAAGTCGCATATGCAAAAACGCATTCTGTCATCTTTTCCCTTTTTCAGTTTTTTAAATATATTATTTCGACATATAATCAACAACGAAAGTTATTAATGGTTTGATCCAAATTGTAATCAATTTGATATTGCTTAAGTAAGTTTTGAATTTGAGTTATTGTATTTGTAGAAATTTTTCGTTAAAGACTCATCTACTAAATTAGGTGTGTGATATGAGTCGATTGGAATTAGTCAGAACAAAACTATAAAAACCGTGGAACAACCAAAAACCAAAAAAAAAAAACAGTGAAAGTCACTTTGATATTTATTTTACTACGGTGATGTAAGAATAAATAGCCTTTACAAATTACACTCCAACTTATTATTATTATTATCATTATTTCAAACAAATTTATTTTGTTAAAAAATTAAAACATAAAGCTAAATTTAAATATTCGTTTGAATTCAATTTCCTCAAATCATAAGGATTTCTTTTTGGGTTAATATCACCTTCAACATTGGTTTTGCCTTGGATTCTACTCAATAAGGGGCCACGGGGTAGCATTGTTAAGGATATAATCACCAAAATAATCGTGAAACCTCAAAATTATAAAAATAAAATTACGGGTTTCATTTTTTATCAAAAAATTATGGGTTTCATTTTTTATCAAAAAATTATGGGTTTCATTTTTTTTTGGATAAAAAATTATAGGTTTCATAAGACTGCCTTTTTGTTAAATTTGCAATGTCATGATTCCCTAAAGACAATCCCAACTGAAAACCTTATGCTATATATACTATTAGTATAATTAGAGTTTATTAATTAGTCGTTAAACCTAGGTTTATATAAAATAAGAGAGCTTAAAGTCTAGGACCCTACCATGGTCAACAGTCAACACCTCATTTTACATTCTTTCTCAGATGCCACGTCCATCAATGTACTGTACTTGTACCTTCTCAACTTGCACTTGCATCTTAATATTTAAAAAAAATCAATATAATTAAAACATATTAATTATTTTGATAATTAAAATGTTAAAATGATAAAAAGTTTCAAATCATATTTAATGTCTGAATAAAAATATATTGAAATTGAACGTTGAATATTAATACATCTATTCTGAAGGAATGAAACTTCGTTTTATATTATTCAAATGCCAAAATCTATCTTATTTAAGTGATTGATTAAGTCGGTGTATGATCAGTTTATTATTAAATCTGTAAAAACAAATAAATAATTTAAACAATAAAAATATATACTGTATTATATTAAATATGTCGTCAACCTTTTATTTTATTTTTTCAAAGAAAACAATGCATCTTGAAGCAAATTCTTATGTGAAATAATTTCAATTATTTTGTTGACAAAATGGATGTTTTTATTTTTGAATGCTTTTTTATTAAAATTTTAAAAATATAGGAGTAAGTATTCTTAACTTAATGTTTTATTATAAAATATTAATAAATATCACAGGAAGAGCGTGTTGTGAATTTAACTTATTAGCATGTGTCAGTGTTTAACCAGAAATTTATATAATTTGTTTTCCGTCCCAGAATATTCATACAATTTGTATGCATTACAACGAAACCATTTTTATAATCTTTCGCATTAATATCATTGAAAGCATTTATTTAAGGGAAAGACAGCAAACTGAATAATAAAGTTAAACTACTCATTTAGTATATATCTTTACATGTTTTTGCACCACTTTTTTTTAATAAAATGTTACTTAATGTTATATTTTATTTTTATTTTTATTTTAATATTTCATCATTAAAAAAATTAACTATAATTTAATATAAAAAAATCACACATGACAGACTAACTAACAGAAGAAAAATTATATGTGGTAAATTGTCATGTCAAGTTTCGCTCTCCTAGTTAGTATGTCACATATTATTATTATTATTATTATTATTATTATTATTAGCCATTTAGTATCAACCTTTAACCGTGTTTCTGTTGTTGCACCCCCGCCTATAATTTTGTAAATTGATATTTAATATTATATTTTGTTTTTATTTTAGCAAGCTGATTAGGAGAGAGAAAAACACACGTGAAAGACTGACTAGGAGAGAAAAGAATTATACGTGATATATTTTCATGTCATTTTGTCCCTCATAGTCAATTTCACATGTGTGATTTTTTGTGTTATATTTTGATACACGAGGTGTGTAATTTTTTTACACAAACCTTCTATAAAATTTAGAACTTAAATCTCAAAGCATAGCACCCTAAAACCTAAACCCTAAATTCTAACCATAAACCTTAAATTTTACATTGTTGAGTTGTGTGGGGCTCAATTCGATCAACCAATTTAGCTCACCAAGTGGTGGAGAGGTGGATTTGTGGGTGGAAGGGTTTAGGAAGCTAAAAGAATAATTGGCACAATGATTTATAGTGGCTCAACCTTCTAACCAAGGTCTACATCCACTACCTTAGCTTCCCACTAAGGATTTATCAATCAATCCACTATTGATTCGTCCCCTTTTCTAGGATTAGGAGGAAACCCTTACAACCGATCAAGCTTCTACCCAAAGCCTTGATCAAAACCCTCTTTACAAAGAGATAATAAAAACAAACTGAAAACCCTCTAATAGGTGGTTGTTTGCACAATTAAGCACTCACCCAAAACCTAAAACACTTGAGCAAATTTGACAATTTTGGCTCACTAGTGTTTGTCTATACAATAAATGACAATTTAAGCTCTAAGACAATTTTTTATCATTTGATGTTTGACAATATAAGCATTAGCCTTCTCTTGATGCTTGGAGGTCCCTTTTATACTCCCAATTGAGTTTGTAGCCGTTGAGAACTTTATTTCCTTTCATAAATGCTGTTCTGCAGCTATCCGTATCGATACGCGTGGAACGGTATCGGTACGGCCTTCATAGGAACTAGCTGTTGGGCTCTTGCCAGCTTAGGCGTATCGATACGCTTGAGGGCGTATCGGTACGGGTTCACTTTTGAATGGCCGTTGGGAAATAGCCGTTGGGGTGGTTAAAATGAGATCGGTACGCTTACCTGGCGTATCGAAACGATCCCGATGCGTATCGATACGACAAGGGCATGTATCGATACGGGTTTTGACAGTGGCCAAACTGGGGCAAAAAGGTATCGGTACGGGGGTTTACCGTATCGATACGAGTACTCTGAAAACACAAGTTTGGCTATTAAAAACATGAAAAATCCTTGCCAAAAACCTCTTAAAATACCTCAAACATAATTTCATGTTGTATGAACTTAAAAACAAGTTTTAAATTCTTTTCAAATTAGTCCAAAACATTTTTCAATTATTATATCAAAACATTAGTTCTACAATCTCCCCCTTTTTGATATAATAAAAACTCACTTGAAAAATTGTTTGGGTTTCTCCCCCTTTAACTTTAAAAATGTGAATAAGAGATTAAGGATATGAAATTAAATAAAGCTCCCCTTATTCATTTGAAAATTCAATTTTTTAAACCATTTCTCCCCTTTTTGTTATATCAAAAAGAGTTTAAAACATTAAGTTCAAAATAACAATAGAGGTAAAAGTTTTGACAAAAATAAGAATTTGGTTTTAAAATGGCTCCCCCTTACTCAAAGCATCATCAAAAATATTAGTAGCACAAATTTTAGTCCCCTTAGGAATCCATTTTTCAATGTCATCCTTTTTAATTGAAGTGGTTAGTCTTTTTGGGACCCAAACACTTCTAAAACATTTACCTTTTATAAATCTAGGGGCACTAGATTGTCTAACATAAAAATTTGATTTTCTAAAATTATTTTTCTTTTCAAGCTCTTTGGAAATCAAATCTTTTTCTTCTTGAACATTTTGAAGCAATTTTTTTAAATCAAAACATTTTAATTCAAACTCTTCAAGTTTTGCTTCAAGTTCAAGTTTGGTTTTAGAAAGCAAATCATTTTGAATTTTTAACTTTGAAATCAATTTATTATTTTTCAAAATGTGGCTTTTAAAATCTAAAACCAAATCATCATTGGCATCTTGTAATTCATCAAAAGAATAAGAACATGAAGTAGATGAATTAGAAGTTACCCTTGAATCTTCTTCGATGGCCATAAGGCAAAGGTTGGCTTGTTCATCGTCGGTGGAGTCCTCATCACTCCAAGTAGCCACATGTGCCTTCTTCTTATGGCTTGAAGTGCTTGCCCTCTCCTTTCTTTTAGGTTCTCGTTCAAGCTCTCTCAAGACTTTCTTCATGAACAGGGCACACTTCTTGAAGAGATGAATTATCTCTTCATCTTCATCCTCCTCTTCACTTGAGTAGACATGATGGCAAGTGGAGGATTTGAGAGCCATGGCACTTGCATTGATGCCAAGCCCTTTGATTTTCTTCTCTCCCATAACTCTAATTTCTTCCCTCTTCTTCTCATCCTTCTTGTTCTTCTTCATGATTTGATGAGTAAGGAGTGACCCCATGAGTTCATCAAGCTTTAAAGTTTTCAAATTTTTGGCTTCGATGATGGCGGTTCTATTTGAGTCCCAAGACTCGGGAAGTGAGTAGATGAGCTTTCGAACAAGCTTCTCCTCCGGGATGGCTTCTCCATATCCTTTAAGACCATTGGTGATTGTGGAGAACCTATCAAACATCTTCTCGATGTTCTCTTCCGGATCCATTTTGAAGTTCTCATATTCTAAGGTTAGGAGCCCAATCTTGGTCTCCTTGACTTCATTTGTTCCCTCGTATGTGACTTCAAGCTTGTCCCATACCTCCTTGGCACTCTCACAAGAAGACATCTTCTCATAGATGGATGGACCAAATGCACAAAATAGAATGTGCAAGGCTTTGCAATTTAGCTCCATCTTCTTGCGATCGTCGGCACTCCACTCCGCTTTACTTATTTGAGGCACGAACGAACCATCTTCAACTACATCCCATATCTTGTAATCTTTTAACTTGATGAAGAACTTCATCTTTGTCTTCCAATGGGCACAGTGAGTTCCGTCAAAGAAAGGCGGTTTGTCGATTTATTTTGCCATTTGAGCCGGTTGATGAAATAGTAATCGAGCTTGCCAGATCTTCTCAATAGGATGTTAATCCTCTTCGATTGAGCCAAGCTCTGATACCAATTGTTGAGTTGTGTGGGGCTCGATTCGATCAACCAATTTAGCTCACCAAGTGGTGGAGAGGTGGATTTGTGGGTGGAAGGGTTTAGGAAGCTAAAAGAATAATTGGCATAATGATTTATAGTGGTTCAACCTTCTAACCAAGGTCTACATCCACTACCTTAGCTTCACACTAAGGATTTCTCAATCAATCCACTATTGATTCGTCCCCTTTTCTAGGATTAGGAGGAAACCCTTACAACCGATCAAGCTTCTACCCAAAGCCTTGATCAAAACCCTCTTTACAAAGAGATAATAAAAGCAAACTTAAAACCCTCTAATAGGTGGTTGTTTGCACAATTAAGCACTCACCCAAAACCTAAAACACTTGAGCAAATTTGACAATTTTGGCTCACTAGTGTTTGTCTATACAATAAATGACAATTTAAGCTCTAAGACAATTTTTGATCATTTGATGTTTGACAATATAAGCATTAGCCTTCTCTTGATGCTTGGAGGTCCCTTTTATACTTCTAATTGAGTTTGTAGCCGTTACTAGCCGTTGGGGATGAATTGGAGCCGTTGATGACTTTATTTCCCTTCATAAATGTTGTTCTGCAGCTATCCGTATCGATACGCGTGGAACGGTATCGGTACGGCCTTCATAGGAACTAGCCGTTGGGCTCTTGTCAGCTTAGGCATATCGATACGCTTGAGGGCGTATCGGTACGAGTTCACTTTTGAATGGCCGTTGGGAAATAGCCGTTGGGGTGGTTAAAATGGGATCGGTACGCTTACCTAGCGTATCGATACGGCAAGGGCCTGTATCGATACGGGTTTTGACAGTGGCCAAACTGGGGCAAAAAGGTATCGGTACGGGGGTTTACCGTATCGATACGGGTACTCTGAAAACACAAGTTTGGCTATTAAAAACATGAAAAATCCTTGCCAAAAACCTCTTAAAATACCTCAAACATAATTTCAGGTTGTTTGGACTTAAAAACAAGTTTTAAATTCTTTTCAAATTAGTCCAAAACATTTTTCAATTATTATATCAAAACATTAGTTCTACATACACCCTACACACTAAACCCCTAAACTCTAACATAAAACCTTAAACCCTAAAATTGAATAGCTTGTGTAAAGTATCAAAATATTTTTCGCGATTTTTAATTATTTGATTCTATGTAACATATTAATTAGGAGAGATAAAATAATATGATAGTCTACCTTGTTAATTTTTTTTATCAATGAGTAGTAAATATAAAAACAGAACATAACATTAGATAGTATTTTTAAAAAAATATGATGTACAAAAATAAAAACACATGTAAATGTTAGGTAATAAATGAGTATTTTACCGTTCTTATCATTTGTAAAGAGAAAGTTTTGGACACATTTTCCTTGTTATAATAATAACAAAGAATTCTTGGCCGAGTTTACATTTTACCAATATAATAAATTTTAAACTAATTAGTATTGTGTGCAATTGCAAGACACATTGTTCTTTTAAGAAAAAAAATAGTTTTAAATTTTAGAGACGACATTATTGAGAGAGAGAGCCACGATTCCCGAATATAAACCATAAAATAGATATGTACTACACAAAAAAAATATTTTTTTAATTATTAAGTAAATTAACACTTAAAATTATTTTAAAAATAATATCATTTTGTATCACGTTGGACAAAGGCACATCACATTAATTGTATTTTTAAAGTGCGTCAAATCAATCGTAACTTTCAAGCACATCAACCGTAGCACACTCTTTTTGCTTAACCACTCGTATTCAATTTATTGGTCGATTAATTATGACCAAATTTTGCATAGGCCAATTATGGGGCGACATTCCAAACTAAATTCTCTCATTTCACAACGTCAGAATTTAAACCTCTAAAATTACTTAAGAAATGTACCATATCATTCTAACGCGGCTTGTTTTTGTCCTACGTGACACGTTGAAACAACTGTAATGAAAAAAAAACTTAAATAAAAAATTAAAAGTAACAAAGAAAAAGGAAAAGGAAAATTATATGAACTTCATCAAAATCTCGTATTAATTAGATATTAAATTTTTAATGTTTAAATATAATCTTTTAAACATATACACATTTACTGATTGAAAGACAATGCTCGTATACATGTCGTTGCTATATGGCTCGAATTACATCTGCACATTTCCCATTTTTTAGCTAAATATTTTTCTGGTGTCATTTGATAAATAGATTAAAAAGGCTTGAGGTGTAATTTTGTCACCGTAGAAATTCAAAACTATTAATTTTGACCATTATTTTTAATTCCATTAATTTAGTCGTCTTAGTCTTTTTAGAATTAGTAATGTTGACTCATTTTTAATTTTATCAGTTTAGTACTCAGACTTCTAAATTGTATCAATCTCACATTTTGACCATTGTTGACTAATAGAATTGTTAAAATTTGCGCATATAATTTCTATATGCGTCCACATTTCACATCAGTTATTACTGTAAGTCATCTTGTCATGATGATGATGACGAATCAATTTTGATAACATAATATTACGATTGGACGACTTTCAGAATTAATTAATTATTTTAAAATTATATATTTAAAAACCAAGTCAATTGTTTTGCCATTCTTCAAAACTTGTTAATCATTATTTTATTGGAAAAAATAATTTATTAAAGAAAACTACAAGTAGACATGCTAATTGAAACACCTATAATTATTTAATGATAGAGAGCATGATATAATAAAAGACGATTGATGATAATAATTTTATTAATTGACGATAATCAAAAAATGAGATTAATATAATTTAAATAACTCAATGGCTGTACTATGAAATTAAAAATGAGAGAAACCATTACTAATTTTAAAATATTGTAAAATCAAGATTAATAAAATAAAATAAAAACTAAATAACTTAAATTAATACGAAAGCAAAATTACTTTTTAATTTTTAAAATAATATTGTTTAAATGAAAATACCTGCCGACTCACCCTCGAACTTCAAAATAAATAAAATTAAAGGTATTTACGTAAATCATCACTAAATTTTACTCTTAAATTTATTTTGATTATCGAAGTTTTAGAACGTTCAATTTATTCACCAAAGTTCAAATATTAAATATTTTTTTATCACTCCTCCGTTAATTGTTGAACGACATTGATTTACCGACAAACAAAAAAACTTCTCTATAATTCAAACGATAAAAATTTTTATCGGCATGAGGGAAGCAATATATTAAAAAACGAGCTCATCTGACGGCGAAAGAGGAAGATCGACAAGAGAAAAATTGAAAAGTTTTTATCCGATTCGTGGACTTCGAAGCACTTTCAGACGAAATAAAAGTTAAATTCGAACTTAAGAGATCGAAACAAAATGACTGGTGAAATTTGAGACCGAACGAACACCATCAACAGCTGTAAAAAAATTCAATATTTAAACTTTAATGACTAAATTAAATATTTTAAAATTTTAATAATTAAAATAAGTTTGAGAGTGATGAATTACGCTAATTTACTCTAATATTAAATCAAAATTTTACTGTAGTTAGTACTTAACCCTAACCCTCTTGCTTAACCATGGGTTGATCCACTTCTTGTATTTAGGATTTCAGAAAAGGAAAAACACATTCTCTCTTATTTTTCTATCTTTCGAGTTGTTGCGGAAAGGGAAATTGAACGAAGGCCTTATTACTTCTTTCATTCTCCTCTTTTACTGATCCTTTTGTTTTCTGGGGAAACTTTTTTTATGTGTGTTTTTGTTTTTGACAGTTCCCTCTGACTTTTCCACTCTTCTGCTGATCCCAAATTTGCTTTTCCATGTAAACTGGTGTGTATTTCTTAAATTATTGTCTTTTTCGCTTTGACTTTATCTTATTTTTCTGGGTTTCCTTTCTTATTTAGGAGCTAGTAAGATCTGGAAAGAGGGGAAATGGTTGCTCTATGTTGTGCATGTAGAGATAACCTTATGGTGTTTCCAGTTTAGTTATAAATGCATGGGTTTTTTCTATTTCTTTAACGGGTGAGATTTGATCTGTGTATTCTGGACATTTTCATCTTTATTCTTTTTTTGGGCGGTGGGGAGTTCTGGATTGGTTTAGGCGATGAAAATTGAATTGGGTATGGGCGGTGGGGCTTGGAACGATGAAGATAAGGCTATGGTTGCCGCTGTATTAGGAACAAGAGCATTCGACTACTTGATTTCAAGCTCGGTTTCAAATGAGAACCTTTTAATGTCCATAACCAGTGATGAAAATCTCCAAAACAAGCTCTCAGATCTCGTGGACCGACCCAACGCGTCTAATTTCAGCTGGAACTACGCCATTTTCTGGCAAATTTCGCGGTCCAAGTCCGGCGACTGGGTTCTCGGATGGGGAGATGGGTGTTGTCGAGAGCCTAAAGAAGGGGAAGAATCCAAAACCACTCGGATTCTTAACCTTCGGCTCGAAGACGAAACCCAACAGAAGATGAGGAAAATGGTTTTGCAGAATTTGCATACTTTGTTCGGTGGATCAGATGAGGATAATTATGCACTTGGATTGGACAGAGTTACTGATACTGAGATGTTCTTTTTAGCTTCCATGTACTTTTCTTTCCCACGAGGAGAGGGAGGCCCTGGGAAGTGCTTTTTGTCCGGGAAACATGTATGGGTCTCGGAAGCATTGAAATCGGGTCCGGATTATTGTGTTCGGTCTTTTTTGACGAAGTCTGCCGGTCTTCAAACCATTGTTTTGGTCCCTACTGATGTTGGTGTTGTTGAATTGGGGTCGGTGAGATCCGTGCCTGAAAGCTTAGAGTTGTTGCAGTCGATAAGAAGTTTGTTTTCGTTGAATTCTTCGGTCGGTAGCACGAAGCAAATGGCTGTAGCAGCAGTACCTGTGGTGAATGAGAAGAAACATGAGTGTTCTTCCCATTTTTCGAATTTGGGGATTTTGGAAAGTGTTCCAAAGATTTTTGGGCAGGATCTGAACAACATTTCACACGTTCGTTCCAATCATCGGGAGAAACTCGCTGTTAGAAAGATGGAAGATAGGCCGACATGGGCAGCTTATGGTAATGGTGGTAAGCTTCCATTTTCAAGGAATCAAAATGGTGTTCATGGTTCAGGTTGGCAGCATGTTCATGGTGCGAAACAAGGGAGCCTTACCGACTTTTATGGTTCTCAAAACACGGCAAATAATCTTCAGGAGCTTGTTAATGGATCTAGGGAGGAGTTCCGGCTTAATCAGTATCAGTCGCAAAAGACTGTTCAAATGCAAATTGATTTTTCAGGGGCTACCTCAAGGCCGCCTTCTGCAACTACTCGGCCATTAAGTGCTGAATCTGAGCACTCGGATGTTGAAGCTCCTTGCAAGGAGGAGAAGTTGAGTGTGGCTGATGAAAGGAGACCCCGGAAAAGGGGTCGAAAGCCTGCTAACGGTAGAGAGGAACCTCTTAATCATGTTGAAGCCGAGAGGCAGCGACGTGAGAAGCTGAACCAGCGGTTCTATGCCTTACGAGCTGTGGTGCCCAACATATCCAAGATGGACAAAGCTTCCTTGTTAGGAGATGCAATCGCTTACATCAATGAGCTTCAGGCAAAACTTAAGGTCATGGAATCAGAAAGGGAGAAGTTCGGTAGCACTTCAAGAGATTCAGCAGGGTCAGATCCTAACGTAAACACAGAGAATCATACCGGAGAGGCTAATATCGATATTCAAGCGTTTCACGATGAAGTTGTTGTAAGAGTAAGCTGTCCTTTAGATACACACCCTGCATCAAGAGTAATCCAAGCATTCAAAGAAGCAGATATCAAGGTACTCGAGTCGAAACTCGCTGCAGAAGATGATACCGTGTTTCATACATTTGTTATCAGGTCTCAAGGATCCGAGCAGCTAACAAGGGAAAAGCTGATGGCAGCATTTTCGCGTGAACCGAATTCGTTACAGCCATCATCATCATCACTTGGATAGCACACAATTGCAGTTTAACATTGTCCATAGGCATAAAAATTAATGTGAAGAACCTGATTTGAAGCTTCTTCAGAGGTTTTCGGATTATACAGCAAGGGAAGGGCCTGGTAGTAGTAGAAAGAACTAGTTATTGACCAAGTAGAGCAGCAAAGTTTATGCGATTTGTTCATATTATTACATACATACACTCTGTCATAATGAGTTTATTTTTGCAAGATAAATTAAATTTCTAAGTTTAGTTGGCTGTTCAGAAACTGGTTTCATTTTTCATTCTTGTTTCCCCAGTTTGTTTGTTTTTTTGGTTCTTTGTTTCATCATATTACAATTTCAATTTGCATATTCAGTCTTTTATTTAGGTTTTCTTTTCCTTTTGCAAGTGATCTACTCTATGTTTTCTGATTCCGACAATAATGATATCAATCCGAGTTAAGATCCAATCGTAAGAAAATATATTTGTTTAAACGGTCCAGATTCTTTTCTGGAATTCAGGGCCATCCCTTTAAAACTCTCCTTTTCATAAAGTGAAATTTGAGGTATCTCCAACTTTGTCAGAAAAGAACATTGTGACCCTAAAAGACAAGGTAGATTAACAATTAACCATTTGATTCGGGAAATTAAAGTAATGAACAGCAGCAGCTTAATTTAAAGTTAAAAAATGACGGATGAGTTGTAACCGGAAATGTCATAAAAATATTTTAAGACGGACATGAGTAATATTTTAGGTTGGACATAAATAACATTTCAGGTTACAATTAAAAATGTTATCAAAGCCTATAACATTTTAAGTTGGACGTGTACAACCTAAAATATTACTCATATCTAATCTAAAATATTATACGTTTTGATAACATTTTAATTATAATCGTTAATATCTTTTTAACCATTTTTAGCTGCCGCATAACAGATATGACTAATTGATCCAGCAAGTGTATCTTGTTCAACAGATTTGTAGATATGGGTCAAGTGGTCCAATTCAATCCGCGTTGCTCCTGTGCTTCTACCCAAACAAATAGCATTGACATTCTTCATGTGGTACATGTGTTTTGTTTTAGATTTTTTTCCCTTTCAAGTTTAGACAAATCGTTCAAAAATCTTTGACAAATCCACGTCTTCACATGTGTTTTTGCTGATAAAACTCCAAAAAGACCTTGTTCGATTTGATTAGGGTAGAGTATTTCTCGGTTCATTTTTTATAGTCTAATCGGTTTTTTCGTTATGGTTTTGTTTTGTTGATTATTTCAGTCGATTGTCTAATTTTTGAATTTTTAAATTGGCCTTATCGGAAAAACAAAGCCCTGTTTGGTAAATAGCGGTTTGGGCAAAAATTAGAGGTTTGGGGTATAATTAGAGGTTTGACTAGTCAAATCCGCTAATATTGATGTTTGGTAAATAGCGGATTGAGGTGAAAAAGCTAATTTAAAAAAAAAAGCTCTTAATATGAGCTTTTTGAGATTAGAGGTTTGATATTAGAATTGTAATGACTCTTTTACCCTTAACAATTACCAAAAATCTCCAAATAACATTTTTAATATAAATAATAACGTATTAAATATTCGACTTATTTGTTATTACTACTAATTTATATGGTGATATTTATAAGTTAATTCTATTTTTTATTATCACATATTTATTAGATACAAAATATTCATAACTGATAAATTATTCAAACAAGTATTGAATATAATCATGTCCTTATGTGTCATTTTGCTTGTTTAAATAATCAAACAGCTATCAGCTATCAGTTAATTTTACCAAACACTTTTATACAATCAGCTAATACAATCCGCTAGTCAAATCAGCTAATGCAATAAGCTATCAGCTATCAGCTAATGTAATCCGCTATCAGCTATCAGCTATCCGCTAATTGCCAAACAAGGTCAAACATATAAATCGTTATAACATATTAATATAAGGTAATTATTCTATACATTGATAGAGGAAACTAAAAGTTTCTACAAGTGTTTTAATTTTAGAGTTTAGACATTTAATTTAAGGGGTAAAGTTTAGAGGTTTAGAATTTAGGGGTTGTGATTAAAATTTAAGGTTTAGAGTTGGAATTTAAATCCCTCACCATATTACTCTAAAACTTAAACCTTAAACCCTAACCAATATCCCTAAACTCTCAATTATAAACTTTAAACCTAAAACACTTATGAAAACTTTTAACTTCTACCGTAAGTGTATTGAACATAAATCCTAAAATATATTAATCACTTAACTTAAGCCGATAACCATCTGAACTAACCGACTCTAAATCAGGTTTATGTATAAATTCGATTGGATTGATTTTTGTAAATTATGATCAGTTAAGTCGATTATATTAATAGTTGGCAATAGTAGTATTCCCATATTGTTAAGAAAACTAGAATATAATATGAGAAACTCTTTGTAATCTTGATAGTTGAATCAAATGATTAATATTTTTGAAGTACAATAAATGTTAATTTTATGACTTATGTTTGAAATTTATAGATCTTCATTCTTTTTAACAATAATTTTTTTCAAGGTTCGAGAATCAAATAATAATTTATTAAAATATTAAACTACTACTAACTCACACTCACATATTATTTTTCTACTTTTTGTGCTCGAACCCCCAACCTAAGTTGATGGATGTATCCATAATTTCTTTTAAGATATTTGTTTAATTGTTCGTGTTCGTTCGTTTTAACAAACTATATTCTTGAAGGAACGAACACGAACAACAAATTATGTTTGTTTAGTTGTTCGTGTACGTTCGCTTATTCGATTAAAATTAAATGAACAAACATGAATATACCCACATTCGTGTTCGTTCGGTTCGTTTACAAATTACAGGCCTACCAATGTACACAGAGGTAAGGCAGCTCAAAAGTTTACGGGATTTATACAGTTTATTAAAACATGGTTTTTTAATTTATAATTCTAAAAATATATAAGGTCTTTTAAAAATTTATTTTCATCCTAGTATAATAGATATGATACGGCCCTGTTTAAAGCTATTTTCATTTTTATTTTGTAATTTATTAAACAATTTTCTTTTTATTTTTTTCTCCATATATATTTAATTTAACTCATTTGAATTTTTTTAAGGAACTTTATAAGGTTGTTTATCTTACACAAGCCCAAAACCTCCGTCGATGGTACATATCCTATTGGAAGAACGAATTTCAAATTCTAATTAAATGTGATAATAACAGTGAAATTAAAAGTCTATGGCACGTTTTTTAAAAGGGTAAAGTACACACACGATCATTGAACTTTGGTAAAAAAATAAAATGGTAACCAAATTTTCAAAAATCACAAAATCACAAAATGACAATTACACTTTATGTTTTATAACAAAATGGTATCCAGGCGTTAAATGTCGTAAAGTGACTGTTAAAAAATTTGGTATAATAACACATTTAGTCTTTCGTATTTATACATTTAATTAATTTAGTCATAATTCGAAACAATTCACTAAATTTAGCCCTCGTTATCTACACATTCTTTCAATTTGGTCCTTAAAGCAAAATTCTAAAGTATGGTAACATGATAAATAATTACAATTAAATTTTTATAGGAACTCGAAAACTCGACTTGACTCGAATCGAAAAAAATTCAAATAAAGTTTGAGTTGTAAAATATGACGAGTAAACTCGAATAACTCGAAATTTTTTGACTCGACTCGATCGAACGCTCATCTCTATCTTAAGATATGACGCGTTAACTCGAATAACTCAAAATATTTGAATATTTTAAATCAATTTTTCTTTTAAATCGAATATTTTTAAAATATAATATTTAATATTTTCATATTTAAATCACATCGATTATTTAATAACAACTTTAAATATTCGATTCAAAAGAAAAAATTGATTTAAAATATTCGAATATTTAATTAAATTTTTATAGGAACTCGGTTTGACTCGAATCGAAAAATTTTCAAATAAAGTTTGAGTTGTAAAATATGACGCGTTAACTCGAATAACTCGAAATTTTTTAACTCGACTTGATCGAACGCTCATCTCTATCAGAAGATATGATGCATCAACTCGAAATTTTCGAATATTTTAAATCATTTTTTCCTTTTAAATAGAATATTTATATTTTCATATTTAAATCACATCGAATATTTAATAACTACTTTAAATATTGAATTTAATTTAAACATATTCGATTTAAAAGAAAAAATGATTTAAAATATTCGAATATTTAATAACTATTTTAAATATTTTTATTTTAAATATTCTAATATTTAATAACTACTTTAAATATTCGAATATTTTAAATCATTTTTTTCTTGTAAATTGAATATTTTTAAATTAAATTGAATATTTAAAGTAGTTATTAAATATTTAATGTGATTTAAAATATTCAAATATTTCAAGTTATTCGAGTTGACGTGTCATATCTTAAGATAGAGGTGAGCGTTCGATCGAGTCGAGTCAAAAAATTTCGAGTTATTCGAGTTGACGCGTCATATTTTACAACTCAAACTTTATTTGATTTTTTTTTCGATTCGAGTCGAGTTTTTGAGTTCCTATAAAAATTTAATTAAATATTTGAATATTTTAAATCAATTTTTTCTTTTGAATCGAATATTTTTAATTTAAGTCGAATATTTAAAGTAGTTATTAAATATTCGATGTGATTAAATATCCTATTTTAAAAAATATTTGATTTAAAAGAAAAAATGATTTAAAGTATTCGAATATTTCGAGTTATTCGAGTTGACGCGTCATATCTTAAGATACAAGTGAGCGTTCGATCGATTCGAGTCAAAAAATTTCAAGTTATTCGAGTTTACGCATTATATTTTACAACTCAAACTTTATTTGAAATTTTTTCGATTTGAGTCAAGTCGAGTTTTCGAGTTCCTATAAAATTTTAATTAAATATTCGAATATTTTAAATCATTTTTCTTTTAAATCGAATATTTAAAGTTGTTATTAAATAATCGATGTGATTTAAATATGAAAATATTAAATATTAAATATTCTATTTTAAAAAATATTCGATTTAAAAGAAAAATGATTTAAAATATTCGAATATTCCGAGTTATTCAAGTTGACGCGTCATATCTTAAGATAGAGATGAGCGTTCGATCGAGTCGAGTCAAAAAATTTTGAGTTATTCGAGTTGACGTGTCATATTTTACAACTCAAACTTTATTTGAATTTTTTCGATTCGAGTCGAGTTTTCGAGTTCCTATAAAAATTTAACTTTAATTATTTATCATGTTACCATACTTTAGAATTTTGGTTTAAGGACCAAATTGAAAGAATTCATAAATAACGAGGGCTAAATTTAGTGAATTGTTTTGAATTAGGACTAAATTAATTGAATGTATAAATATGAAGGACTAAATATATTATTATACCAAATTTTATAACAGTCACTTAACGGCATTTCACGTCTAGTTACCATTTTGTTATAAAACATAAAGTTTAATTACCATTTTGTAATTTTTAAAAGTTTAGTTACCATTTTGTTCTTTTTACCAAAGTTCAGTGACCGTCTGTGTACTTTACCTTTTTAAAATATAAAACGTGTTCATTTCATCCATAATGGGAGAAATCATTTATCGTTTCGGTGGACTTGACTACTCTAATTGTGGACGTGAGTGATTTGGGCTTCGAAGTTGTTATAGGATTGGGATGGTCATGAGTCGGATTTTTGATTGATTTGTATTCGATTTGAAAATTTAATATTTCTACTCGAATCTGACTTGACATTTTATGTTGTTCTATTGACCGGAATTTTAGAGTAAAAACTCGAACTTGATCTGACTTGGCCCGGCTAGACATAAATAATAAAATTATTATTATTATTATTATTATTATTATTATTATTCAATAAAATATGGAATTAATTAAAAAATACAATAGAGATAGACATTATAATACATATTCTATTTTTATTAGACAAAATAGTGAGATAATTAAAAATATATATAAAGAGGGTAATTTTACCTAAATATATAGAATAAAATTAAATTATTATTTCGATCGGGTATTTTTCACCCTAAATCAAAGCCGATCTAAGCCCAAAACTTTCTTTAAAAACCCGACCTTTTAAGGACGAGTCAAGTTAAAACCCGTCGAGTCTGCGTCAAAAAATAATCCCTATATAAAATGTTGGCTCGAACTAGGGATGACAATGGATCCTGGACCCGACCCGAATTCGTAGTTCTAGATTCTTTTTATAGAGTATGAATCTTAAAATTTTAGACCCGACGGATTCGGGACAGATCTGGATCTTCTGATTAAAGTACGGATCTGGGTCTGACACTAAAATTCCGACCTGAACCCGTTTTACCTGTTTATAGAAAAACCCACATTTGATTTTAAAATATATTTATTTACGACAAAAACCACTTTTGAAAGAACACATGCTTGTTCCACTATTAATGAAGATTGCGACGATGATGCCGAAGTGGATGGTATATAAGAAAGTTATTATATTTAAATTTCACAAATATTATTTTTATTAAACAAAATTTTCAAACTTGAATCTTGATACAAGTGGTTCAAATTTTTATTAAACAAAATATTACATTACTTTAATATATCATTGACATGGTATGTAAGAAAGTTATGCCTTGAATCTTGATAAAAGGGGTTCAAATTTTATTTAAATTTATTAATATTTGCAAATAAGTAATTCAAACTAGTATAGAAACATCCAAATCATTATTTTTGAACATAAAGTATATGTAAATTAATGTCTGTCATATTTGTGTGATAATACAATATTTACCAGGTCTGGTCTTCAGTCAACTAAACACTAATCTGCAACATGTTACCAAATTCAAACCATTTACAAAATGTTCCATCTGCATTGAATGGTTCACGCTTGTACATAATACTAATACATAAAAAAAAAGAGTAACAATGTGGAATCCATACTTACAAGCTAAAACGATGCACCGTCAGTTCCCTAATACAACTAAATAGGAGACTTGAGCTACGAAAACAGCATCCGTTTCAATTGACTACACATTATTATCAATCATGTTTACCTCCGCAACAGCATGCATTGTTGAATTGTCGCCATTTTGCTTCCCATTCACAATTTTTCCGCATTTTCTATCGCGACAGAACCTGGAAATATGCCCGTTCCTGCCACAGTAGTTGCATATTAAGGGCTTACTATGCATTTCTGATTCTTGTTTTTTCCAAGGAACCCCTGGTTTCTTCATATCTTTTACCCTCGGGCCAAGATTGTAGGCTGGATGAAAGCTTGCAGATTTTGAATGCTCTGCTTGTTTGAGTCTGTGACGGGACGACTCCTCAACTCTTACGCGTTCCATCAACATCCAGAAAGGAAGATGTTCTTCCCGCATCAACTTAATGCAGAAATCCTTCCAGGATGGTGGAAGCTTGGAAATGATGGCACTAACATGAAAATTCTCATCAACCATTATCCCAGATGCAACAATAGAATCAGCGATGCTGTTGACTTCTTGCATTTGCTCAACAATTGATCTTCTGTCGACAATCTGAAATTCGAGGTACTTTCTAACTTGAGCTCTCTTTGTTCCGAATTCCTCATAAAGATAAACCAATTTTAGCTCTTTCCACAGCTCTTTAGCGGTCTTAGCTTTCTTTGAGAATTGGTAATACAGGTCATCAGATAAAGAGCTCAAAATGCAGTGGCGACAAAGGTAGTCATCATTCATCCACTTTTTTTCAGGAACTTTGGCTTGAGCCAGTTCACTGGTTGCTTCAGGACTAAGATTAAGACCAGGGCATGGATCCGTAAGCACATACGCAATCTGCAATTGCTTTAAGAAAAGTTCCATCCGTTCGGCCCAGCAATGGTAATTCTTTCCATCAAAACGAGTGGTTTCAATTGGGGAAAATTCCTGAGAAATAGCAGTCACTGAATTAAACATATCTCCGGTCTGTTGACCACCAGGTTTTGTTCTGCATATATTTATTCAAGGGTCCAAAGTCAGTACATCATTAGGCAAAAGGCTCTCAAGTTAAACAATCTTCGATCAATATTTTAATTTGCAGGCAGAGCAGAGACCATGCAAACCTAGACATAAACAACTCTACATTTATCCTTAGTTATTGACTTCACTGGAAACTTCCTGTATATAATTGACAGCCTAGGAAACAATAAAGAAACTACTGCATTGCTAACCTCAAAACTCAAAATGAAGTCCCACCTTAAATTTGATTGCATCTTAGCGATAGCTTCATCAATTGCAGGGAAATTATTCTTTAAAGCCGACCAAGTTTCAATTGCCATGGTAACTCCTGGAGTAGGAAAAAAGGAAATGCATGTTGAGAGAGAATTTGGTACCAATACAGAATCTAGCATGATAAAACAAATATATGCAGATAACCCAAACACCAATTCAATCAACTAAATGATAAATAAGTAAGTAATAAGAATCACTGTTTCTTATCAATTGTGACTCAGGATCAGCTATAATTGACAACAGAAAACGAACAGTCTCTTATTTCCATGATGTTCATTGTTAATTGAATGGAAAAAATGATATTCGAAAAGGAAAAGAAATAGTAAGAAGGTAACAGAAGGGGAGCTTATATATCATTACCTGTTGCAGATGGGAGCACTTTGCCATTTTTTACATAGAACTCTCTAACGGATACATAATTTTTTCCTCTGAAATCATGAACTACCACATTCGTCATGTCTGCAAGCTGAATAAAAATGAGAAATCTTGAATAAAAAACAATGATTTAGTATAAGAAAACCAAGCTACAACATGGGTTCTTTACATATAATTGTATGTTTTTCCAACAACAAAAGCTTAACGTACACTAAACAAGATGTCTGCAACATTTATTCATTTTCAGTTCCCAAGCAAATTAGGCTGAAACGGATAGCTGAGCTAGCTTCTAAAGTAAAAACATTTATTCATTATAATTTTGAGTTCCCAAACGACGGAACGAATCTCCATTTACTAGTGTGTAAATAAATTCTACTACCAATGGCTAAATATTTCAACAATTAATCAACCCAGAGAAAAGTGAATTACTCGAACCTTGCAAATAAGGCGATTTCCGTCCCCGTCAATTTCTTTCTTAACCGTAACAATTTCTTTACCCCTCTCCTCCTCGGGATTAGAAGTCGTCGGTTCCTTTCCATCTCCATTTTCTTCGACAGTGGAGAGAAGAAAAGACTCAACCAATTCTCTAATAAACTTTTTGTGACTCAAATCAGAAAGGTCGATTCCAAGTCGCTCAGAGGCCGTGACTCGGACTTTGAACTCGGTCATCTCTTCCATGTCGGCTTTGCTCAGTATATCCTTCACTGTTTCCTCGATTTTTTGCAATGTTTCTTGTTCCATATTGTGTTTGGATGGGAAAAATTGAAGGAGAGATTATGCGAGAAAGAGATAAACAGAGGAATAAAGGTATTTCGATGTTTCTGGGGATGAATATTTTTGGGGTTTTAGATTGGTGCATAGTGAGAAGAGTTGTAAATTAGGGTTTTTGTGGATTTCCGCTTGCTCTCCCCGCTTATGGAAGGGGAAGGAGTAGAAGTTGCAAGGACATTTTAAAAAGGCACAAAACAGGATTTGAACTTGTTTCACTGCTTCCACATTTTATTCCAAAAGAATAAGAGTAAGGTACGGTACACAAGAGGTCATTGATTTTTGTTAAAATTGTTATTTTGGTTATTCAATTTTCAAAACTTATAAAATAATTGTTAAAATTTTTAAACGGTCACTGCAATGTTAATCGTTGTTAAAAGAGTTACACGGAACGTTAATTAAATGATTAATATCTCTTTTAGTCTTTCAACTGTAATTAGTCAATTTAATTCCATTAAAGCTTCTTTATTCATTTATTCTACACCAATTTACTCTTTTTCTTTATTGCTTGGTATCGCATATTGTCTCTAAATAATTAAGACTAGAGTGAGTAAAATTCGATTCGATTCGGAAAAAAATCAAACTTTTCAATTCGACTCGTTTTGACTCGACTTGACTCAAATAAATTTCAAATAAAGTTTGAGTTGTAAAATAAAAATTTGAATAACTCGAACAACTCAAAAATTTTAGTAATTAGTCGATTGATTTTTAAATTCGAGTCGAGTCCCTCAATTTTTCCTGCTATATATATCAAAATAAAAAAATATGAAGAAACAAATGTCATATATGAAAAAAATGGAGAAATATCTTATATAACTAGAGAAAGTTGTTTAAACTGTAATCAAACTGGACTATAACATGATAAATAATAACAATTAAATTAAATTTGTATAGGAACACAAAAACTCGACTCGAATCGAAAAAATTCAAATAAAATTTGAATTATAAAATATAACACATCAACTCGAATAACTCAATTATTTTACTCAACTTAACTCAATCAAATGCTCACCCTTACAAACAATATTACTTGCTTTCCTTAGGAATTTTTCATCCCTTCGAGCATCGAACAAGCCAACATATGAAACTTGTGGCGACAACATTTCATCCTCCATGTCCAAGTTCAAGTCCAAATAGTTGTTTAAATCTCTATTTTTTTTCATCGTTAAATTTATTGAAATTCTTAAATTGTTTCAAAATATAATCAAATTGATAAAATTATAAATTTCATAGATTAAAAATAGGCTAAAGGACTACTTTTGCCCCTGAGTTCGACCCAAAAATGCAATTTCGCCCCTCGTCGAAAAGTGCACTCAATGTGGCCCTCCAGTCCATGAAATCGATCAAATTGGCCCTTTGACCGACGTTGACCGTTACGGTGCTGACATGGCAGTTAACGGTGATGATGTGGCAGTCCATGATGCTGACGTGGTGGTCAACAATGCTGACGTGGCAGTACACGTGGGATGATGACGTGGCAGGAGGGGCTGAATTGATTATTTTAACCGAATTCAAGGGCATAATTGATTTTTTTCCTGAGTTTAGGGGCATAATTAAAAGTTCGATAACTTATTTAATCTTTAAACTAAAAAAAATAAAAACTATTTATATTTAAATAATATTTAAATATTCATAAAATATTAAAAAAAATAAAAACATGTTGTGAATAAAATAAAGAAGAACAAGAATAAGAACAAGAAGAACAAAGAGATGAGAGAAAGAGAGAGATTTGTATTATTCTCAAAATATAGAATTGTATACAATGCCTTCAATGAATCATCTATTTATAGGCATAAGAAGTACATAATACATTAAACTCTAATTCATAGAGATAATATTCCTAATAATAAATAAATCAAACTCCTTTGATAAAGTTCTAATCATGATAGACATCCACATAAATAAATATTCATAACACTCCCCCTTGGATGTCTATGAAGATAATGTGCCTCGTTAAAACCTTACTAAGATAAAAACCCAGTGGAAAAAAAATCTTTAGTGAAGGAAAAAGAGTACACACATCTTTGATACGCATAACTTGTTGCCTCATTAAAAACCTTACCAGGAAAACCCATTGGGACAAAACCTCGGTTAAGGGAAAAAGAGTGCAACACGTATTTACTCCCCCTCATGAAAACATCACAGAAGATCTTTGAATCTTCATAATTTAATCTTGAATATCATTTTCTAAAGATCGCGAGGGATGAAACTTTGGAGTAATATGTTCCATGATGTATCAACTTTCAAACTGAGATATACATCTTGATTTATCTTCACACAAGATAGCTTTTATCATATCTTGTAAAAGTAAATCCACATATCTTTTGGATATGTTGGGTCAATAATCTTAGCCAAACACATTTTTTTTGGCTTGCCTCGTGCATAATTATTTCTACGACATTTGAGGAGGCATCAATGAATGTTTGAAGATCTAAATGTAATGGTCTTTGTATATTCATAGATATTTCTTGACCAACTAATATATAGTGCTTCAAGAGCAAGAAAAGATATAATTATCTTTATTCACATCCAACAATCTTACAACTATTGGGATACTCAATAGATATGTTCTATTCATATTGAATCTTTTTTAAGATTCTTTTAGCTTATGTCTATTCATAGACAAAAGAAATATATAAAAATGCTCGATCTTCAGGTCGAGATAAACTTGATGTCAAGATTCAAGTACTTGTATTGAAAGTACTTCATGAGTTTCCAATTTGAAGCTCTTTAGGAGTTCTAAAATTATCATAATAGATCTTGATCCAAACTCCTTTATCAAATACATAAGAAAATCTGATCATTCTTCTAGTATTTTCTCAATTAGTATTCACTACGGCAATTATACCAATTGCGCTAAAATATTCATGAGATATGTCTAAATAAATTTCCTCAGAAATTTCCAAATGCTTATAGCATTTTAGATCCTTCAAGGATAAATATGGATCCACAAATAATTAGACGCATGTAAAATTTTCAAAACTGCCAAAGTAATTGCATCCACCATGAAGTAATTAAAACTTTTCATAAATCATAGTTCAAGTCGTATTTACGACTACTTATTTGTGCCTCACTTGCATTACACCTTTAGGTGTTTGGACTGTTGGTCCAAATACTTCTATTTTAGAAGTTCAAAGCGTCTTTCAACATTGGTCAATTCAATATCTATACTTATAGATAGATTTTATACAAGATCCTCGATTTCTTTCTTTACTTCTATAGAACTATTTTATGTAAAATTGTTTGTAAAATCGTTGTCGACAACTTTCCAATTTTCTGGTTCCATTCTCGTAATGACATAACTCATCGAGATCTCTTCAAGATTTCAATCTTTATTTCAGGTACCTAAAACTCTTATAGAGTTTTATTATTTGTTATGTCTTGGGTCTCTTCAGGAGCACCCGCCTCCAATATATGACCATCACATATTACTTTCTATTTACGAGAATTTTGATCATTGAAACCATTTCAACTATCATGCTTCAGGCATGATTTACATTCTCTCGCTCTAACATGTAATTTAAACTTAGAGTATTTTAGCTGGTATATGAGACTTAATTACTCTCATTGGGTCAGTAAATATGTCTGGCAGTTGACATGTAATAACATGAATTATCTTATGAACTTCTAGTTCATATACGAGGATCTAGATAATGATAATTCATTTTCCTCTATCCAGCTGATTATTGTCTCCCCCTGATGTTGAGAAAAATCATGTCATAAATGATTCTCCAATTAATGTTTAAGAATTTAAACATAAAAGGAGACTCGTACTCAATATATATTCTCAACCCTTTTTATTTACCCATTTTGTGTGTTGTGGTGGAGCAATTCATATCGCACATTCAAAAATCATAAAATGGGAAATGTATGGTTTCTGACCAAAAACCAATCATAACGGGGAGTTTATTATAACTCGTTGGCTTGATGAGTATAAGTGTTGCTATATGGAAACACCATATAAATAATAACTCTTTTCTTCTCATAGTTTAGCTATTAAATAGGAGGCATCCAATTGAAATTTTGCTAAACTATATTTTTCATAATCAATAGGCTTTGTAACAACTGATATAGCCTAAAATATAAACCCACTAGTTTTTCAAGACGAATAGTCTAACTGCATAATCTGAATATTTTTAGAATCAATCTCACAAACTTCTGGTTGTAAGTCGATAAAACAATGTAGATGCATCTACTAAAATCATATAAAACTTTCCACATTTGTGGATATATGGGCCCATATTTCGTTCAGATATGCAAGACATACAGTCTCAACTTCAATACAAGAACTTTAAGTTCTAATTCTTTTGGTAAGTGAGATCATCTATATCCTTTGAGAACAAACAACACAAGAACTTCAGGTTCTTTTAGTAAGTGGAATTTAATCAATTCCTTTAAGCAACACAAGAACTTCACGTTCTTTAATAAGTGGAATTTAATCCATTCCTTTGAGAATAAGCACCACAAGAACTACAGGTTCTTTTAATACATGTGCATGTAAATCTCAATAATTTTTGCACCATTGATCAGGATGGTCTAACCGATCATGCCAACTATATATATGTGTGTATATATCTCTGAATTTGTAAACTCCTTGTTTACCATAACATGTAATTCAATCTTACTCGTACATGTCTAGTACGGCCATCAAAATTGTTCCTTTAAATAGGAATATATTTAGCTCTTTCGTAGCTTTCAATTGAAATTATCTTTTGGTAGCAATATATAGCTCTTCTAGAGCTTTCAACTGACTTTTTGACTACCAGAACTTATATCCATATTGGCTTATTTCAAATGCCAATTGATAACATATGTTATCAATAATTCTCAAAGGGATAGTTTGCAAACTCATATTGCTCTCTTTATGACTTTGACGAGTATAACGCACTTTGAATATGGAATAAAGTTCCATTTGACAATAATATATTTGCTCAACCAGAGCCTTTCGTGATATTAGTACTTCCGGATATAGTACTCACATTATTCCCTTGCATTTTAATCGAGAAATGCATAATTGTGCACCTTTCAAAATGTGCTTTGTTTCATTTACTTTAGGTAATGAAAATATGTACTTTGTATCATTCACTTCGAGGAATGAAAAATATAAAATATAGCACATCATATCAAGTCGATTATCTATCAGAGATAAACTTTCAAGTGTTCTTCCGAAGTAATGATATTTTAGTACTTTGAGAAATACTACTCATATTTCCCCTTGCATTTAAATGGGAAAAATATTTCTTATGCTTAAGTACAATATGAGTACTTGCATTATCTGCTAGGCATAAATAGCCACAATTCTAGGCATAAATAGCCACAATTCATTGTATATTTTATTCCAGAAGTAATCATATTCTTCAAATAATAAATTAACATAAAACGTAAATAAATAATATGTGAAATAAATAAACATAAAGCAAACTAACATAAAAAAAATAATAAATAAAACGAATTAACATAAAAAAATAATAAAAACCAATTATTCCTGTTAGAGGTTATAAGAGAAATAAAATAAATGATAAATTATTCCCTTCAAGGGTTATGAGAAAATTAACAATATCCAATTGAGTTGGACCAATAACGCCATAATTATTTTCGCCATAAACAAATTTTGTTTATATTTTATTTCATTTATCATTCATGATTATGGATAAAGTCCATAATACTTTGGCGTTTGACAAGTACGAAACCAATGGTTTATAACATCACATTGGTAAAAGGATTTCACTTCCTTAGAATGATCTTTATCACTCTTGTCATCCTTATAACTTCACTACCAGCGGGTAGAAGTATTCTTAAAACGATTATATTTTTCATGTATATATTCATAGCCTCGACCACGACCACAACTTTTAATGTGATTTTTTATTCCTTCCATAATATAATCTCACATTCACTTCAGGGAATGGAGTAGAGCCAGTGGGCCTTTAAAACCTTTTTCACATATCCTTATCACAGAGAACAAAGATTTAATCCTCATACGCGGCATTGTTAAACCTGTCCACAAGGTCCTTTAAAAACCTCCTTTGAGACCAGTAGCCTCGCAGAACGGGATGTCCAGCCAATTATACTTGGATTATATCGAAATTATGTCTCTAATTGAATAATGATTTACCATGTTTGCATTCACTTCAGGGAATGAAACAGATCCAATAATTGCATGGAATAAACATCATGATTGCATTCACTTCAGGGAATGCCCCATCATTGATAATTGCATGGAATAAACATCATGCTTGCATTCACTTCAGGGAATGCCCCATCATTGATAATTGCATGGAATAAACATCATGCTTGCATTCACTTCAGGGAATGCTCCATCATTGATAATCGCATGGAATAAACATCATGCTTTGCATTCACTTCAAGGAATGCCTCCCATAAAACTTTTTGGATCAAGACGAATTTTCGTTACTTGAAATTGGGAGAAGTCTATGGTCGAGTTTTTTCGACGAAGAAGAAATATTGCTTTCAAGCAAATATAGACTTTATAATAATCTTCTTGTAAATCCAAAATCATCATGATTTATCGCACTTTAAAATTGTATTTTAAAAGATAAAAATAAAATAGAGTTTACCGATATTGAATTTCGTCTCAAAGACAATGATGACGTAGCAAATGAACCAAGGCATCTTCTCATAATCTTTTTTTACACCATGTCTCTTTCCAACTCATTTGAATACATGTAAAACTCAAAACACGGTTAAAAGCATCGACTTTTATCAATAGAATAAAAAAAATTATTTGTGACTAGATCAAAAAGTATAAAAGTAGTCATAGATCAAGTTGAATAAACATAACTATAATTGATGTGATCAAATTATAAACAACCATAGTTAAAATCAAGCGACATTTGATGAATATATAAACACATCAAAGTAACGTATTTCTTTTGCCTTTGATTCACATACAAAGTAATTGATACAAATAATAAAGTTGCTTTATATCTCGAATTTATTCATATAAATTACCATAATAATAATAATAATGATAAAACAAATATATAACAATCACATGACAACACAATCCTTGAATTGAATCAATTATAAATTAGAATGGAATAATAAAAACTTTGAATAAAACTAATATACTGTGTGATAAAATGTTCCAATTTGTGCGCCCAATAGCATTTAGCCGAAATCCTTGAGGGCTTTAATTTGGTTTGCTTTATCAATCCATCTAATGAAGTACGACGATAATTTTAATTTTCGTTAATTCAAGAGTTACTTCAAGTATGAATAAAATAATAATAAATTAAAATAATAACCAAATAATAGATATGAATATACTAACTTTTGGAGAATTATAAATCAATCATTATATTAGTATATAAATAAGTAAAACATACCATACTTTCCAAGGGAAGCTGAATATATGATAGATGTAGTCACCAATATCAAATTGAAATTCTTTTCGAGAACCACCAACAATAATCACAATAATTGAGCGAGCGAGATCGTGCTGATAACGTGTTGTGAATAAAATAAAGAAGAACAAGAATAAGAACAAGAAGAACAAAGAGATGAGAGAAAGAGAGAGATTTGTATTATTCTCAAAATATAGAATTGTATACAATGCCTTCAATGAATCATCTATTTATAGGCATAAGAAGTACATAATACATTAAACTCTAATTCATAGAGATAATATTCCTAATAATAAATAAATCAAACTCCTTTGATAAAGTTCTAATCATGATAGACATCCACATAAATAAATATTCATAACAAAACACTATAATGAATTAAATATAAGTAAAAACCTTAAAGTTATAAATATAAAAAATTTAAAAATGTTTATAAACCATTAGAGAATCTTTCGATTGTTTCTCGTTATGCTACGCGTACTAATGTTCCTTGAACATATTTTCAATTGAGACATCCTTGTATTAAAGTATTAATAAAGCTAAAATTCTCTTTCATTTTTGTACATCAAATATTAATGAGCATCAATTTGATGTGAAAAGCGAAAAAAATTGAATTCTATTGTTACTCTAGTACAATGTTGATTCTACTAAAAAAAATCTAACGAATAGTATTACTCAAATGACGAAGTCGAATTTTTTTCGATAAAAGTGTTTACTTTTTTAATAATTTATAAAAAAATTATTAAGTTTTTAGATTAAATTTTATCTTTTTTTAATTCATAATATATTTTAATTTTTTATATAATTTTTATTTTCAGTAACTTTTAGAATATTTTATTTATTTTTATTAACTTTATGAATTTTTATAAAATAAATTGAAGAATATTTTAATTTTCTGTGAGAGTCTTCACTTTGTTTTTTTTTCTAATTATTCTCACTTAATAAATTTATTTATCTAGTTTTAATATTTAAAATTTTAATAATTTCATAAATTCTTATTTTTCAACTTAAATATTAAATAAGTTATAGAACTTTTAATTAAAATCAATTATGCCCCTAAACTCAGGAAAAAAATCAATTATGCCCTCAAATTCAGTTAAAATAATCAATTCAGCCCCTCCTGCCACGTCATCATCCCACGTGTACTGCCACATCAGCATCGTTGACCACCATGTCAGCATCATGGACTGCCACGTCATCACCGTTAACTGCCAGGTCAGCACCGTAACGGTCAACGTCGGTCAAAGGGTCAATTTGATCGATTTCATGAATTGGAGGGCCACATTGAGTGCACTTTTCGGCGAGGTGCGAAATTGCATTTTTGGGTCGAACTCAGGGGCAAAAGTACCCCTTTAGCCTTAAAAATATAATTATATTATGTTGTATTAAAAGAAACAATACAGGTTTATAATAATATGTTAATGGAATGATACGTTTATAACAAATTTTTAAATGAGTGACATGTTTGTAAGCAGAGTGATATATTTTTAATATTTTTTAATTGAGTAACTGTAATTTTTAAAAGAAAATAATTTATTTATTATTAAACTCATGGCTAGGTGATTTTAGACATGTTTTACCTCTATTTTTATTGGACATTTCAAATAAGGTATTTATTTCATACATAGGCGGTTAAAAAAAAATTATAGGTACTTTAGTTTTAGGGTTCAAGTAGTGGAATATGTAGGTTATGTTCAGGATGGTGCCCACCATGAAAATCTGAATTTTTTTACTGGTTATTTATTTTACTGAATGTGCCCACCCTGAAATTTTATTGCGCCCACCCTGCAAATTTGAATTTTTTATTGGTTATATATTCTACTGAGGGTATCCACACTAAAATTTTATTTGTACCCATTTACGTATATTTTTTTTATATTGTTAAGACTTAATATATGTGTGGTCACTCTAAAATTTTTTTTGGATCCGTCACTGGTTCAAGATTAGATTGTAGGGGTTTAAAGTTTAAGTTTTTATGTTTAGTGGTTTATAATTGATGAATTGTGGTTAGAATTTAAGATTTTTAGTTAAAATTTAGAGTTTATATATCAAAGCTTGAATCACTAATCACATTACCCTAAAGTCTAAACTCAAACATTAACCCATAACATCTAAACCCTAAAATTAAAGCGCTTATGAAAACTTTCTGTGCCCACCACCTATGTAATGAATATAAATATTTTCAAACATGCCCAATACCTTTTTATATTATTATTTAGGCGTAAGAGTTAAGTGTCATAACAGACCCCTTGCACTTAAAAAATAATTAAGATATATTAAACTTTTGTCGCCCAACAAAATCTTTATACTTTAAAATTTTCATTAATTTACTAACTTTTGACAAACATTAATTGTTAAATTTAATATCTTTTACGCCAGTTAGTGTAACATGTCGTGTTACACTTTTTAACGTAATATTTTCAGAATTTTTTATTTTATTTACAAATTTTTTTAAAAAGTTTTAAAAAATCTAAAATCTTATGAAAATATATTTTTAAAATAATCTGTAAATAATCCTATTACATAACTGTAGTGTACCATGCGATAATAATAAATCAAGAAAAAAATGTTAAAAACTAACAATTGAAATTAATTAAAGGGTTAACTACTAGAATAGTCACTTATGTTTTCCCCTAGTACAGAGTTGGACACCGATTCTGAAAAACGACTAGCAAGGTCACTTACGTTTTCGGGGTGTAAACTTTTGGTCACTCAGCCGTTTGTTACCGTTAAATACTGACAGATTGTTGACCTGACAACAAAAAATAAGGATAAATTACTGCAATGGCCATTAAAGTTTATCTCATGTACATTTTTGCTCCCAATTTAAAAAAATAAACATTATAGTCACTAATGAAAATGTTTCTTTATAATTTCACCATTGAATTTTTAAAAATTAATTTTTTAACCCTAAAACTTTACAATCAATTAGTATAATAATATTATAAATGCTTAAATGAAAAATAGGTGCTCAAAGTATACTTTTTTTTAAATTTAGGTGCTCAAATTGCTCATATTTAATAACTAAACTTTCAAATTGCTCATATTTTTTTCACTCTGGATTGTTTTTAATATTATTGTAACATGACATGCCATTTTTATTTTAATTAAATTAAAAAATTTAAAATAAAATAAAATCATTTTTATTATTATTAAATTTAAAATATTTTAAAAAAATATTACTTCTTAAAATAATTTAGGTGTTTAAAGTATTTTTTGTAAAAATAGGTGCCCAAATTTACCATAGTTACAATTTTAGGTGTCCAGCTGTTAAATGAGTGTTAAAAAATTGTCAATTAATCGATACTTGACATGTGGCATTAATTTTATTAATTTTTAATGAAAAATACTTAGAACTTTCAAATTATTATAAAATCTCAAAATTTGACAAGCTTCTCAAAATAGTCTCTAAATTCCTAAAAATTCTCAAACTTCCGCCGTCGATTGCCGCCGCTTTCGCCGCCAGTTGTCGTCGCTGACCGCACCCACTTGGTCGCCGGACCAAGGCGATCATTTTCCCACACACAACGTCATCAGAAACGCCCAACGACGTGCAACCAAACGTCAAACACGAAATCGACGTTCGCGGTTGACGTTCGGCTGCACACCGTTAGGCATTTCTGGCGACGCCGTGTTAGGGAAAATTGTCGCCTTGGCCCGGCGACCAAGTGAGTGCGGTCAGCGACGACAATTGGCGGCAGAAACGGCGGTAGTCGACGACGAAAGTTTGAGAATTTTTAGGGATATAAGGATTGTTTTGTGAAGTTTGTAAAATTTTGAGATTTTATAATAATTTGAAAATTATGAGTATTTTTCATTAAAAAATTTAAAAAATAAAATTAATGCCACAAGCACTGATTGATTGACAAATTTTTAACACTCATTTAACAACCGGGCACTTAAAATTGTACCTATAGAAACTTTGGGCACCAACTTTTACAAAAAAATACTTTACACACCTAAATTATTTTAAAAACTAATATTTTTTAAAATATTTTAAATTTAATAATAATAAAAATAATTTTATTTTAAATTATTTTTAATTTAAAAAATAATAAAAAATGACATGTTATAATAATAAAAATAATTCAAAGTGAAAAAATAGGAGCAATTTAAAAGTTTAGTTATTAAATATGAGCAATTTGGGCACCTAAGTTTAAAAAGGGTATACTTTAGGCACCTATTTTTCATCTAAGCATTTATAATAATATTGTACTAATTGATAGTAAAGTTTTAGGGTTGAAAAAAATGAATTTTTAAAAATTTAAGGGTGAAATTATAAAAAAAAACATTTTTATTAGTGACTATAATGTTTATTTTTTAAATTGGGGAGCAAAAATGTACATGAGATAAACTTTAATGGCCATTGCAGTAATTTATCCTTTTTTTTCGTTGCCAGGTCAGCAATTCGTCAGTGTTTAACGGCAACAAACGGCTGGGTGACCAAAAGTTTACGCCCTGAAAACGTAAGTGACCTTACTGGTCGTTTTTCAAAATCGGTGACCAACTCTGTACTAGGAGAAAATATAAGTGACTATTCTAGTAGTTAACCCTTAATTAAAAAACTTAATTAATTAAATTATAAATTTGGGACTTGATTGAGTGAAAATAAATTTTTTTTGTTTAAATCATGACTTTCATTAACATAAAAGAGATGAACCTACAAACGGGGCCCAATACAAGGCCAAACAACCAAACGAAAAAAAGACCATCCGTCAAGGAACGGAAACCTACGAGCCATGCAAGGCTTACAAGAGAAAAAACACCGACACAGCAAAAGACCAGACTAAGGTCCCAAAACACGTGGGACGTAAGCCCCATGCAAAATATCATGCGACGACCATGCACGGTCACAGAGCACCATACTTGGAGCGGAACAGGAGAAAACGCAAGCAAACGCGGAGCAAAGAAAGGCAGAGGCATAGAAGCCGATCTTCGGCACCACACAAAAGGGTTGATCACTGCAACGGGGGAGCCATAATAACCCGAAACACACTTCCATAGGAGAGTCCAAGGACAGTGTCTACAAAAATTGCTAATCAGATCGCTCCGGAAAGGGCTAAAATGTGAAACCTAACATATCCTTTCAGGAAAGCCTCCAAACTCCGAGCCTAAGAGCTCTATCCAGAGGCAGGCTTCCAGCAGATTGCTGGCCCTTGTCAAGGCAACGAGGTTAGAAAATCCATGGAGAAAGGAAAGCCTATTCACTAAACCCCTTATCAGACCTGCACAAGCAACTTTACCGAAAAGAAAAACGGCCAAAGGGAAGTAAAGTAGATTAGAACCGCAGATCATTCCCACCCCTATCAGGGACACGGATCCACGAGGAAGGACTAGCCCGCGCAGAAGCCCATGGACCTTCCTTCCATGAGCTACGGTGCGAAGCAGTGTCATGGTAAACCCGGATAACTCCCATTGGAGTTATCCGATTCAAAATTCTGTTCCTGGAAAGGATTGACCTGAGCCTTCAGATTGGGGGGGGGGGGACTATCACCTCTTCACCATCACTTAGCATTATCTCCTCGTTTAAAGAGAAGTTATCATCGACGGAATTCGCGTAACTGTTTTACCATATGGATCCGTTCCTGGCTCGATGAGTCCAGCTTCGTCAATGGCCATCCTTGTGCATTCCATCGCAAACTTCCTTCTAGTCGCTTTCCTGATAAGCGTGAGTCTTTTAGATCCAAAGGATTTACCTTTCTTCTTGCGTTCGACGTTTTGGATAATCATTGAAGTGTTGAAAATTGTTGCCGGAAATAATGCAGCATTGAGCATGTCATCCGAAGCTGCTGGGTCATTTTCAGTCAGGCACCAATTTGCCGGCCCAATTTGTACTATGGCCTTGGAGATCTTATCCCATAACTCTCGACGTTTAACAGGCCCAAAAAGCAAGCTATCCACGTCCTCCCTCTTCCTTTTGTTTTTTTCCGGAGACTAGCATCTGATCCAATCCAGTAGCAAGGATATTGCCCCAAGCAGCAGTGGTGGTCTCCTTCGGTGTATCAGATGGCATGAAAGAAGCAATGCCCAGGTTCCTAGGAAAATTGGATACGATAGAAAGGCAATCCCCTTGTGCAGGGCTTGTTTTCATGCAATTCTTAATATTATCTGGTGTAATAGGATACCAACTAGACTCACCTTTTTCCAAGAGAGGTAAGTGAGGGTTGACTTTGCTTCCTATGTCAGAGGCTGGTCCTTTCTCCTTAACAAATCCGAAACCTGTGTGCGTATCTACACCCGATTTTCCTTGTACGTTGGACCAGTGGTTATTAACTGCATCGTCTTCCGCTTTGTCGTTTTGTGAGTGTTGTGCAGGGCCCTTTTCCCCTACTAGCTTTGGGTTACCGGACTTATTACCGCCTCCATAAGCCGCCCTTAACCACGGGCCATATTTTTCGGCAAGCTTAACAATAATCACCTCATGCCTGCAATCTCGATCCATATGGCCTATACGCCCACACTGAAAGCAGAATCTCGGTAGCCCTTCATATCGAAACGCCACTTCCAGAGGTTTGTCTTTTTTCCGATTTAACACGAAGCCCGTTTTCAACGGGTCTTCGACTCTGATGGCAACATGAATCTTCACTGGTTCATGCCATATTATAGTTTCCTTTCTGTCGAGTGACGAACCAAAATAGAACGGAAACAGCTTGCCTATCCTTTTAACGTTGTCCGGTGTAGCGAGGCCAATGGGGAGGTTATGGACTTGAATCTAGAAGTCTTCCAGAGAAAAGTCGATCTCCTCGAGGGCCTTATCTGGTTGCCATTCTTTTAGAACTAGGAGATAATCTTGAACCGACCACGGCTTGCGTTCAAGAATTCGATGTTTGTCCTCCGGGGACGTGAAGATGAACAGAAAGAAGTTCTTCCCCAAGTCATGACACTCCATTCCTGCACAGTTCCATGCCTTATTGAGGACAGCCAAGACGATTAACTTTTTAATGGGGACTGAAGACAGTAGTTTCCCCAGGAGAGACAAGTTTTTCAAAGTGAAGTTCACATCGTTGTCCTCATTTAGCTCCAACTCATCAATGTACTCTTGGTTATTGGTGTTCTGGGCAGAGGGGTAGGTAGAGGACTCCTTATTAACTACACCTGTGCTGAGAATTTGGCGGCTGTCCATGCTGCATAGAGAAGTAAAGGGTGTAGTAAATGGAGTCAAAGAATGTAACAGAAACTTACAAGAGAGTTGGTTAGGGGTTTGACAAAGCTAAAAGAAAGGGTACGTAAGAGCCCAAATAGAAGAAGAAAAAAACGAGACTACAGGAAAAATGGAGAAAAAGACACCAAGCAGAGGCTCTAAGCCACCATCGCCTTCAAGTAGCTGACACACCAGACCACTCGAGCCTTCAGTTTTTCGGCCAACTGAAGTGCAAAGAAGCTGGGCTGTGGAGAGGCACTGAAGGGAGAGAGAGCTTGCTTTTTTTTTTTTTTTGCAATGTACTCCCTGTTAATTTTTAAATGAAAAATAAAAAATGAGTGAAAATAAAATTCAGAGCCGCTTAAGAGTTAAGCCTATCATTTAATACCGTGACGTAGGAATAAACCTATTACCCCTAGCGTATTTCGCAAATTGCATTGCTTTCAGGACTCGCCTCTTTCTTCGTACAAATGCATCTGAATTAGATCAGACGCTTATAAAATCTCAGCTTTTTTTTGCCGCCTCTCTTCTCGTGACATTCTGAGCGGTTATATCATTGGCCATGGACTCACCGTCCGATCGACGGTGCAGGAGGAACGCCGGTCCCGGTAAGTGGCGGTGCAGCGAAATGGCGTTGCCTTCAAAATCGTTCTGCGAGAAGCACCAATTGCAAATAAATAGACAGGCACAAAAAAGAATTCGCAGAGATAGGGTTGAAGACAGCGATCGTAAATCCCGCGAGTTAAAGATTAGTGGTTGTGTGAGAGGCGAATTCAGCGGATCGGAGAAGAACAAGAAGAAGAAGAGGAGAGAGGAGGAGTTGAGCGGTGGATCGGATGAAGAGGACGGGCTTGTCTTGACTGAGATGTTGGCGAGGGAGCGCAAAAAGGAAGATAAACCGAAGGGGAGTAAGGTTGGTTCTGGAAATTCAGTGAGGGAGAAAGTGGATTCCGGCGAAGGAAAAGTCAATTCTCGTGAAAAACACAACTCTTCTGGTAAGACCGTCAGGAATGGCTCCGCGAGAGACAAAAGTTCCTTCGAGAAGGTAATTTCAACATATTCGTATCTCTTTGTTCTTTTTAATCTCTTTACATTTACATACGAAATTGCTAAACAATATTTTCATATTTTAAAATGAAAATAATTATAAGGTGAAATTTACTGGCTTACTCTAATTTCCTGGAAGATATATGACCAGCTTCTAATTCATTCATATTTAACTGCTGAAATGAGTGCATTGGAGTCTTGTTGTTTAGCTGTAGTTTTATGTATCTAAATTGTAATGGTGAAAAGCAGGAACCGCTTTATATCCAATGTATTTGAATCATGTTCAAAATTGAACTTTCTCTCAGAAGAATGACTTTTTGCATTGCAGGATAAGTCGAATAAAACCAAAGAATTTGTAAGTTTAATGTGTCATCAGTGCCAAAGGAACGATAAAAGCGGTGTTGTTTTCTGTTCCAGTTGTGGAAGGAAGCGTTATTGTTATGAGTGTATTGAAAAGTGGTAAGTTTAGCGGTGCAGATTTTAACAAGACCATTCTTGAAAATGCTTGGGGTTCTCATATCTGGCACTAGTTCCCTTTAGATACCTTTTTATAGCTGTAGCTGAATTGTTTGGGATGAAACAGGTATCCCGGGAAAACAAGGGATGAAATTGAAGCTGTTTGTCCGTACTGCTGTGGAAATTGCAATTGTAAAGCTTGTTTGCGTGAAGTTTTGGTTGTCAAGGTAGAAGCCTTTAACTTCTCTCTCTCAGTGTAATCTAACTGCTTAATGTGTGTCTCATTCCCCTCCTTTTTGTTTTATTTTTCTGGTTGTTATTCTTGTTTATTTTCTGTTCTTTGACAGAATATCCGCAAGGATATAGACGCTAGTGTCAAACTAGAGCGGCTAAAATACTTGATGTATAAAGCTCTACCAGTTCTCAGGCATATATACAGGGAGCAGAGCTCCGAAATAGAGATTGAAGCAGACATCAAAGGTTAAAACATACATGATGCACTTGCAAATGATATTAGTTAACACACATTTTGTTCTCTTTGTTTGATATTGTTATGGCTTTGATATGTTAGGATCTCAATTGACAGAAGTTGATATAACAAGGTCTAAGTTGGATAAAAGCGAACGTTTATATTGGTATGTTTTCAAACTTGCTAAAACTGAAATCTGATATGATTTAGTTATCAAATGTGAATTTCATCCACTGAACTGTACGTTTTGTTGTATGACAGTGACAACTGCAATACATCAATTGTTAACTTTTACAGAAGCTGCCCCAGTTGTTCTTTTGATCTATGCCTAACCTGTTGTCGAGAGCTAAGAGAAGGCTGTCAACCTGGTGCTAATGAAGCAGAAACATCTTGCCGTCAGTTTGTTGAAAGAGCTAATTTTCAAACTATAAAAAAGAATGAAAAAAGTTATGCACCAAGGAGAAGACATGGATGGGAGAGCCAAGTGGATTCACTCAGTAATGGTAAAGCTGTCATGTCTTCTCACTTTCCTGATTGGAGAGCTAACACTGACAGTAGCATTCCATGCCCTCGAAGTGATAAAGGGGGTTGTGGTGCTTCAACACTTGAGTTGAAGCGTATTTATAAAGCTAACTGGGTAAGTAAGTTGATAAGTAATGCCGAGGGCATTACCAGTCAATACAAGCCACCTGACGTTGATTTCTATAGGGAATGTTCTACATGTCAGCCAAATGTTTCAGATGGAAACAGCAACAGCAGTTCTAACGTGAGGCATGCAGCTAACCGGGAAGAATGTTTTGATAACTATTTATTCTGCCCAAATGCTCTTGATATATCAGATGGTGAAATTGAGCATTTTCAGAGGCACTGGATGAGGGGTGAACCTGTGGTTGTCCGTAATGTTCTTGAGAAAACATCTGGTCTTAGTTGGGAACCCATGGTCATGTGGAGGGCTTTTAGAGAAACAGGTTCCAATGTAAAATTCAAGGAAGAGACTCGAAGCGTAAAGGCCATTGATTGCTTAGATTGGTGTGAGGTCAGTTATTACTTATGTAACCTCTAAGTTCTGCTGAATGTTCTAATTTCTGTGGATCTAAGATGTTGATTTATGCTGTCATGTAGGTCGAAATTAACATTCACCAATTTTTCAAGGGCTACTTAGAGGGCCGTATGCATGAAACTCACTGGCCAGAAATGTTGAAATTGAAGGATTGGCCTTCATCAACCTTATTTGAAGAACGTTTGCCCAGGCATAACGCCGAATTTATTTCTGCACTCCCTTTCACTGACTACACTGATCCAAAATCTGGCTTTTTAAACCTTGCTACACGGCTTCCAGAGGGATCGTTGAAGCCAGATATGGGACCCAAAACATATATTGCATACGGATTCTCTGAAGAACTTGGTAGAGGCGATTCTGTGACAAAGCTGCATTGCGATATGTCTGATGCGGTATTGTTTCAGTCTACAGCTTTCATCTTATGTGTCAACACAATGATATCTAGCATTTTGTTTTATAGACTTCAATTTACTAATGTTTCTTAGATATTGTTATAGGTAAATGTATTGACACACACTACTAAGGTGAAAATTGGTTCCTGGCAACGTGAAAAGATAGAACGCTTGAAGAAAATGTATGCTGCTCAAGACTTGCAGCAGCTCTATGGTGGTGTAGATAAGGCTAAGGTTGGAATGGAAAAAAGACTATTGAAGAGAACTCATGGGGACAAGATCATTGTGACAGACTGCACAAAGAATGGAAGCAAGGAGCATGACCACTCGTTGGTGAAAGAGAAACCCATAAAGGTAAGGAAACTGGATAAAGAAAAATCAAATACTGATCCGCCATTTTTAAATTCCAGGGATATAAGGATTGTGGGATTGGATGAATCAGAGAGTGGAATGGGGCATTCTGTTTGTTCCGAAAATTGGAAAAATAATAGTACTGAGACAGAGTTGATTCAAGTAAATGATTCAAATCCTTGCATTATTGATTTTAATGAAAATGGTGAGACAAGGCCATTAGGGTGTAATAATAACCCTGACAAAGACTCCGTCCTGGAAAATGTTGACAGAAAAATAACCTCAAATAAGCCGAAAGTTGAAGCGAACAAATGCTCTTTGTCTAGCAGTGTAGTTGAAAGGGATAATCTGTTTGTTGGAATTTTGGATAAGAAATCAAGCCTGTTGAAGAATAATGTTAAGGTACAGGCAGAGTCATCTCCAGAAAATAATGACAAAGTGAGAATTGATCAAAAAATGGAAGAATTTGAAATGAAGGAGAGCTCTTCAACAAACAGCATGGTAGATAGGGATAACTTGGAAAGTAGAACAATGGATCATAGTTTAAGAGTGGAGAAAGAGGTTAGAAATATTTCAGGAAAGGAACAAATAGATGAAAATGTCTACTCTTCAGGGTTAAATTCATCTACAGCAGAAAACACAATTGTGAAGTTAAACAAGCAAAGTGAGAACTTCTCGGAAGATGGAGGAAATGATTTTTGTAACGATGCGGTGGATTCCTCTGTTGGAAATTTGACAATCCCTTCTGATTATGCTGTTTCTGATGTCAATGCCGTGGTAGCTGAGAGAGAAGGTTTAGCTGATTTGAGTGAATCCTATTTGGAAAAGATTAATTGTTCGAACGACAAGGTGGTAACGAAAGTTAGTAACCAGAAAGACATTTCAGGGATTTCTTACACTGGTGATAATGCACGTAGTGGTCCCAAGTCAAAAGAACCAGATCAAATGCCTGTCAATGATGGAGGAAATACGGATAAGCCACCACTGGTCAATGGGGGTGCTGTCTGGGATATCTTTCGCAAGCAGGATGTTCCTAAAATCATTGAATACTTGGAAAAACACAAGAAGGAATTTCGCCATATTGAGAATCTTCCTGTGACTTCGGTGAGTACCCTTGCTGCCACCAGTGAGTTTTTAGTATGTTTCTCTGTACTGGAGAGTTGAATTACCTTACATTGTGCTTTTCCTAGGTTATTCATCCCATTCATGATCAGATTCTTTTCTTAAATGAGAGGCATAAGAAACAATTGAAAGAGGAGTTCGGTAAGGATATTATCTTTCTGATGAATCAATGGCAAGCCTTCCAATTTCCCATCATTCATTCATTACCACTAATATTTTGATGTGGAATGCAGACGTGGAACCATGGACATTTGTTCAATACCTTGGTGAGGCTGTTTTCATTCCTGCTGGATGTCCTCATCAAGTGAGAAATAGACAAGTAATCCATTGACTACCAACAACCTTGTGTGTATGTATATGTTTCTAAATTTCAGCTTGCACTATTAATTCCATTAACTACTCTCTTTTTTAACAGTCTTGTATTAAGGTGGCACTAGACTTTGTTTCTCCTGACAACATTGAAGAATGTCTTCAGTTAACTAAAGAGTTCCGTAAGCTTCCAAATAACCATAGGGCCAAAGAAGACAAGTTAGAGGTAAGGAACTTGAATTTAGTTTATTTATTTTGGTTGAATAGTGTTATGGACGTTAGACTCTTGAAAACTGGTTTTATTATTTTCAGGATAAGTATCTACAAAATGAAGTTTTACTATTCTTAAGAGAAGTTAACTGTTTTAGGAATGAATCTTAGATTTAGAATAGAAATTGTGTTTTGTGGAACTTTATTTAGCGATATACTTATTTTATGGGTTATTTCCATGCACAGGAAGGGGGGGGGGGGGGGGGGGGGAATACTCCATAGGTTGTTATGTGTCTTATTTAGGGACCCTAAGTTGTCTACCCTAAACTCTAAATGCTCTAATGTTGTTATGTGTGCTATTTAGGGACCTTAATGTCACGCCCCACCAAGGTGCACCAGGGCCGACCGAGGGGCGCCACCTAGGTGCGCTGCGGCCGACCAAGGAGCCCCACCCAGGTGCACTCGGGACAACCAAGGCCAAGTGAAGGTCTTTGGACGTTTTAAGGCCAAGTGTGAACTAAGGAAGGTTCTAGATCGGCCTAGAGAGGCCTACAACCCTCTCAAAACGTTGCCACAAGGTTCTAGGAGGTTCCAGGACATTCCACACTCATCTAGGCTCAATCGGGAGGACCTAGAAGACTCCGGAAGGCTCGGGTCAGCTCGGGACTAGTCTGGACATCTCCGGAACAATCTAGAAGACTTTAAAGTATTAGAGACTTATGCAGATAAGCATGGAGTTATCTAGATATCCCTAGGTCTTGTAGATATTTTAGGAGGCAAAATAATAGATGTTGGATAGAAACGATCTCAACCCTCCATTGAGGAGGTGAGAACGTATAAATAGGGTCGCCCCTCTCATTTGTAAACCATCCCACAAAATTCATAAATTTCCTTTCTATTGTAAGCTCTTAAGCTTTAATACAAAGCTTTCCTTTCGAGTTACCTTAAATCTAAATTTTAAATCCTAGATCCTTTATCTTGAACACTAAACTTAATACAACACATGACATCATTAGAACCCCGCTTTTGTATTATATTTTTCGCTGCCAGAGTACGTGATAATAAGCCTTATTTATTATTAGAGTCAGTTCAAAGATTTAGGGGCTTCTACAATTTATTAAAATGAGGCCCTTGACTTTAAAAATTTTAAATGTTTTTCCAATGTTTTTTTACCACTGGTCCATAATTAATTTTGTTTTTTTCTTGTAAACATGTAACTTTAACTCATTTTGGGCACTCTTTTTTCTGGGGGACCTTGACAAAATTACCCGAACCCAGGGGCGGAGCTAGAATTTAATGTTGAGAGTGACAAGAGTCTATCAAGCCTTTTAAGTCTAAAAATTGGGAGGGGCAAAAGCCTTATTTGATTAACATTTAAACTAAAAATACTAAATAAAATTATACCAAAAAATTTGGGAGGGGCAAAAGCCCCTCTCACACCCTACATGGTTATGTCCCTGCCCAAACCCGCTCCAACCCGACGTGACCCGTCCCGCCTCGAACATTTTTTCTCTTGAATTTCTAGTTCATGCGGGTTCGGGTTTAGGGTGAAAACTTCTCAACTCGGTATTTTTAATTAAATATATATATATATATATTTATCATATTTTTATGTGGTATGTGTTTAATATTTTATTAATTTTTTTTGGGTTAGGGCAGGTTTAGTTGGATTTTTTGTTAAAATTTTGGAGTGGGATCAAAGTTGTTATGTTGGGGCCAAAAAACCTGCCCCGCCCCATTACCACCTGTCTCATATTGCACATGTTCAAAATCACTTTGTTTATTATTATATTCTCTATTTAGAGGGCATATGTAATAATAAAAATAAGCAAAATGTTTTTATAAAAAATGAAGAGGTTTGAGTCATTTTTAAGGAGTTTTAAGGTTTTAGCTTCTTTGACAAGCTAAACTATCGATCAGAACAGATCGTTTTAGGAATCTTGATAAAGGTAAAACCATTGATTACTGTCAATCGCCTGATGACATGATTTGACATCGAAGTTTATCACAATAGGCGATGATATTCGAGCTTTAATAGATTCGAATTCTTGGCGGAGATGAAATTTGCAGATCTATAATTGTATACACAACTACTTCCCCAACATATCAATCTCTAAATGCAAGAACAAGTAAAAATTCTAAAAACCCTAATTTTTTAGGTTGAGCAAATATGCAATTGGGGATGGAGACGCAAGTAGTTTTGGCAATACAACTAGATCAGGCGTCATTGCCACCACCAAAGAGGGAGGTGTAGCTCCATTAACATTGGGTGAGGTTATTCTTTTGGTTGGAGGATGCCACGTGTCGAAAATAACAATAAAGAAACGACATCCCAACTTTTTGGAGGCAGCAATTCCTTAAAAAGGAACTACTGAAGTGAATTCAGTAATTCATCTATCCTTCAAACGAATTACCATTGACATGAATAGTAGAGAGTAGTGTAAAGGGCTCATGTTATTATTGTGTTGAACCGTATACGGTTCGACATCAATGTAAGACTCTTTCTCAAGTTAATGGACTGGTTCAATGGAGTAGGCTGTTGGAAGGGTGAATGAAAGTCAATACGGATGGTGTGGTTAGAAATGGTGATGGTGCTGTTACGGAAGGTGGAGTTATCCGCTCGGACCAAAGGGAAAGAATCTTAAGATTTGCTAAAAGTTTAGGGACATGCTCCATTTTGGTGGTTGAACTTTGGGTGATTATATATTTGTGGCATGCTTAGAGGTTAGGATTTAGATAAATTGTTGTGGAGTCGCATACAGGGCGGTTCAAAGAATTTAGGGCCTAGCGCAATTTATTAAAATAAGGCCCTTAATTTATAATAGTTGTTTGTAAGTACCACTTCTCACGCCCGTAGAACTCAACAATGCAACGCTTAGTAAGCATGAAATCGATCAAAGCTAACAAGCCAAGAAACTAAGATCCTTGCGGAAACAAAAAAAAAACAGAAAGCAAATGACAAACAAAAGTAGGCAAGGAGTATTACTCAAAACTAAAGTGAAAAAATGAGGTGGGGTAAGTCTCTATTTATAGTTAGAGCCCCTACATCTAATGATTAAGGATAAAGTACATCAACGGACTAGATTAAAGATGATCTATACAATCCCCTAATATAAGGAATTCAAGTCAAAATTTTTAAAAGTTAAGGGATTATAATGGATATGGCAAGAATCAAAAGGAATATGCTAGATGGGATGTGCTACTTGCCATAACCCAAGTGGTGGGCCAACTCGGACTAGTGTAGACAAGCCTAGGATGTTGTGGAGTGCTTCATCAGCAGCCTGGTGTGCGTTGGACATGGACTGACTTCAACAACTTTAATTTTGAAAAATTTTGTTCTGCAGTAACAATAATATGAATAGTTAATAAAATTCTATAAACATTTATCACATTTGGGAAGCAAGTAAAACATTTTTAAAATCTTAATAAATTTATTAGTCTCATTCTTTCCTTGGGTAAATTATCTAAGTAATTTTATCTCAATAAATAACTCATTATCTATATGAGCTACTAGAAATAGTGTCTTTAATCTCAACAATTTAAAATCTTATTGCTAATACTTTCAACATGACTTTCTCATATTGTGACCGACAATGATTTAAGAGTTAAACCATTCACATTTCCTATTAATATATTTTATCTCTTTGTAAAAGAGCTTTAAAGTACAAATAAGTTGAACTATTCCAAAACAATCTATCGTTTTTATTGAATTGTTTGCAATGTTACACAAAACCAAGTTAAGACTATGACACCCACATAAAGTATAAAAAGCTCTTGGATTCAATTCTAGAAGTCTTTGGAATAAATTTGGATTGCGGTATTAATTATTTGAGTTGTTAATTATTCGTACTTTGAAATAAATTTTGATTGTAGTATTAATTGTTTGTAAGTTGTTAATTACCAAACATAAAATTTATAATTTTTTGTAATTATTTAATTTAAGTTAAAAAAAATTTGGGCCCCTCTTTTTAGGGGCCCTGTGCGGTCTCTTTTACGCTTATCTAGAATCACCACTAGTCGCGTAGTGTAGAGGCCGTGCCCAACATCAAGGACGATTTGTATTGGTTGCAAGGTCATGCTCTTGCCTTCACGATTATTCGTGTTGGACGGGAATGTAATGGAGTTGCCGATGGTTTTGTGCGGTTGTCTAGAGAAACCTGTTGGAGAACCGATGTTCGATTCCCCACAGCAGGTGGTTGACGATATTGTGCATAGTGAAGCTGCTGACAGACATTAGTTATGTATATAGCTCAGTATGATCGGAGAAAAACAGCACAGAATAAAAAATTAAAACTATGATTTAACGGTTGATTATATTGTAGCATTTTGACTTCAAGCTTGAGGACATACTCTTTTTCCAAAGAGTATTCTTTTGGACATAGGACTCTTGATAAAAAGAAGTTCAATTATTTCTAAAAGTAAGTAGGACTCTTAATCAAACTTGTTTCATTATATTGATAGGACAAGTCACTTTTTATTCTTGAATTTGTCCATTTTTCTCACATTGGTAACTATATTTTCTTTTGTTCACATTATTATATGAATTTGTTTTATTTCACATTAGTATCTAAATTTGTAGGGTCACATTAATACTTGAACATGTCTACTTTTACCTCATTTTTATTTGATTTCTATAATTTTTTATATTTTTTACAAATATCTAATTTTTTTACTTATTACATTTTTTATAATTTTATATAGATCATGTTTGACAATTAATAGATAGTTGATAGCAGGTTACATTAGCTGATAATTGATAGTGAATTTTAACTAATAGCCGATGAATATTTGCTTATTTGAACAAATAAAATGCCATTATATTCAATACTTATTTAAATAGTCTATTATTTAAATAGTTTATTGATTATCAATATTTAATATTTATATTTATTAGATTATAAAATAATTAGTTTTTAATATAACATTACTAAATATATTTGAACGATGTATATATTAATTTCTTATCTATGAAATTATTTTTTAATAAAATTTTATTAATTATTAAATTTAGATTATATATTAATTTATTGTTTATGAAATTATATTTTTAATATAGTTTTATTAATTATTAAATTTAGATGTATATATTAATTTCTTATTTATGAAATTATATTTTTAATATAGTTTTATTAATTATTAAATTTAGATGTATATATTAATTTCTTATTTATGAAATTATATTTTTAATATAATTTTATTAATTATTAAATTTAGATGTATATATTGATTTCTTATTTATGAAATTTCTTTCTAATAAATTTTATTAATTATTAAATTTAGATATTATATATATATATATTAATTTTTAATTATAAAATTATTTTTTAAAATTTTATTAGTTATATCCAATCTTCTAACTTAAAAAGTTCATCTTAGGAGCTTTTTTAAAATTAAAGGGTTCACCCCAATCCGATATTACAATCCTTTGTTACCAAATAATTAAATTAGTTGACTTGACTGTTTAATCTTCTAAAAATGGTTTAAGCCTCTATTTTTGGGGGTGATTGTGCGGTATGATCTTAGAGTGTCACGCCACTCCTTTAACATCGTACAAAAATGTATTATATCAAAAAAAGTAAGGCTTTATTGCAAAAAAAAATGTCCAATGTATCTTTTTTTTTGCATATGATATGATGTCTAAAGTATTTTTTTCGTTTATATAATTACCATTTTATGTGTATGATCATTGAAAAATATTATCCAATTAGAATGTTACACGTGACATTATTTTTATTTATAATTTCTTTTAATTAAATAAATTAAAATTCTTAGTTAAAAATCTTTAAAATCTCAAAATTCTTAAAAAAATCATAATACCTCTGTTTACAGACTACCACTATCGAATACCTCTGTCACTAGAAATTGACGATTAATAAAACATCAAACCTTGAAAGCTTTTAATTAAGCGATGAACAACAAACTATAGGTGAACGACGAAAGATGTCATCAAGATGAGACTTCACTGTGACGGTAATAATAACGAAAGGGGAGAGGTTTAGGATTTTGAGGGTATTTTGTGAATTTAGAATATTTTTTAGAATTAGAGGATTTTAGTTTTTTTAGTCTAAGAAATTTAGATTTTTAAAAATAAAAAACTAAAAGAAATTAAAACTAAAGTCATTGTCAAGCAACAATGATTGAGTGCCAAGTTTCGTTAACGAAACAACTTTAAAATGTTAATGGATGAAATGTTAGACACCTAAAATGATAATAGAATAAACTTTTAGCACTTATTTTTGACAAAAAAAACTTTAGATACCTAAAGCAAAAAATATATATAATTTACATTTTTTTAATTAAGTAAAAAAGTAAATAAGGACTAAAATGTGATTTATCTTTTATTACAAATCAATTATTTCAGAGCTTGTAAATTAGTTCTATTTGGTAGGATTTTATTTGTCATATTAGGTAGGGGTGTTCAAACGGTTGATTCAATTATGAATCGAACTGAACTACCATTAGGGTGTTGAATCGATTAAACCATATTAGGTAGAGCTTTTTCATAGACCTGATTGGCTGAGTTGGCAAAGTTTCAAGTAGAAAACGGCGTTTGCTGTTAAAGAGTATATGATGCTGAAAAATTTACAGGTTTGGTGGGATTATGTTGTGTGCAGGTAAAAAAGATGGTGCTGTATGCTGTTAGTTCAGCCGTGAAAGAGGCCCAAAGTTTAATGCGTAATCAGGATGAGGAGTAAGGTATATATTGTCTCTGTTGGCAACAGATTGCTAAGTGCTCTCAGAAGAAATGTGTAAGCACAGATGGTTCCCACTCGGAATATTCATGGTTTGTATAGACAATAATTATAATTTTGCTACCTTAGCTGCTACTGTTCTATATCTGGACAAAACAATACTATTACACAACAATTTTTTTACCTGCATATATGTTTTGCTCGGTTTCATTGTAACCTTGGCTAAATTAATCCATTGTTTGGAATGTGATATTTATAATAATATATGAAATGATTCAATTTAGTGTTAAATTGGACAATTATATATATATATATATTGTTTTCTTATATTATAAATTATTTTTAATATTATTTACGTGTCACATGCGTAAATTAAACAACTATGATGAATTTCACATATTATAATAATATGAGATATGATATGAGCCAACTTTTAATGATAGATATAAGTGGTATTAGAGCGTGTTGTGGCAGAATTTAATGAGAGAGTTTGTGATTTATTTAAAATTTTAAGAAAACACTAATAAAATTTAACAAGTGTATCAGTAATAAATAAATAATAATGTTTATTTTAGGAAATACAGATTTAAATTGATTTGTCTTGGTGTGTATGTGCATTGTGATTAATTTACGTTTTTTTCTATAAAAAAATGAGATTTAACTAATAATTATTATCGTTCGAAAAAAAATATTTTTTTCAGCATTTTCTGAATTCAATTGATGGCTAATTATACATCGATAATGACTACCTTTAAACGGATTCTAGACAGGTGTTGGACTCAATTCCCAATCAGCTTTCTCTTTTTTGTAGCCGTTACATCACAATTTCCGATCTCGCAGATTCAAACTGACTGACACTCTCTCTGCCGTCGACCAGAAATCCATTCCCCATTCTAATCTGTATTGCTCTACACCTTCAAAGTTTATACTTCCAGCTTAAAGCTTATAAATTTCCACACTTTTCTTCGTATTGTACTTCTTTTCTGTTTTTTCTTCTCAACGACCGTAATTTGTTTGTTAAAATGCCTGAATAAGAACCTGCTTTTAATTTTACTATTTTATTGCAGCCTTGTTCTTTGGCGTCATGTTTCTTCGTCGACTTGCTGCGATAGTTCCTCGCTCCACGAGGTTCTTCAGCAGTAAAGATAGCCTCGACCTTGCAAGGACCATAGCTGAACTCAATAAGGTACTGCCCATATGTAAAAAAATGGTGAACCTTTAGTTATATATATAAACTTTTCTAAGTTTATCTTCTGCATTTACCGTATGATGGTAAAAAAAAAATGGTGCAACCGTGCAAGAACTAAGTTATATCCATGGTTTTTTTTATTATTATTCTATACACCGGCGGTGGAAAATAAAGTTTCCACAAGCGGGGTTATTTAGGGGTTTAGGGTTCTAGTTTAGTGTTTAGAAGTTATGGGTTTAGGTTGTAGGGTTTAAAATTTAATTATAGTTTGAATTTAGGGTTCATGATTTAAGGTTTGTGGTTAAATTTTTAGGGTTTTAAGGTTTGAAATTTAAATTTTAAATTTAGTCTTAAAAATAGGCATGCTTGTGTAAATATTTTTTACACTGACAGTATATCAAATATTAATCTTTGTTTTTTTTTAGTCTTTGTTCGTTAATATCATTCGCGGCAATATTACACTTATTGAACTGAAACCATATAGATTGGTTTGTTTTTCTTTGATTTGATATATGTTATTCAAGCCCCGGTTTAATGTCTCCTTTTGTACGTGTGTGTGTTTCTATGATAAGTACTATGCCTATGAATGGCTTTGTATCTAAATCTGCTCTTGAAAGAAATAATAATGCAAACGTTTGTGTACAAATTCTGGTTTCAGGAAATGGAATCGGTCTTTGGTGAACTTCCTCCAGATGGACTTGCCAATTCTGGAAATAGAAGTTTCATGGCACAAGAACCCCAACATAATTCTCATGTGAATTTGAGTTATGCTAATGATAAGTTTACAGCTCAAGAACTTCACTCTAAAACTCATAATCTGGATGAAAATGCGCATGGTTTGACCCATGTTGGCAGCACAGGGAAAGCTCAAATGGTGGATGTCTCACCCAAGGAAAATAGTAGTAGAACTGCTATTGCTACTTGCAAGGTACTTCTGGGGAAAAAGGTGTTTGATTTGGTATTGGCCAACCAGATGGTTAAGGGAGATGTTCTTAGTGTGGCAAAAATTGCTGGCATAAATGGGGCGAAGCACACAAGCACTCTCATCCCGCTGTGTCACAACATCAGTTTGGCTCACGTCCGTGTTGACCTAAGCCTCAATCCTGAGGATTTTAGTGTTGACATAGAAGGAGAAACAGCTAGCACAGGTAAAACCGGGGTTGAGATGGAAGCATTGACGGCTGTGAGTATAGCGGGATTAACAGTGTATGACATGTGCAAGGCTGCTTCGAAAGATATTCAGATCACAGATATACAGCTTGAGCGTAAAACTGGTGGAAAGAGTGGATACTGGAGCAGGGAGGAATAAGAATTTGACACAATTCTGCCAAATGTTATGGAGATTAGTAATTTAGTGAACATTTGCATTTTTCATCAGAATGGCAGTATTTTCTTTTAAACATGAAACTTGGTGGCATATTTTATATTTCCATTAAATTTCATAATATAAGCAGGTGTGATAATGTACAACCAATACATAATTTTAAGCCAAGCTTACTCCTGCTATTTTTTTGGACTTCTTTGTTCTCACATTTGACCTGTTCTATACTATTCCCTAAATTTTAAGCACACATGTCCCTATTTGATGAGAAGATTAAAATGTTGCACCTTTTTAGAAGGCTAATAACTGTGAAGTATGGTGATAGAGATAGGGTTATTAGTGGTTTTGAGCCTTTTGAGATCTTCAGCTGTTAGGAGGCTTACTAAGTGGAAAGCATAATCTCTACATTTAGCTCCTGTGTGCTTCTACTTCTAAGAGGTAATGACCCCATGTGACTAGTCTGGAAACAGCAAGAAATGTGAGGTACAAATTATTCAAGGTATTTCCAATCCTTTCATTCTATGGATTATTTTACCGTTTACAAGTTGCCTGCAACATGTAAGTGCATTTAAATTTAACAGTAAAATGGAAAATTAGCCTCTAGGGGTTAGTAGTGTAACAATAGAACTATTTTCTTGGAGGTAACAATTAGAACTTAAATTGAGCTACCTTTTCTTTTTCTTGGGTTCACTGGGAGCCAACTTTGCAGAATAATTTTCCCAGTCTAATTTGCAGATAGCTTTGCTTGATTGTTGCATCTAAAGATTGATTTAACTCAGATGTTTGCTTCAGTTAGTTAGTTTCTTCTCCTTGAAGTTTACTTTAGGATGTCATTAGATAGCATTATATACACCATCATTCATTCCCACTCCCCTGCAAGCAAAGGTGAAATCCAAAGCCCTTTTGCCTTTTAATAGCTTTTACATGATGCTTATGGAGTTTTTCTTAAGCAACAATTATCTGATTTAGAAACTAGGATCCAATTTTCATGGTATGAGCATGTTATAGCTAGTTACTAACTGGTTGAATTGCATGACAATGACATCATGGACTTTAAAAACAGCCATTGTTATTTAATTTTATGCAGAGAAAAGCTAAGACATTCCCCATGTATCTTTTGCTTTATCTTAAATGTCTTTGATTTGCACTAATAATGTCTTTGTTCTGCCATTTTTTTATGGAGATTCCTCAACTTTTGGGAAATTTGCTCCACTAATGCACTTGGGACTTGGGAGTATGTGGAGACTCCCCCCACCCCCACCCCATTTAAGAAATTAACTTTTAGTCCTTTGAAAATTTTAAAAATTTTAATTTGTCCCATCTAAACATTTTAAAATGTTATTATATTTCAAAATTTTCGAATATTTTTAATTAAGTCACCTCTTAAATTTTTTTAAATCTCTCATTAAGTCTCAATTTTTTTAAAATACTAAATTAGACATCTAAAATTTTTAAATAGACCCCCTCAACCTCGATTACCAAGATCCACCCCTAGAGTAAATAATTGATTTTGCACCCCAATTCAACCATTTTTAACAACAATATCTGAGGAAGGAAGCCCAACTTTTGCATCCTTTCAAGTTATTATCTTCTTTTTGGCTTTTTAGAACCCACAGATCAAAATTTATGCAAGGGGGAAAGTTAGTGCTTCCTCATGCATTGTGCTAAACCACCTTTGAAGATTTTTTTCTTTTCTCCCTTTATGAAACAATGGTGATTCTTTAAAAGTAATTGTGGGTTGTTTATCCTTCTCTTCCCTCTTTTTGATTCATTAAATTCCTTGTATTGTAATAAAGTCTATCTGCTAATGCCATCCCTTTCTTTAGGTATATTCAATGTAAATCTATGTCAGCAACCAAGTTATGTGTCTTCATGTTGCATCCACTCTATTGTTCAAAATGTAAATATAGTGGTTGATTTATGACTTTATGTTATTCAAGTACTTCTGGCAAAAGGCCCGTATCAGAAACTTCATAAATTTTCTCTTAAATATACATTTATTTTCTACCTGATTCAAACAGAAATGGTATGCAACAGCATATAATGTATTGTGGAAATCAATGGGATATGGTGAAAGCATACCACACTATTCTTGATGATAGAGAAATATGTGCATTCATTACACATAGCTGCAATTCTGCTACTAGGTTTTGCAGCCTATTCAGGCATTTATTTCTTTATCCTTGTGAAATTAAGTATTGGCCATTCATTTCTTCATCTACTAGAGAATCCAATAACTTTGGTTAGCTCTTCTTCATGCAAGGCTTTTGCTGTTTGTAATTGAAAAACAACATAGGATTCATTTGGACAGTGCATCTCTAATGTATAGTTTTTGTAATTGAAAAACAACATATAATGAGAAAAATATTGTAAATATCTGTATTTTACCCTGTAGAAGCAGCTCACCTGTTAGGTTGAAGCTGTAGTGATGGAGGGGAGGGGCACTCTTTTACTATTTAGCTTGCCATGCTACATACACTATATATTATTATTACTATGATAGATGAGGGGTGTTAGGAGACAATCGCACTCTTAAAAATTTCAATTTTTCATGTATTTTATATTGATAGTCTAATCTCGTACCATTAAAATTTTAAATTACCATATAATTTTATTAAATATAAAAGTTTGCATCCTTTATTACATCATCAAGCTGGTAGGCATGATCCACTGGGAGTGGGAGGTATATTATTATATTTTCCATTTGACCTATGAAACTGACTGCCCTTTTGATACGGCAAACCAAACCCCTAAGCTACCATAGCACTAGCAGCCTTACCCATAGCTGTTTAAAGGACCAAAAGTGTAGCAACTTGAGATTGCTGGTAGTGGTAACGGTTGCAAACTATTAAATATTTAACCTACTACTATGGTTTGGGGTTGGAAAGTAATTGCTTGCTATCTTATTTCAATGCAATGTTTTTTTATATCTAAGCTACGGTTCTTCATTTTTTCATAAATTACCTGTATTTCAGAGCATTTGTGTCTATCGTTTTTAGATATGTGCATATAATCTTTAAAGATACTTCGAATATATTAAAAAAATTAAAAAAAATCTAAATGTACTCGTGTCGAATACACATTCATCTCCTATACTTAACATAACTTTATACTATTGATGTTGGCATTTATATTGGTGTCTCCACCTTTTGTATTAGATCATTAAATTTAGGGTCATTTATGAAGTTAGCCCAGCTGCCACTTGTGGTTGTTAATGTTATTAGTATTTTGTTTACGCAGTGTTAAGTAGGGCAGCTCCCATAAAGATGTTAAGAATTGATTGAATTTGTTGGTAATTAGTTGGTAATGCAAATTAATTACTGTGGGCAAACTTCAGTTGGCCATTTAATTTTAGAAATTTTATGAAACCAACAATGAGAAAGAATCCACCTACCCTCAACAGCACCTATCGAGAAAAATCGTACCAGGCACGTACTCTTTCCTGTAAACAAGTAAACAACAACAGCACCTTCGAAATGAGAAAGAATCGTACCTTCAGGTTTTGCCACGTACACCCCTAGAATACTTTTCTAGTAGTGTTTTTGGGTGAGTTTGCTTGAATTCTTAAAAAAACGGCTAAAAACAGTCGATCTAAAATGTTATAGATGCGTTTATAGGTAGCAACTTAAAATGTTAAAAGCACACAACTTAAATATCGTGATAGACATAAGACTTTGTGTTAAGGGGCGAATTTATAAAATTTTAAGGCGAAATTAGATTTTCAATAGAAAATTTTAGGGTAATGTTCACAAACAGTCCCTTTTGTTTAGTGTTTGTTCTAGTTTGGTCACCAGATTTCAAAACAGCTTATTGTGGTCCCTTACGTTTATAATCTATTTTATTTTAGTCACTTTGCCATCATTCTCCGTTAGAGGAGTAACGGCCGGCTGACATGGCAATTTTAAAATTAAAAAAATTCCACGTGTATAATACACGTCATTGTCCACTCCACCAATACGCCAACATGGACTCTACATCTCAGGCCTTGTTCCTAATCGTAAAAGCAGTGCGTCCATGGCCAGCCCGAGGTATTCCAACAGCACCACCACCAGCGGCGACGGCGATGGTTCTCCTTATATCATGTCACCATGGAACCAAGCTTCTCCATACATCAAATCTCCGCGCAATAACCGTCGACATGGCTTTTTCTAACTAATAATAACCATGAGAGCCATGAAATCAAGTTACAAGAAGATCCATGTTCCGCCCAGACAGAACCATCGATGCTGATGTTTGCTGTCGTGAATGGAGTTCCCGGAACTTCATGAGTTTTACGTCTTCTTTCATTTGTGAGCTTCGTTGAGTTGACAGCTTGGTTAAGGATTAAGCTTTCCTGTCAAGCTGTTTTTCTGCAGCTTAAAAAACATCCCATATTTGTACCAGAAATCAAATAAGAAAGAAAATCCAATGTTCATGTTGGTTATGTATATGTTAAACTCAATGTAACAAAAACTTGTTTGAAACTGCTAAGATGATTGCCAAAAATCAAACCAAGCTTCTCAAACCATCCAATATATCCACCAAAAACCAAACCAAACTCCTAAAACCATCAATTTTGTCGCCCAAGAACCAAACCAAGCTTTCTAAATCTACCAATTCAACCAAAACTACAATGTCCAGTAGCCTTTCTACTTCCAATAAGAAGCTCAATTCAACTGCCAAGCTCAAGAAACTAAACTCCACAACATCAAAAGCCTCCAGTTCCACCAAAACCTCGGATCTACTCAAACAAAGCCTACCCAAAAACAAAACTACCATGAAAACACTGACCGACAATACTACTCCATCTTCAAAAACTCAAAAGAACTCAATCCAAGGGAAGAAACCGACAACCCAGATTCAGAAACAACAGAGGAAGCAACCCAGTTGGATCGACGAGGAAGATGATTCCGACTTAGTGGCTGAGTTCCGAGATCTCCCGACCAAGTTCCAGGAAACCCTTATCCCAGACCTTGAGAGAATCTCGACAACCTCAAAAGCTTACATCGCCAAATACAACAAACAATTCACGAAACAGTTCAAACCCTATGTCGGCAACAAACATGCCCCCACCATTGCCACCGTAATCTCTTGTGCTTTCCTTTTAATCCCGTTACTGTTGGTTTCCCTCATTTTTAACCGCATCAAAACATACTTTTCACTCCAGAAGATCCTCATTTTCATCCAAATTTACCTCTCGATTTACTTCTCAATCCTCTGCCTCACTTCCCTCGTCATTGGGCTGGAGCTATTGAAGTTTTTCTACGCTACTTCGCCGTCGACCTATGTGTGTTTACAGGTTCTTCAAACACTCGGATATGTGATTTACTTGCTGCTGCTTTGGGAAGCCAAAAATGAACGGAATAAGGAACGTTTCATTTTGCCCTTTTCAAACATAATACACGTGTATTATACACGTGGAATTTTTTAATTTTCAAATTGCCATGTCAGCCGGCCGTTACTCCTCTAACGGAGAATGACGGAAGAGTGACTAAAATAAAACAAATTATAAACGTAAGGGACCACAATACGTTGTTTTAAAATCTGGTGACCAAACTAGAACAAACAACAAACGAAAGAGACTGTTTGTGAACATTACCCAAAATTTTAAGTTGTCGTTCTTTAGACTATTCCGCTACTTTTGGGTGACAAGTTCAAATATTTTATTTTTTTTGAGACGGTTTTATGTCTTTAAAAAGTTTTTGTACCTCAAATTTTGTCAATTCACTTGTTAAATTAGTGTTGAAAGTTAAATATGATGATTCTTGAATGAATTGGTTTCACATGTAACATTACAGAGTTGTCAGTGTGATGTTTTCAAAAAATAAATTTCAAATTCTCTTTAACTTTCTCTCTTTTAACTTTTTTCTCACACTACTCTCTTAATAAGGGTAGGGTTTTGTTTGGGTGGCGCCGCCGCTAGCCTAAGCAGTCGCCACCCCCATTTCTTGCTTCTTTTTTGTTTTTTTTTTTTCATTCTCTCTCGTTTCGCCTTTTTATTTTTTATTATGAAGTGTTTCGGTTCACCTTTCGTTTTGCTCGTTTGTGGAGGTCTCTCCCCTACATTCGTGGCTTTGTTCAGGACCTTGAGTGAGAAATTTCTAGTTCGCGGTTGAGAATAGTTTCTTCCTTCAACTTTCCTTTTCTGTTTTATGTGTGCAACAGCTTCGACATGCAGCTTAAAGAGTGGATGCTGATTTTGTCTCTCTCGATCTCCTCCGTGGATCCTCTTTGCTCTCCGTTCGAGATGGGTGATGCCTCTTCTTTGTTTCTGTGTTTCCCCTGCTTCCCCTTGTTATGTGTTGTTGATGTTTTTTGTTGTTTTTCTCTTGCTCTCTCTGCCGCTTCGTTGCTTGTTCTGATTTGTTGTTTGTGTTTTCTTGTTTCTATTTTTCTCCTCTCATCCCTTGTTCTCTTGATTTTATCTTATGTGTTTGTGTATGTGTGTTTTCTTTGTTTAATAAAAACCTGCTTTGTTCGAGAGGAAAAAAAAGAAATTTTTATAATTTTAAATTTCTAAAATAATATTCTCTAAAAATACGAATGCAACATGGTAGAATCATAATGTGTTGATTGGAAGTGATATTTATGAGAAAAGTTATTATGATTTAACAGTTAAAATTGGACAAAAAAGTTCATCAAGTCAATTCATTAATTCAAGAGTTTAATTAATTTAATTTTTATTCGAATATTTAATTGAATGAAAATTTTAAAAAACTCAAGGACTTCAAGTTCGTTTAAAACCTTTTATCTATTTTTATTAAAGAAATTAAAGTAGAAATATTAAAATAAAATTGATATTTAATCATGGATGTTTAGAAACGCTACCCATCCCATGTGCGTAGGGGTACATTTGTGTAGGAAATGAGAGTTTGCTTTCTTTTTCTTTCTTTTTTTAACATTTTTTTATCAAAAGGAGAAGTTTCATAAAAATAAAAAATGTCATACAACCAACTATAGAAGCTAAGAACAAAGAACCAAAACAAGAAGAATCTAGACACCAAACAGGCCCGAAACGTATAAATAGAGAAAAGAATTGTCGTGTGAACGAGCGGAGGAAGGAAAGACATGTTGTAGTGATCGTCAACGATGACGGAATAAAGCCGATCGAACTTCAACACCCACGAAAGGCATGCGGTAGTCTTGGCGACAAGTACCTGTGACAACGAAGTGAATTTCAAGCGCCAAGCTGACTAGGACGTCGGAGAAAGCACCATTCAAATGGGCATGCCTCTTTAAAAAAACCCCGACACAACATCGGAAACCAAAGGTCACCTCCATCTAACCTGAAAAATAAAAAAACAAAGAAGAATACAATCAAAACTAAATATACAGAGGAGAAAAATGATCCTCCCTATATGTTCTTTTTTGTTTCGAGTCGACAAAAAAGACCGATCATCCCTCTTCTAAAACTAGAGCCCAAACTTAAACTGTAGTGACCAGGGTTCAAAAAATTCAACAAGAAACACTAAAGGAAGTTAAAGAAACTAATTAAGCGAAAAAGTGAAAAAAAAAAAGTCATCTTGCAGCTTGGAATGAACAAAGAAATAAGGGGGAAGGAGGCCAGTCACCAAACACGGCAGCTGGCCGCCAAAGAGAATCAGATCTGATTTTTTTAAGCAGATGCGACGCTAGGTTTGAGAGGAGAGAAGTTGGAAAATAAACATGTGCATGTTAGTCATATTTAATTTTCAATAATTCAGTGATATTTACAATTATTTATTTTTTCATTGTATTTTTTTTTGTTAAAGTTGGGGAAAACATGGGAAAATTTACTCAAATATTACTTTTGATTTTTTTATTTGTAAAAATAGGGATCCCAAAAATTATTTTCAGATCTAGGGATGTTTACTGTTGAAAGTCAGAAGACCCATGGACCACAGTCCGTTTTTGAACAGTGTTTTTGGGGTTGTTTTACTGTTCAAAAACGGGGTGCTTTCCTCCCCTTTTCTGTTTTGCGCGACGCCACATGGCACGCAGTGAGCAGCCCAGGCACCATTATTCGGTGTACTGTTCAAAGACGGGGGGTGGGCAGTCCGACTTTGAACAGTGCTTGGAACGCCCACATCGCGCCACATGGCAGTGTGGCATTTTAAAAGGGTGGTGGTTGAAAATTACTGTTCAAACTCGGGTTGCGGTCCATGTGTTTTCTGATTTTGAACAGTAATCATCCTTATATCCGAAAATAATTTTTGTGGATCCCTATTTTTGAAAATAAAAAAAATAAAAATAATATTTGAGTAAATTTTCCGGAAAACATGTGTATCATAATTTTAGCAAAATATATTTTAACTTTATCTTGCAATTACACATCATTTACTATTTTAGTCACAAATTTTCTTAATTTTCAATAATTCATTAATATTTATATTCATTTACTTATTTATTTCTTGTTTGTTAGGGGTGAGCAAAACTCGACTCGACTTGAAAAAATTAATTTTTTCGAATTCCGAGTTACTCGAGTCAAGTTATTTGAATTATTCAAGTTATTCGAGTCACTCGAATAACTCGTTGAAATTTTGAGTTCGAATCGAGTCTGAATTTTGGAAGTTCGAATAACCGAAAAAACTGAATAGTTTGAAAATATAAAACTACATCGTTTAGTTTTAAGCCTTAGTTAATGTTATACCCTTCTTCAATCTCTTACTTTCCTTCTTCAACCATTCATATCTCACGTGAATTTAAATGAAAGATCCCAAATTCTCTTAACTTAAATCTCAAAGGCCCTAAAATTCTAAAACCTAATTTACATGATACTTCGAATTCTTCGACTATTGTGAGTTCGAACAAGTAACAACGGTTTCACAGGCAATGCTGAATTTGTGATCAACATTGTTGTTGACTTGTTGGAACTCTAGCTTTGATATCATCGAGGGTTCTAAAACTACGGGTCGAGGAAAGAACATATATGTATATTATGATTATAAATATATAATATAATATTTGATTTATTTAATAACATCAAAAATCTTATTTACACATTTGAAAAAAAAAACATGAAGAAATATATTTTTATATGGTTGGTTAGAGAAAGTCATTTAAATTGGAGTCAATCCATAGTATAACATTATAAATAATTACAATTAAATTTCTATAGAAACTCAAAATACGATTCGACTCGAAAAGATTTCAAATAAAGTTTAAATGATAAAATTAGACGCGTCAGCTCGAATAACTCAATTTTTTTTACTCGACTTGATCGAATGCCCGGCCCTATTATTTGTTTGTCTATGATTTTATCTTGCACTTATTTTTTTCATATCTATGTACATATGCATAATTACATATAATATACGTAGATATATCACAATATATTAAATTTAGTTCATAGATATAAATATCAGTAAATATTATTATTATTATTTAACTTGTATTTTTAATACATTTATATTTTTATTATCGCTTTTAGTATGGATATATATATAAGTTAAATTTTATTTTTACCATTATTCTAAGTTACCTAACATATATTTATGTTTCTTTTAATGTATTTAGGTTAATTGTTTTTTTTTACTTTATATATGTTGTCTTATTACTCTAATGCAAATATTATAAATGATATTTTGTTTTAAAGAATTAAAAGTCATAAATGTTTTGATTCGAATTCGAATCGGATTATAATAATATCCATATCCGATCCACCTCCTATAAGGACTCAAGCCCTTTTTTCGTATTTGAACCTTTTTCAATCGGATTTGGATCAATTTTTTTTCTTCGGAGCAGATTTCAATCGGAATCAAATTAAATTGCTATCCCTACGTGACAAGTAAACTCTAAATTTTAAATTCTAATCATAAATTCTAAATTTTACACCCCTACAACTTAAACTTCTAAACTCTAAATTTTAACTTAAATCTCTAAAACTTTAAAGTTTAATTTACACGAGCTTAATCAAAATATTTTTATTGTTCAATCAATGCAAAAGGAGTATGTCTGTGGGTAGTCGGACCAAAAAAAGAAAACAAGATTAATCTTATCAGAGAGATCGATTAAGATTTTATCATGTCTTATGTGTTGAGCTTGCAATCTAGTCTTACCAGCAAAATTGAGCCACGTTACACGTATTTAGATAATCTTTTATATTTTATATCTGGATAAAAATTAAATAAAATTACAGACATGTCACAAAAATAAATAACAATTGAAAAACAATATTGAGAGATGAACATATAATTTTATACTAGGTTATGAAATTTTAAAGAAAACATCTTAGAAATTTAAATTGTAAAATTACAGATCTTTTGGAATTCTAAAGTTTATTAGTATTATATTTGACTTGATAGTACAGATTAGTACAGAAGTTGATGACAAGAGCCGACCTACATCCCTTTCCAACGCATGTGGCCCCAGATATGAAAAAGCACAAGTTGATCACTTAAGGGAAATTGCTACCTTAGGAAATCACTGTGAAGTAATTAAATTGAAAAATAATATGACCGTAAGATTTTTAAAAAATTGTAGTAATATTTATATTGATTTCATTAATATTTATCATAATATAATTTAGAGTTTAAAGTGTTAATTTAAAATTTAGAGATTTAGAATTAGATTATATAGTTTAGAATTTTTGATTTAAGGTTATAGTTTAGGGTTTAGATTTTATATTTAGAATTTAAAGTTTAGATTTTAATTATTAGAAGTGAGATCAATTCAACTAAATTTTTAAATTTCGTTTAACTTTTTTCTTTTGAATAATGTAAAGGTGAATGCAAATTAATATCTATTTATATTTATTTTTAATGTTTTGATAATGAACACACCTTATAGATATAAAATAAAACAGATTTTAATAAATGTTATCAATGTTTTCCGTAGTTAAGACTACAATTAAAAATATTTTAATTTTTTCGACAACTCTCTCAAAACATTTTCTATAACTACTACAAAAAATAATATTAGCCTAATTTATTTATGTTTTGCCTAAGAAAGCAAAATAACTTTTTAGTAAGTACATTTGGTCGGTGATTAAGCTAGTCATATTTGTTATTTCATTTTTCTTTGGGTCATGAGTTTTAGACTTACTACTACTAGGAACACTCTTTTTTCTTCTCCTAGAGTCCTTTTTTCCTTTTCTTCTATAAATAAGATTAGAATTAGATTTAAAATTTATCACAAAAAAATCCTACTTTAAAAATATGATATCTTATTTTAAAAATGAATTTCTTGAAAGAAAGAGCTACTAATTTTGAATATAAATTATAGAAGGAACATGTATTATACTAAAAAAATAACTTTCCAATAAATTAAATGATTTTCTATTCAATATTTTTTTACCTCACCTTAGATTCCTCAACCTATTTCTCATTCTTCGTTGTATTTGGATTTATTTAATACTGTCACATACAAACTTCGCTTTTTAACAGTAATTTAAATAATCGAGTCTGTTTTGAAGTTTATTCGACTTAAAAAATGAAAGCTGAAATGTAAGGAATATTCTTGATTCTAAAATCAATTATTCAACATTTGTATAACCTCACTTGGTATGCTTGTAGTAAAAGCATGTCATAATTAATCCTCCTTATTTTATCTACTAAATCTGAATAATCAGATTAGCAAAAGAAAAACAAAGTTCATTTCATTTACCGATATAAATGTTAATTAATGGAATAATGTATTTTGATTCATGGCGGTGGCGTCAGACAAAATTATCCTTAAGTTAAGGCACCGGTTCAAAATTCGAATCCCGCACAAGGGTAAAACAGACCTTTCAGTTTCTTCCATAGAACAAAGGTTATTTGTAATTATTGTTGCTGCGTTCCATTCCATTAGTATTTAAATCCACTCTGCCAACTCCAAGCTCGAATCTCTCACTCCGATCAATGGCAGAAATATCGAAAAACACTCTCCTCTTGTCCTCCTCCATTTTTCTCCTCCTCCTTTCTCTCTCCACCGCTGTTTCTGACCCTTTACAGCTGCAAACCCTACTGCCCCGCCCTCTTCCGTCTCCGCCCACTTTATCATGGACGGACTCCGATTCACTCGCCGAGCTCAACACTGTTAGTTCCAACTCCACACTGGAAATGCACTTAGAATTGCACCACTTGGATGCTTTGTCTTCCGAAGAGACGCCGGAGCGACTTTTCGACCTTCGACTGCAGCGTGACGCGCTCCGTGCGGAAACGATCTACTCCCTCGTTTCCAAAGCGGTTGCGCGTAACACTCCACGCGCGGGAAGCCGTTCTGGGTTCAGTAGCTCCATTATTTCTGGACTTGCTCAAGGTAGCGGAGAGTACTTCACGCGCCTTGGGGTCGGTACTCCGCCGAGGTATCTTTATATGGTGCTCGACACTGGAAGCGACGTCGTCTGGGTTCAGTGTTCGCCTTGCAAGAATTGCTACTCTCAGACTGACCCGGTTTTCGACCCGACTAAATCACGCTCTTTCTCTGGTATTCCCTGTGGGTCCCCGCTTTGCCGTAGCTTAGATTCATCTGGATGTAACCAGCGCCGGATGTGCCTTTACCAAGTATCCTACGGCGACGGTTCGGTTACTTTCGGCGATTTCTCCACCGAAACGCTGACGTTTAGAAGAACCAGAGTGGGACGCGTGGCGATCGGCTGTGGTCACGACAATGAGGGCTTGTTCGTCGGCGCAGCAGGTTTGTTGGGCCTTGGTCGGGGGAGATTATCATTTCCCACCCAAGCCGGACGCCAGTTCAACCGGAAGTTCTCTTACTGTTTGGTCGACCGTTCCGCTTCTTCTAAACCATCCTCCATGATTTTCGGTGACGCCGCTATTCCCCGAACCGCCGTGTTTACGCCTCTGCTAACAAACCCGAAGCTCGACACGTTCTACTACGTTGAACTGCTTGGGATCAGTGTCGGTGGGGCACGTGTCCGCGGCGTCACGCCTTCTCTGTTCAAAATGGACCAAGCCGGCAACGGAGGAGTAATCATCGACTCGGGCACATCTGTCACCCGCTTGACCCGACCCGCTTACATCGCAATGAGGGATGCGTTCCGTATCGGGGCATCGAATTTGAAGCGGGCACCCGATTTCTCATTGTTCGATACATGCTTCGACTTGTCGGGGAAGACTTCGGTTAAGGTACCGACAGTAGTGCTGCATTATAGAGGAGCGGACGTGTCATTGCCGGCGACGAATTATTTGATTCCGGTGGATAGCAGCGGGACGTTTTGCTTTGCTTTCGCGGGTACCATGAGTGGTATGTCCATAATTGGAAACATACAACAGCAGGGTTTCCGAGTTGCATTCGATTCGGCGGGTTCTCGGATTGGGTTCGCTCCCCGTGGATGCGCTTAAACACTGCTATGGTTCTTTTAATGTGTTTTAACTAAGGTAAGGGATAAATCTCCTTTCCCTGCCATGGATTTGAATGTAAGCCGAGCAGAGTGGTAGATTGTTAGATGAATCATATGTAGCTTTTTTTCACCTGTAATTTTCGACTATGAAGATGGATCTACTCAAGAAATTTGTTACTTTTAAGATATGGGTAACATTTTTAATTAAAATATAAGTTGAAATTTGGTTGGTTTTCATTCACTGTGCCTGCATTTTCCTCTGGTTTGGATTCAGAAGAAGATGAGCGGAGGGAAATCTATAAAATTATAGCGGGCGAACTTATAAAATTAGAGGATACAAATTTTAAATTTTCATGACAATCTGTCCCTCCCTTTCAAGTACTTTAGTGAAATTCTCGTTATTAACGTTTGTTTATATATTTTTTTATGTCGGTTTAATCCTTAATTTTCAGTTCTGTTATCACTTTAGCCGCTACCTCTCAATTCCGCTACGACGGCCATCCCTAAATATTTTTTAAATCAATAAAGTTTTGTCATGCGTAAAAAAAAAGTAATTGTTCATTTAAAAAAATTCAAATAAAATAATAAAAAACATAAAAAGAGTTTTAAAACCCAAAAAATAATAAAAAAGAGCTGAAAATGTGTAAAATTTTTAAAGAAGTTTTTTATTTTTTTTAAAAATGAATTAAGTATGATTACAACTTTTTTAAAAATAAAAATTCAAACTCACAAGTCACAACTAGTCAACTACTGATTTTTGGTAACTTTTTAGATTTTATTTTATATTTTTCGTGGTTTTATTTTAAGTTTTTATTATTTTAATATTTTTAATTACACATGGTAAAATCTTTGTGACAAAATCTTGTGGATGATCATGACATGTTTTAGAGTAAAAAAAGTTAAAAATGAATATAATCAGGTTGGACCCAAAGAGAGCTGGAGGGGACACTCGTCCCCTTAAAAAAAATTAAAATTCATATATAATTTAAAAAAAATTAAAATTTTTCTATGTATTTTCTATTAAAAATTTATTTTTGCTCTCTTAAAATTATATTTTCCTTAAAATTTTATAAGTTCACTTTCTCTAACCTAAAATCTTACGTTTGTCCATGAATATAATCACAAAATTGAAATTTGAATGATTTAATTAACCAAACGTAAAAATAAAAGGACTTTGAACAAAAAAAAACGTAAAAATAAAAGGACCAAAAATAAATTCACTAAAATATATGAGGCATGTTACTTTAAGTATTAAACCTTGCAAATAAACAAAAGTCGGTGCCCCATTTTTTCTCTTTAGATTCGCAGGCATGGCGGAGTAGGGACATCTAGGAATCATGTACCAAAAGAGTAGTGCTTTTGCAGTGGAAAAGTGTAACTTTTTGCATTGTAATTATCTCATTTTCCTTTGGTTGGGGTAAAAATATAAACAAAAGGTAACCATGGGGAACCTTATGGAACGGAAAACTATTCTTAGTACGAGGCGGATTTAAAAATTTAAGAATAAAAATATAAAATATATTTTTTTAAAATTAATATGTAGACTTCATTTTCTTTACACATTAAATAAATTTATTTTAGAAAAACTTAACACTAAACTAAATATAGTTTTGAAAAAAATTAGGGATGCAATTATTCTTTTATAAGGCTTATTGTATCCGTCACTACTTGTATATTGTTTTTGTTTACAAATTTTCAAGTTATTGCTCAATTATTACTCGTTTCTTTTATTCGCATTATTGTTCGATAATAATTAAAGTGCTAGAATCAGATTATTTAGATAAAACACACCATTCTTCATCGTGTGAAACATATTATGTCACTCCTTGAATTATACTATATTACTATTACTGTTATTGTTGCACTCATGAGAAATACAAATATATGAATATAACTTCATACCATTGCACTTGTTTATTTGTAAAGAAGAAATTTAAAAAAAAAATGTAAAGAAGAAAATTGACATTGTTTCATGGATAACAAAAATTAAATAAATTCAAGGTTATACATGATGTCCAAAGGTGTCTTAGAAAAACATTTTTTTTGAGCAATTGAGTCTAAGCATGTAAAGTAGTTAATTCTAAAGCCCATCTCATATATTGGTCCCGGTCTTGTAGTTAGGCTAAAAATGTGTTTTGGGCTGATCTCTGACTGCCCAATCCTCCAAAACGACAACGTCCAAGGCTTTATTCTAAGAAACATATTGCGTGGTGTTGTTGACTGCATTTTTACTTGTTTATCTCCATAGGGAACTCTCTTTGATTTAAAAAATTACTGGTTTTAGAAAGGGCACTCTACCTGTTTGATACCCCCTGTAACGGGAAAGTTAAGGGACAAAGAGTGTCATGTTTTGGTGGATAAAATCATAGGGAAGTTGAATTAATGGGCGAGCAAGAAAATGAGCTATGGGGAAGATTGCAACTTATTAGAACTGTCATATAAGGAAGATTCTATGAATACACAGTTATGTAACGCATGAGATACTCTTAACTTGAGTTCCCGGGTATAGGAATATTTTTTTTCTTGGATAACAAAATCACACATTTTATCTAAGGAGAAAATTTCTTCTTCAGGTTGAAGTTACTTCAAACTAAGTCACATGTTTTTTTTTTATAAACAATAGTTTTGATTTTGTTAAATAAATGGAAAATATTTAAAATCACGAAAAGAGTATTCAAAGACATAAAATGCATAAAAATAAGACCAATAATAAAATGACAAAATTTAATCAAACAACTCAGATAAATGATAGACTCAAACAAACATCACCAAGACATAAAATGATACAACAATGAATTTTTTTTTGCCCACGATACAACAATAATGATTCGTAAATATATTAGCATTATTATAATTGAAACATGATTCATCTTTAGTGATTACGAACATAATAAACGCCATTATGAGAGGTGACGTCAAAATTTAACTTTGGAAAAAAAGTATTTTACAAAAACAGACAAAAACATTAATCATTTTCATACGAGAAAGAAAAAACTAATTAAATAAAACAAAATATCATAACCCAAGATAAGATAACATAAAATGATTAAAATCTACTCAAAAATGAAAAAGAAGAGAAGTTAATGCTCGATATAAGGAGAACATCACACTCGGTTATTTATATCTCAATATTTAAATTTTTAAATAAGGCTCTTTTAAATTTTTAAAAGAATTAATTTTTCACTCAAAAATTTTACTAGACTCCTCAAAAATATTTATTAAACTCCTACTATTTTTAATAATTTTCTATATCTTCTTCAAAAATTTTGGCAATATATATTTATATGTGTAGTACCTAAAAAATTAAACAAAATAAATATAAGTTGTTTCAATACGATCTCTTTGTTTCATTCTCGTGAACCAAATACATCATGTTTATATAATTAGTCCTCAAAATTTAATATCACAATCCACAACTAATAATTTATAAAGTGGTATCAAATTTCAAAATTCGAATCATATATCATAGAACTTTCTCTATAAATTATAATAACAAAAGGTATATTATTATTATCTCATATTTTTCTTCTTCACATGTGTACCAGGTATAATACTTGATTTTTTTTTTAAAAAAAGAATGGTATACTTACATTATTTATACCCAACAACTATTCTCTTGAGCTGCGTTCAACAATGCTTCTCCAACAAACGTTAGAGCGCCAAACAGAGAAGCAATGATGAACAAGTATAGGATGTGCGTTGAACGGGCACTGTCCCTCGTTTTTTCACCTAATTTTACGTCCAAACAAGCATTTCGCCACATTTAATTTTCCCTGAAAACAGTCGATAGACTGAAAATTTACGTACAAAAATCCCTGCTAAATGAGCCCTAGAGTAACATAGATTGTAGTAACCATTGTTATAGGTTGGCATCATGTTTAGGGTTAGTATCATAGATGGAGAGAGAGATTGTCCCTAAAAATTTTAAATTTCTCTAAAATTTTTGAAAATTTTAGTTTAAGTTGTTAACTTTTTTTGTATTTTTTTATTGATAATCTAATTTCGCACCACTTAAAACTTTGTAATTTCACCCTTACATTTCTAATATAATTTTCTAATAATTCACACTGCGCACATATAATCATGTATTCGTCCATGCATAATATCCAAAATATATGCTAATATTATTAGGATGCAGTGATTAAGTTCTTTATTGGTATTTTAAAGAGATCAAATCATGTTGACATATTATCATAATAACTCGCAGTCATATGACTCACATATATCCCAAAGGCCTCTCCTCTCATGATTCTATCTTTATTTACAATTTTCAATCTTCTTTTAAACCATTCTTTCTCTGTTATCCCAAAGGCCTCTCCTCTCATGACTCACATATTATCATAGAAACGTCAAACGTTAGACGGTGACACCTCTCTTCTCTTTTTGGAACCAATTAAAAAAGCACAAATAAAAAGAAATTATGGTAGTATAGACTCACTTCATTTTTTTTATCTTTATTTCGCATCAAACAAAGTGAACCTAATTTTTTTAGGGTAAACTATACCATTGACCATCATACTTTGGTTAATGTATTAAAATGACCACCTTAAAAAAATCGACTCAATTGACCACCCAAATTATTGAAATTGGATCAATGTGACCACCAGCCGTTAATGGGCTAACGGAAGGTGACGTGGCAGTTAAAAAATTAAAGGTATAATTACACATTTGGTCTTTACTATTTACACATTTTTTTCAATTTAGTCCTAATTTTAAACTAATAAAATAAATTAATTAGGTGGTGACACGTGTCAACACCTTATTGGAGGAATTTAATTATTTATATCTGATATAATAAATTAATTGAACCTGGGCAATCTAAGTGCAAAGGCAATGACTTAACCACTACACCAAGCACATTATTGTGCTTTAAAACACTAAATTCAATATATATCTCTTATTGGTTTCTACATTTATAAGCTAAAAAACTCAAACCCTAAACACTAATTTCACATATATAACCTTAAACCCTAAATGTTTCAAATTAATTTTACACTAAACATTTCAAGTTAATCTCACATATAAAATTAACTATACCAGTGGTTAACAAAAAAGGAAGGTTATGTGCGAGACTTTCTTGGCCAGACCAAGAAACAAATGAGCTATAAACTAAACTCTCATTCCATACCAGACCTCCACAAACATTTTACATAAAAAAAAGAGAGAGGGTGCAACTGCCAACACAACAGTGAGTAGATAGGTTAGAGCAGTAAGTAACTTGACATTTCCATACCCGGAAGGCTAGGCAAATAGAAGTAAAAAAGAGGTTCCTTGTCATATAGGCAAAATGGAGAAGATCCCTGCAACATCGCATACCTTAATTCGTTCCAAGATAATGCATGATACAATAATTAACTTTTCCTAGAACCGTGGATGCTGTAAGATTGTGCCCCCAAAACAAGATGATTCTTCTCCCTGCATAATATTCATTCCCTACAAGATAATGTTCTGAATCTTGACTTGAGGGTTATACATATCGTCGAAGGGCAAGGAAAATAAACCAGAAATTGTAATCCAATCAAACATAAATTCCCATATCCTCTGTGCATTGCACTGTGTATCTGAGGATAAAATAATTACAGTTGAGCAGAAAAGAACACTTAAAATCTTCAATCATGACAACTAGAAATACATAGAAATGAAGAAGAAAAAAAACACAGGACATTTACCAATTCGTTGAGCAGAAAAGCACAATTTTGTGCTTGAAATGTTTAGTGTAAAATTAATTTGAAACATTTAGGGTTTAAAGTTTAGGGTTATATATGTGAAATTAATTTGAAACCAATAAGAGATATATATTGAATTTGGTGTTTTAAAGCACAAAATTGTGCTTGGTGTTTAGCCACTATCTTTGCACTTAGATTGCTCATTGCCCAGGTTCGAATCCCTTGGTTAGCATGTGTGGTTGAATATATTTTTCTCCTCTAAATAGGTGGTGACACGTGTCACCACCTGATTGAATTTATTTTATTAGTTTAAAATTAGGACTAAATTGAAAAAAAATATGTAAATAATAAAGACCAAATGTATAATTATATCTTTAATTTTTTAACGGCCACGTCACCTTCCGTTAGCCCATTAACGGCCGGTGGTCACATTGATCTAATTTTAATAGTTTGGGTGGTCAATTGAATCGATTTTTTAAGGTGATCATTTTAATACATTAACTAAAGTATGATGGTCATTTTAACACATTAACTAAAGTATGGTGGTCAATGGTATAGTTTACCCAAATTTTTATCTTTCCAGAAAGGAATTATACTCGTCGGAAAATAAGAGTCGAATTTGATTAGTTTTCGTCTCGTTTTTTTCATGGAGTTTGGTAGCATTGATTGTATGACATCTTCGGATGTGATTGATGATGATGAAGGAATTCATCAAATGTTAGAAATCAACAATGCATTTGTTTGTTTCCTTGTCAGTCAACTTGAATATCTTGGACAATAAAATCATAAATAGATATTTATTTAAATGAAGAATTTCACAGAAAAAATATTTGAATATTGGCTTAATCTACAACATAAGAAAATCTAGTAAGATTGTGTTTATAGCTCAAGTAATTGAAGAGTGCCTCTGGTATGTTGTATGTTGTGTTTGTTCATCATCCTCACGAGTTGCATTTCCTACAGTAAAAGACTTGTGTTGAGATGTAGTTTTTTATTGAAATTAAACAAATGAAAAGAAATGTTGTCATGTGTATGGTTTTGTTTAAACAAAAGTGTATGTGTATCTGCTTGCTTTTATTTGTGCCTATTTTGTGCTGATAAAATCATATCCGTGTGTTTTGGTTTGAAAGTGTTCCCGAAGTTAAATGAGTTTATCTAATTTTACATTCCAAAGGATTTCAGTACATAATTTTTGGGGCACTTTTAAACCTAGATGGAGGCCCATGAAGCTTTGCTATTTTCAGGAGAGTCACTAGAGGACGGGCTCTTGTCTTAAGTTTGTTGCTCCACAATAAAGCGATACCCGAATTTTACAGACTAAATGTCATCTTTGGTGCCAATCCATATTAGGGAATCTTTAACCCTGGGTCCCCTAATAGGGATGGTCAGGATAACATTAATTTATTCAGACGAAAAATACATGTTGAGTTTGGATCGATCCCAAAATTTGTGATCAGGGTTCATAAGACTAACCATTGTAGGATGATGTGCTTGGGTGGGTGGTAAAGAGGAAACCCTGAAACTGGGAAGATTAGGAATGCATTTATCATGCCATGTAGAATTGGTTCTCTTATTTCCAACTCTCCATAAACAACCTTTCTTGATGATTTTGATCCCTTCACGAATTTCTATCCAGGCCCAGAACGGGTTGGTGCATTTTGGGACTTCGAGAATGTTTCCATACGGGAAGTAAATACTTCGGAGTGTTTGAGCAAGAAATGAGTCAAGATTCTTCAAAATTATCCATGCCACCTTGGCAACAAGGGCTCGATTGAAAGTTCAGAAATCCCGAAAACCAAGACCGCCTTTATCCTTTGGGAGGCAAAGGTCTTTTGAGTGCAGAAGTTTATTTTTGCAATGCCTTGCAATGCTAATACAACTAGATTGGATTTTACATTCTCTTATGTTCTCTGAATCTAGCTACCCTCGAATGAATTCTCAACTTACTATTGGTGTTTTAATGATTTGTTATTCCACAGTGCCACAATGGTCATACTCTTTGTTCAACCTCTAAAACAAGGGTACACAACCAGTGCCCCACTCGTAGACATGAGCTTGATGATATCAGGTGTCTAACACTAGAGAAAGTAGCTGAATCGCTCAAATACCTTGTAAATATATGTCAGTTGGATGCCCAGAGATCTTTTCTTATTATAGTAAACTCAAACATGAGGCCTTATGTAATTTCAGGTCATACAATTGCCCGTAGGCTGGATCGGAATGGGTTGTTGTTGGTGGTATCCCGTTCCTTGTTGCTCTTCTAAGGGATGACCACAAGGTGGACATGCACATTCAACCATCGTTATGTGAATTCTAATCCTCGTGAAGTAGAAAATGCCACGCGGATGTTAACTGTAAGCGCACTTTTCTTGAGCACCTTTGTCATAATTATGAACTGAACTATAACTAAAACTGTCATCTATATTAGATGTTCTACTGTTATGGTCAGTACTTCTGCCTCTATTTTGAAGCCTTCCAACTCAGGATGACCCCTGTTTATATGACATTCTTTCGTTTCATGGCTGACGATGTTGAAGCCCGCAACTACAGTTATAACCTAGAGGTTGGGGGCAACGGGAGGAAACTAATTTGGGAAGGCACTCCAAAAAGCATAAGAAATAGCCACAGAAAGATTAGAGATATCCACGATGGCCTTATCATACAACTTAACATGGCGCTTTTCTTTTCCAGAGAAGATGAAAAAGAGTTGAAGCTGCGAGTAAGTGGACGTATATGAAAAGAACAACAGATCCCGAAATGTGGTGCCTGCATACCCAACCTTTGCAGCTAAAAAAAAGCTCCGTTGGATCACTGATGCATACTTCATAATACCATTTGTTGCATATTCTTGCAATATTTACAGCAGCCTGTTATTAGTGTTGAGGATTCTTGAATTCTGTATGAATATCGGAGGCTTAAACCTTTTTCTCAATTGTAAAAGAAACAAAGTTAATGTGCTGTAAAATATTGAGATTCAAATGCAATCTAAATGAGTTTCTGCATCAGTTTCTTTCTCCATGATCTCCTATTTATATATTTTAATGGTAATTGGATTGTTGACATATGTTAACATTTTAGCCAATAATCTTATAAATATTTAGATTATTCTTATGGTTAATTCTAGACATAATATTAAATATTATAAATATTTAGATTATTTTACAGATATTCTTAGATATACACTATTAATATCATTTTAATGATAAATATATAAAAAGACTAAAAAATATTTTCTAGAGAAAAATAGATGAAAATTTAACATAAGCAGGGACATAGCCATTAAAGCTTCGGGAGGGGCAATCGCCCCCCACCCCAAAAGAATTTTTTTTCACTTTTGTTCCCTTATTTAAAATTTTAAAATATTAATTTATTTATAAATTTGTTCTCCCAATTTCAAATATTTATAGTTTACCCCCCAATCTTAAATTCTGACTCCGTCCCTAAACATAAAGATTAAGGAGTTTGAGGTTGTGAGGGTAGACGACTAAACGGCGATGAAGGCAGTCAAGTGGTGACGAGATTGTCTTTGAATGGTGAAGTCGATTCCTACGGGTATTTGTGTATTGAGAAGAGTTGAGTGAATTGCTTAAAGATGGGGTGATGAGGTTGATGTTCATCATTAGAAAACCTGTTTAGTTTTATTTTAATGAATTGAGAGTTTAATTAGATGCATTTTTATCTTTGACACCACTAATGTATTACACCGCTTAACACTATTAAATTTTTAATGACTCATACATTATTATTAAAAATTTTAAAGGCTCACATGCAATTAATCATATTTTTTTAAAAAAATAATAAAAAATTATTCCATAAATCATTCTCATCACCTTATCCATAGTCATGCCTAATTAATAAAACCACATCATCTTTATAAATTAAAATTTACAAATCATCCTCTCCCTCCTCGTATCTCAAAATACAAGCAATGATTATAGAGTTTTTTCTATTTACAAATTCATATATTCTAAAATATAAAATCAAATTAAACTATTTAACCTTATCATCAAAATTCAAACAACAATTAACATCATTCTTCGCCGTAAATAAGCTCTCCACTAAATTGTGTTCATCATCTTCGCCTATATACCTCTCCTTCACAAAAACCCAAATTTAAAAGAAAAATATTAGAAAAATCAATACTCGAATTACCCACCGCCAATATACCATTGACCTTTACATAGGATGTTGCATGACGGTTTTACAGAGTAGATACTCGAAGCCATTAAAAATAGGGTTGGGTGTTTGATCGAGTCGAGTCAAAAAATTTTGAGTTATTCGAGTGACGCGTCTTATTTTACAACTCAGACTTTATTTAAAAAAATTCGATTCAAATCAAGTTTATGAAATTCGAGTCGAGTCTAGTTTTTGAGTTCCTATACAAATTTAATTGTAATTATTTATTATATTATAGTATATCTTGATTCTAATTTAAACGACTTTCTCTAATCATATAAGATATATATAATCAAATTACACGGTGTAAAACTCTCTAAGTTTTACACCTTTTTTGGATCGTTGGATGAGTGAAACGGATGGATAAGATTAACAGTAAAATATGTGAAGATTATCACTTGGGAATTAAAAACACGGAGTTAATCTCAACCATTCATTTCCCCCATCCAACGATCCAAAAAAGGTGTAAAACTTAGAAAGTTTTACACGGTGTAAGTTGATCCTAACCCTATATATATATATATATATATATATATATATATATATATATATGTCATCATATTTTTTTCACATGTGGAATATACTTCTTCATATTTCTTTATTTTAGTATATATATATATTAGTAAATTTTGAGGACTTGAATCGGACTTAAAAATCAATTCACTAGTTACTAAAATTTTTGAGTTATTCGAATTTCTATTTTACAATTCAAATTTTATTTAAAAAAATTTCGAGTCGAGTTGAGTTTTGTTCCCCTAATTAAAAAGTTCCCTTGTTCACCAACAATCATTGTAGTGTTATGGTTACTGAAATCGACTACCATCACTGTTCCGAGAATTTCCTATAGTTTTCGTTTGATTCAGTTTTATCTTGTTGGATTAAATCTCGAATTACTGTTGTTATCTTTATGCCAAAAATAGTTACCATAATAACCACAAATTGTGATTCAAGTGGAAGTCCTTTTTATTTATTTATTCATTTGTTGTTTCTTAGTGCCACATTTAAGCATGCCTTATCTTACGGAGCAAATGAATGAGGAAAAAATTTGAAAAGAGAGGATTACTAAACGACAGTCAGACACGCCCCATTGTTAATACTTATTGTCTTATGAGATGAGACAGATCGCGAGCTATTCGAGCTCGACTCGGTGAAAGCTCAGTCAATACTCGACTCGATTGAAATTTGACTCGAGCTCGAACTCGGTTTGAGTTCTTAACGAGCTGAGCCGAGCTACTTGATACCCGACTCGAAAAGCTCGCGAGCTACTCGAAAATATAATAAATTATTTTTTAATTTTTAAAATTAAAGTGAAATAAAATGTAGGTTGAGTGTTTTTAGTTGTTATGTTATGTTAGTTTAATTTTTAGTTTAACTTTCTTTATATCTTCATGTGTACTTTTTTCCTCCTACTAGATTATGAGTTTTTAACGAGTCACATAAAAATATTTCTTTTGTATGATTCTATCTACAATAAAATCATGTAATTTGATCGATAACAACAATATTATTATCATTATTACTATTATTATGAAGAGAACCGTAAATGAAATGAGACAGATCGCGAGCTACTCGAGCTCGACTCGGTCAAAGCTCGATCAATACTCGACTCGATTGGACTCGACTCGAAATCTTAACGAGCTCAACATACTCAAGCTCGAGTCAAGCTCGAACTCAACTCAAAATCTTAACGAGTCGAGTCGAGCTCAGCACTACTCAAGCTCGACTCGGCTCGTTTACTCCCCTAGTCTTATCTATTCTCTAATTCATGAAATTGATTTTCAAACTTGTTTTTATCACGATGGGTAATTTGAGTATTTTTTTTAATATTTTTCTTTTGAATTTGGATTTTTGTAAAGGAGAAGTATATAGGTGAAGATGATGAACATAATTCCAAGGGTAGTTAGAATATTATAACAAATATTCTTAAATACATAGATAGTAATTATACTATTATATCAACACAAATCATATTTTTATCCTAAATTCGAATATAACCAACTCTTGAGTGAAAAAAAAATTCAACCTTATAAAATCATGTTGAATACAAACCCATCAAATTCGTGTAATCTGACCAGTCTTAGTTACATCACATTTAGCGTGACGTATTGATATGGTATGAGCTTTGAGATAGTTTTTAGTTTAAATTTTGGTAACAATTTCATACCAAAAAAATAGAAGTTATTTAGTTCATAATTTAAGTATAATAAAATAAAGGTAAAAACATGATTAAAAATTTAATTTGAATTTTATTTTTAATTCAATACAATCTGTTTAGTGAATAATTAAATTTTTAAAAAAAATCAGAGGCTCTCAAGACATGTCACCAAAGTAAAAGTAGTAATTCTTATTAAAGTACAATTCTTGAGTTTATTTTTTTTGTAAACAAGTAATACATGATATAATGTTGAAATGATTACAAGAAGATAAATGTGCGATTTAATCTAAATAATACTCAAAACAACACAATATTAACGCTCTCAATTTTGCCCAGGCAAACCCCTAGATCATATTACATATTTATGTATTTTTAAAGTAAACTTGCACATCAAGAATTCTACCAAAATTAGGTTTTTTATTTTGAACTAAAGTCTAACAAAAAAAAATTTATATTATATCGTCAAATAAATCTATTAGCCTTAAAATTATATCATCATCGATCAACCCGAAACAAGATGAAATTCAGATCACAAGCTCTAACATCTTAATTCTTACGAGATTTACAAACCATTCATTTATGGAAGTCATATTTAAGTATTAAAATATCAATAATTCAAACCTTGTCTACTCAATCAATCCCATTGTTTGGTGAAACTATAAAAAGCAATCCTTCATTGTTCAATGATTTTTCTTCAGAGATTGAATCAATGAATTACAAATGAATGTTGGGCCGGGAATTGACCAATCTTACGATGGGCAAGAAATCTTTTATTCCAGTCCAGATATCCGCAAGAAACGACACCGTTTGTGCACACTTTTCCTTCGTTTTCAAAAGGCTAAAACCCTATCCCGTTTCCATTCAAAACGTTTAAACCCTCGAAAAAAAATCTCACTCTCGCCATTCCTTCTCTCATTTCGCAACGGATTTCTGTGTCGGATAATGATCATTAAGTTTATTCCTCAGCTTCGTCTTCTCGGCCCTTCTCTACCGGCCGCCGGTTTTACGACCATGAAACCCGGGCCGACCATTTGCTTCAACGGCTCCGTACCCGTTTTTAATCGGGTGTTCCCTTTTAAGCTCAAGTTCTTTGGTTCATCACCTGGTTCTAATGGGAAACTCAGTGTGCGGAGCCTTTCCACCCGGCCGTCTCGACCTAGGTCCGGGGCAAGCTCCAAGTTCAATCCTAGAATCAGAGGAGATGTCGGTGCCTCGAAGAGTCTGATTGAGGACGAGGCCGAACTCAGTGACTGGGTCGGCGAGTTGAGAACCGATTCGTTCCGTGGCCGACTCACTAGCGAAGACGAGGAATTGGATGCGGATAGGGAACGCAATAGAGTTCGGAGTAAGGATAGGAATAGGAATGGGGTTCCTGTTAAGAAGAGAAGAGAGAGTGAGTTCGACAATTTTCGTGAGTCGAGCCAGAGGGAATCTCGGGGCCGTTTGGGAGATTCGTTTTCGAGGAATTCCCGGTTCAGTAAACGGGTTGATAGTAAATTAGAAGGCGAAGACAGTGATGACGTATCTGATGATGATGATGATGAATCCCACTCGAGTAGAAAGGCTCGCGGCGTGAAAGGAGAGTCTAAACAAGTGGATTCATGGAAAGGAAAGAGAAATGAGAGGGGCTTGGATTCAAGAAATACGCGGAACGGAAGAAGAAACAATTTGGGAAGAAAATCAAACTTTCGTGAAAAGGAAGATAGTGATGGTAATGAAGAGAAAAGAAGTTTGAAAATGAAAGGAGCCGCTAATTTTCTTAGTGAGGAAGATAGTGATATTAATGATGTTGATGTTGATGATGATTATGGAATTTTAAGAAAGAATGCGAGTTCTGCACTGGGATTAGAGAAGGATGTTAACCAAACAGGGAGCTCAATAAGTTCACAAGCGAAATCCGATTCTTATTTGAGTGAAACAAGGTCTGCTTTTGAACAACTTTTATGGGAAACTGTTCATGTTTCTTAGGCTTATGTAAATTTCTCATCTTTTGTTATGCTTGCAGATTTGATCAAATTTCAATATCTCCCTTGTCATTGAAGGGAATTAAGGATGCTGGTTATGAGAAGATGACTGTTGTACAAGAGGCAACTCTTCCAGCAATTCTCAAAGGTTCGTTTCCTTTCCTGCATTAGTATAATTTATACCGGAATCATTGCTGTAAGAGTAGCTGCAACCATGTGGCAGTTCTAGGATTTCCTTTATTCGAGTAGCTTATAAAGAATTATATTTGGAATGGTTAGAGGTAGCCTTAAATGGTTAATCTCTGTGGTTTACAATCTCTTCAGCTTGATATCTGCCTAACAACAATGCTGTTTTGACTTTTGAGCTGTACCTTTAGGTTGCTAATCAGTTGAGTTATGAGATTCTGAAATGATATTGCCTTAATTTTTGTTCTATTCACACTGGCTTTCTGGTGATTCATGTTTTTAGATCCCAATAGCTAATTGCAAATTATTTTATTCAGGCAAGGATGTACTGGCCAAAGCCAAAACAGGCACAGGAAAGACTGTAGCATTTTTGGTAAGACACTGCTTTTGTATGTTTGAGTGCACTTCGTCTGTTTACCTGGGGGGTGGGGGTTAATATCTGCCGCATAACCCATTTTTCTAGTGACCCTCTGTATGTTTTGCACCATCAAACTATAAAAGGGTTTCATTTTTTCTTCTTTTCACAAGGTATAAATGATCGGGGTTTTTTTTTTTTTCAATGAGGAAAAATAGAAAGAAATATCTACTCAGGAAAACAATATTGTTTTTTACTCTATTTGCAATCTCCTGTTCTTAACTTTGTTGTCTCCTTTAGGGAGATGTACTAATCATAGGCATCATGATAATTAGTTTCTTTAAAATCATTGTAGAATTTAATAATTATGAGCAACAATTTCTGTTGAGAATGTGCTGGAGTTGTTCACTTTGCTCACTCTTTCTACTTTGTTCTTTTCTTTTCTTTTTTGTCTCCAGCTTCCATCAATTGAAATTGTTTCAAAATTGCCTCCGGTTGATCGTGACGTTAAGCGGCCACCAATTCATGTTCTTGTGATATGCCCAACCCGAGAGCTTGCAAGTCAAGCTGCTTCAGAAGCAAAGACCTTGCTGAAGTATCACCCATCTATTGGTGTTCAGGTTGTGATTGGAGGTACAAGACTTGCTTTAGAGCAAAAAAACCTGCAAGCAAACCCTTGCCAGGTTAGTTTGTTATTGCGAATTGAATGGTTGGACATATATCTTGATTCTTATTTACATTGTTAGACTGTTAAGTGTCATGGACTGGAATGAGATTGGTAGAATTGACATGGATAAAAACCTAGATCGTGTTAATCTGTCACATCAAGGGAATATCATTTCCCTGTCAACTAGAATCTAGGTTTTCACTGTGGGTTAATACTGCATTTATTATCAAGTCCATAGTATGGTAGGATGTTACATTTTATCTCCATTTTAACTTGCAGATTCTTGTTGCTACGCCTGGAAGGCTCAGAGACCATCTTGAGAATACTGCAGGGTTTGCAACAAAGCTGATGGGTGTGAAGGTCCTTGTACTAGATGAAGCAGATCGTTTATTAGACATGGGTTTTCGTAAAGACATAGAAAGGATAATTGCTTCTGTTCCAAAACAAAGGCAGACACTTCTTTTTTCTGCAACGGTTCCTCAAGAGGTTTCATTCCTTATCCTGTGTGTGTATTGCATATAGATGTTTCACATATTTGAAGAAAAACTAAAGTGCTAAAGTAAATCTTGTGAAGGTCCATCAAATCTGCCACATTGCATTGAGAAGAGATCATGAATTTATCAACACAGTTCAAGAGGGCACTGGTGATACACATTCACAGGTAGGTTTTTGCAATGTTGCTTCTTTTTTTGCGTAGAAGGGAATTCCTTCTTAATTGTTAAATTTTGGATATTTCAGGTCAGACAAATGCACATGGTTGCTCCACTAGAGAAGCATTTTTCCCTACTGTATGTTCTTCTGAAAGAACATATTGCAGATGACGTTGACTACAAGGTGTCATTTTACTTCACGGTTCTTTACTTTTGATTGTTAGCTCCAGTTAGAAAAAAAAATTACTTCTGTTGTTCCAAAGCTTTTGCTACGAAAAAGTGTGGTTCGCCCCAATTCTTAACTGTTTAATATTGGAACTTATTGCAAATGTCTTCTTCTCTAAAATGTTGCTTATGCTTTTGCTATTCATTTTATTCTTCCTTAACACAAAATGTAATCTAGCAATCTATTTCTGCAGGTTCTCGTATTCTGCACTACTGCTATGGTAACAAAATTGGTAGCAGACGTTCTTCGTGAGCTGAACTTGAATGTTAGAGAGATTCATTCAAGAAAATCACAGAGTTACAGAACAAAGGTATCTGATGAATTCCGAAAGTCAAAAGGTCTTATTCTTGTGACATCAGATGTATCTGCTCGCGGGGTTGATTATCCTGATGTTACACTTGTCATTCAGGTAAGGCATTATTTTTCTAATTAGAATTAAGGTCCCCTATATTTTTAATGGGTCTATTACTGGTAAAATACTGATATGATTAAAATCTGTACTGAAATGAGGTATTTCGCTTCCAAGTCAGAAATCCTACTCTGTACACAAGTGCATATTTCTTTTAAATTCCAATGGATGTCCTATATCATGTCGATTTTTCAGAGGAAGAATAAATTCTTTCATCTTGAATTTTTCTTTACTTCTATGTACACTGTCTACTTTGCAAAGTTTTCTTCATGTAGATTGTCATATTTTACATTTTTCATTTTCTTTTACTGTCTAGGTGGGCATCCCATCTGATAGACAACAGTATATACATCGGCTAGGTAGAACCGGGCGTAGGGGTAAGGAAGGACAGGGAATACTCTTACTAGCACCGTGGGAGGAACATTTTCTGTTTAGCATCAAGGATTTGCCCATAACAAAGGCTCCTTTGCCTTCCTTGGATCCAGAAACAACGAAAAAGGTAAGCTTAGTAGAATGCACCACCTGAGGCATTTTATTCCTTGTACTCATTTAACTACAATGAGGAACTCTTGATTTTCCATAAGTTTCTACGGATTGACGAGTGAATACTCCGAACAAGAAATCTTTAATGGTGTTAAAATATGATCGAATAGGTGGGGCGAGCACTTTCCAATGTAGAGATGAAGGCCAAAGAATCAGCTTATCAGGCATGGCTTGGTTATTACAATTCTGATAAGAAAGTAGGCAAGGACAAGCACAGACTTGTGGAGCTTGCAAACGAGTTCAGCAGAAGCATGGGTCTTGACAACCCTCCTGCAATTACAAAGCTCGTACTTTCGAAGATGGGCCTTAAGAATGTCCCTGGACTGCGTGCCAAATAGATCGCCGGAGCTGAACCCAGTGATTCAGGCATCTCCACTTATCAAGCATTACCCTTGAATATTTAAAATTCTTTTTGTATGTCATCAGATATTCAAGCAATTGTTATCATCTTTCATCCTGCTATCCCTCTTTGTGCAGAGTCCCATCTTGGCATGCTACATCAATGAACACAGCTTCTGTTTCTGAAAAAGAATGGCGATTTCTATATCTTTTTACTTACCATGAAAATGTTTTGAGTACACTGGTGTTACTTTCAACAAACAGAATAGAGCTACTAAACTGAGAATAAATTCGGTTATAATCCTAAGGAATGTGTAGAACACTGGCCACTTTCAGTAATCTGTTGTATCTTCAAAAAAACAGGACACTTTCAGTAAATGATTTTCTATCAATTCATAGAAGCACAAGCCAAGAAGCACGGGCGACCTATTTTCTGAAAAAACCATCAAGAATTAATGCATCAGAAATTGCAGCCCTTGCTTTGATGATTGAGAAAGATGAGAATAAAAATGCATGTTAAGTAGGGGTGTGCAAAATAAATCGTAACCGTTAACCTGTGTAACCGTTTATTTTATAGGTTAATTAACTTAACCGTTAAGGTTAAACAGTTTTGGTTAACCGGATTGCTAAAAAAGATGGTTAATGATTAACTTATAGGTACTTTATTTTAACTAAGTATAAAGTTTTTGTTTAAAATTTCTCTATTTAAGTTAATTTTTTAAATAAATTAATACAATATTTATCGGAGAGATATTTATTATTCTAAAACAGAAATAATGAACATTTGAAAAGAAAATTGTAATAGGTTACATGTTAACCTGTAACTGATCTGTTCCTTAACGGTTACCCACTCTAATGGTTAACCATTTAAAAAAATCAACGGCTAACTGTTTTTTAACGGTTAGTAACGGTTAAGTTACGAATAATAACCGCTATAACGGTTAACCAACCGTTTAAGCTAAACGGTACGGTTAACCTACCATAAATACCCCTAATGTTAAGCACAAGGCCTCTGACCTCTCACCACCAGCGAAAGCTATCACTTGTTAAAACGTCAACATTGGGGCGAATCTAACGTACAACAAGTCTAGGACGCGGCTAAAAGACGCAAAGTTTCGATACTTGTTAAACTTTTTTAAATGTTAAACTTTTTTGATAGCATTTTAAGTTGTTTTTTTTTCATGTTTTTTTGACAAATATTGAAATTTATTTTATAAATATTGCTACTTGTTCAAAAATTTAAAATGTTAATAAAAAATTAAGTATTGTAAAAAAATATGAAAAAATTAACTTAAAATGTAATTAAAAGGTCTGCGTTTTAAATTTTTAAACAAATTTCGATATTTATTGTCTTTTAGCCACATCTTAAACTTGCGGTACCCAAACGTACTCTAAACATTAATTTTCCACTCTGATTAATTATGGTTGTAATAATAATGACGTTAAAAAAGGATGATATGATAGAGATAGTGTGACACTTTTCCAGGAAAAAAAGTATTTTAAATATGGGATTTAAATAATTTGAGTTTTTTTTATTAATAAGAGATATTACGTCTTTAAAGTAAATGACATGATATAAACTTATACAAGATGAGATAACATGAATATGATTTTAATTTAAATTTTTTTACTAATAATCAGTTGATTTAACAGAATCAAATTTTAGATCCTTTAAATAAAATTAGATGGTCACTTGTTCTTTTTAAATTGGGATGGTCGCCTTATGTATTGTAGTGAGACCAATAAATAAATAAAATAATATGTTTTTATTTTATTTTTGATGCCAAAAATAAATATGATAGAAAATAGAGGGCATAGTAATAATTTACCTTTTCTTGTGTAATCTTCGAATCAAATTTCCCTTTTTCTGGTGTGATGTAAGAGTAGTAGCTGTTCAACTTTTGGTGCTCGAACCTGGATTCGAAGGGATGATGAACATCTACTTTTACCACCAAGACACAAGGAAATGAGCATCAATAATAAATTTTAAATTATAAGATAAAATTTAAAAAATTAACTGAAAATTTCAACATGTGAGATGTGACAGATTTAGTGGACTAGAGGGTACATGCTTTATATATATAATTTTAGATTCATTTTTTTCTTCCTATTTTTTACCGTTAAAAACAGTTAAACATGTTTATTTTCTAGTCAAATTTCAAAGCTTTTCTTCGATAATTATGATTAGTTCTTTCAACTTTCAAGATTTTCCTTCTGGTTATTTCATTCTTGTTTGTTATATCTTAATAAATCCCTAATAGTTTCGGGTGTTATTTTTCAACTCTCTGAATCATATACACTATTTATACCAACATATAAATCCTACAATTTAACTTCAAAGAAGGAAAGAATGAAGAAAGTTTTTATTACATTTTACTTTCAAAGGAACTCTTATCATTGATCTTGAAGGTTTGCGTCTGGCTCCATGTTTCTATTTATGTTTTCTTTTTAGGGTGTAACTTTCTTGGCTTTTTGTTTGGATGGTGTGAAAATGAAAGAAAACTAAAAGGGGGAAACGAACTTTTTCTTTCAATAATTGTAATTGAATCTTTATTGTTGATCTGGTTGTTGGCTTTTTTTGTTCTAGTAATTGCTTGAATGTAGATTTTTGAAGAAGATGAATCACATTAATCTATGTTGCACTGATACGAATACGAGAACAAATATGGGGACGAAAAACGACAAATTTTAAAATTATAGGGTACGGGTACAGTAAGGGTACGTATATAAAATAAATTTTAAAATTCTAAATAGATAATAAATTTTAAAATTCTCGATAGATATAATTTTAAAATTCTTAATTGAAAGAAAGTAAAACTTGAAGGCTCAATTGAAAGTTTCTTTATGGATTTAAGGACTTAATTGAAATTAAACAAAACAGTTTGAATCCTAATTAAACAAAAAATGTGCCTTAAAGGACTAAATCCTGATGGAGTAAAACTCCTAAGCCTCTCCGAAAACCTACTGAAGCTTGGACCCCCTTCTCGTAAATTACCTAAAATTTGGCATTTAAATACCACTTTAACTCTCTTCAGAAAACCTAAAATCATTCTTTTTTCCCTGCGCCGTTTTCCTCCATTGAAAATTTTCGACTGTCCTTTTGACCGTGATTCACACCACCGCCACCAATCGAAACCCCTCGCCGACCCGACCAAAACCCCATCCACCGTTCATCTTTGTCGTTCGCCAACACTGCTGGGGACGGACGTGAAGGGGATGTGCCGTCTCCGAAACGTCCCCAAAATTATCTCCGCCGTCTCCGTTCACTTACAGCCGTACCCCGTCAAAATGGGACGTTCCCGGTACGTACCACAGCCGTACCCTTGCCGGGGACGTTTCGGGTGCTTGAAACGGCATAAGGTTGCCGTACCCGTGCTTCCCAGGCATTAATCTTTAGCGGAACGTCGCCGCCGTTTTGGCTTACAAGGAGATGGAAGGGTTTCTCTCTTCAATATGTGATCATCAAAGGCCGGCCACGTTGTTTGCCCTAAGCCTCGGCGAATTGGGGTTCTCGACAATAACCCTATCAGGCCTTTTTAGATTGCATATGAGGTATAATTTTCTCTTTTCCTTGCTCCCCCCCTTGTCTATGATGTGAATTTTGGTTGATTTGATTAAGTTTTTTTGTCTTCCATTACAGTCACCGATGTAAGTGATCCCAAACCAGTGCAGAACTTCTAGATATCGTCCTCAACAAGGTATTATTGATTATGATGATACGGAATGAAAAAGAAACAATCTTGGAACTTAGCCTAAAAGCAAAAGGTAAAATTGTTACCATACCCTCAATTAACCCTAAAACTCATTATCGATTGTCAAATATGACTTATGGGATTTGGAAGCTATGTCCCGATACATCTGCTGCGATATCCTCGCATTTCACCAGCATACCAATGGTATACACATGGCAGGTCTATTTGAGACAGATTGGAGTGGGGCAACAGAAAGAAAAAAAATACGAGGCCATGATTCATTATTTGAGAAAAGAGGCTCAAGTTAGATGAAAGAGGTCTTCCACGACCATCTAATGGGAAATGACCTCGTAAATAAACCAGAGGCACCACAACAGGTGAAGGATAAATTAGAGGGGAAGGAAATTGCTTTGGCAAAACTGTTCATACTGCAAGTTTTGCCAATGGCTAGCAATATGACCCTTAAGCTCGGCTGGCTCATGAACTTTAACCAGAATCATTTTTGTCCGAGCCTTCGTCCCAATTAAAATGGCTTGTTGATGCATCTAGAGTTCCTGTTTATGCTGAAATGTACAGATGGCAGAACAAAAATGGGAACAAAAATGAAACTGGTGGCTCGGTTATTGTGAAAGCTAAGGGAGAAAGTTTAAAATTATCTGTAGTTCTTTGCCATGAACATGAACCTAAGAGCAATGGAGTAATGAGTTAATATTTTGTCTGAGGCTCTGAGCTACCTCAGACCGAAGCATTTGATGCCTTGTAAAAAGGGTTAATAATTGATTGATTGAGGTTTAATAGTTCTTTCAGCCATTTCACTATCGCCAGAGAGGAATATTCAGATACAATCTTACATTTCCTATCAGTAACAGAAGGAAGCACAGAAATAGCCTTTTTTCCTACCCTGTTTCTCCATGGATGGCTTAGAGACCTTAGCTGATGTCCCTTGAAGACTATTTGAATCAGCAGTAGCATCAATGTTTTGGTGGATTTAAGAGCACCTAACAGATAAAGAGTTGTCACTTGAAGACTCAACTTTATTGCTTGCCACAATATCAGAATCCATATTTTTCGTTGAAGCAATTTTGGTTTTCCCACTTTCTGGCACTCTCTTCTGTCTTTCCCCGAGAAGTAGATTTTCCATATGTTTTGTTAAGTTCAAGACTAGATCTTGTCCTTGCAAAAAGATAACTTCCTTGAACATCAGTCACCAAGGTGTCTGCTTTCTGACATGTACCACTATGCACATTCTGATTAGAATAAGAAACCCGTCTACCCTGGTTAGAGGTCTTTGAGTTGCTAATGCTACCATAACTCTTTTGGCTCTGAGTGCAAGAAACGGCAGATATATCACTAATCTTAGTTGCATTTTCGGATGGATGATTAACATGCTGTAGGGAAGGAAACTCCTCATGAACCTTGAGCTCCTTCAGGTTGAGTTTGAAGTCCTGATGACTTATTGTTTTCTTTGTTGATTGAATTGTTCTTGGCATTCTTTGATCCATGAGTTTGGTCTGAATTTGACATTCTCAAGCACCACAGATCATTCCTTGGTGTGTAAAGAGCGTTGGCCACTTCAATGTCTTTCCCATGTATTCATGAAGAATTGATTTAGTTCATAAAAGATGTCATCTTTGGGACAATCAAGTAATCTTGTAGAAATTATCATGTACTGTGTATCCTAAAGAAATTACCTAGAAAATATTGTATTATTTTTATGCACAACAAAATCAGTATATATAGCCAATCAGAAATTGACAACTACACTATCCCAAAAGCATTGTAGAAATTTTAATAGTAATGATCTCTAATTTACGGCATGCTTAATCATATAAGCTTTTCAAAAAGTGTCAAAACCATGAAGAAGCAAACTAAACTAAGATTTTAGGTGCTTAACATCACCTTTCTCCCAACCAATAATAGTCTTTTTACCATGCTTTCTAGAAATTCATATTCAATATTTCCAGAAATTCGTAACACGCGACTCTCTTAGTCATACAATTTTCCAGTAAGTGCAAAGAAAATGTGTAGAGGTAAACAAAAATAAGATTTATTATTACATTTCTCTCCTTGGAAAAGAAGGCTGAAGCTGAAGTTGAACACATAAAATCTTTGTTTTGTTGAATTCTTCATGATTTTGGAACTTATTGAAAGCTTTATATGATGAATCAGAGATGGATACTAATAAAACTTTTACAACACTTTTGGAACAGTGTAGAGTTGTGAATTTTTTGGTTGGTTGTATGCACCACTAATGATAGGTTTCGTTGTGCATAAAAATGATACATTATTCTCTAGGAAATTTCTTTAGGATAGGCATTTGGTGCTAAAAGATGGCAAGATTACTTGATTGTCCCAAAGAGGACCTCTTTTATGAAGTAAATCAGTTCTTTATAAATACATGGGAAAGACATTACAGTGGCCAATGTCCTGACGCACCAAGAAATCATTGGTGTTTGAGGTTGTCAAAGTCAGACCAAACTCATAGATCTAGGAATGTCGGGAGCAAATTCAATCAACAAAGAAAACGATATTTCATCAGGGCTTCAAACTCAAAGCTGAAGGAGCTCATGGTTTATGTGGTGTTTCCCTATGGCATGTTTAATCACCCATCCGAAAACACAACTAAGATTAGTGATATATCTACCTTTTCTTGCACTCAGAGCCAAAAGAGTTATGGTAGCATTAGCAAGTCAAAGGCCTCTGATAAGGGTAGACGAGTTTTTAATTCCAATCAGAATGTGCATAGTGGTACATGTCAGAATATTTCTAAACCTTGGTGACTGATGTTCAAGGAAGTTATCTTTTTGCAAGAACAAAATCTAGTCCTGAGCTTACTGAAACATATGGAAAATCTACTTGTCGAGGAAAGATAGAAGAGAGTGCCAGAAAGTAGGAAAACACAGATTGCTTTCGGGAAGAATGTGGATTCTGATACGGTGGCAAGCAATAAATTTAAGTCTTCAAGTGATAATTCTTTATCTGTTAGGTGCTCTTCAACCCACCAAAGCATTTGATGCTATTGCTGATCCAAATAGTCTTGTAAATAGTTGCTTGGGAATCATTGGTAAAGACTTTTCTTCAATTCCAGGTGCACAAGGAATGCATCAAAAAGAGCAAAATCTAGTGAACACGATGACAAATCGTCTTCAACTCGTGGTTTTAAAGTTCAGGTTCCTTTTCCGTTAATTTTTCTCCTGGTCACTTACCTTTCCTATCATTCTCTATCAATGGAAAACAATTAGAGAAATTTGGTTGCATTTGTTCCTACAAATATTCAAATGTTTCCCCAAATGATTGGATTAGACTCAAATGTTGAGAATCGAATTGAGCCCGACAGTGAAAATTTTGGTTTTTCAGAAATATCCCGGGGGAAACAGAACATGAGTTATGGCATGAACATGACACGAACTCTAGTAATGATTTTGAACCTCTGTACTCAAATTCTTACTTGTCTCAGGTCGAAAGACCTGCTATTCTTGGGGGTTGGTTTAGTTGATATGCAGCACATTTTGTATAAATTGCATGAGCTTAGGGTTTCGAATATCCGTAGATTCAAATCTAAAATGTCCAAGTTATCTTTTGTTGGTTCGAGTAATATTCAGATTGCAGCAAAGGTGTTGGATGATGAAAATACAATTGATTTGTTGAAGGTAATATGGTAGTTGATGGAATGATTAAATTGGTTTTTTCCGCCCCCATTTACTATATAGTCCATTAAGGAGATTCAAATCTTAGTTATTTGGAAAAAAAATATTTTGTTTAATTATTGATATCTAATTTATTGATCGATTAATTTAGATTGGATTTTACGGGGACTAATATGAAAACGACTCTTCCAACTCAATTTTTTATTTATACAACACTAAAATTTAAATTTTTAACGTTTGTAAGGGCCTAACGCCTCGTCCCGATCGAGCAATTGAAAAAGTTTAACTGAATTTAATATGTCATTTAAAATTTCATGCATACCTTTACTTTTAAAGTGTAATATATATCATTGTAATGTTGTTTTTGTCTTTTTATTTTTATAAATATTAGATAAAATAAATAAAAATCATTACTTAAGACATTAAAAAAGTTATTACTTCAAATTTGAACACATGATATTTTTGTATAAAAATATTCTGACACTCAACTTATAATTACTTGTTGATTTAATTATTCTAGACATAACGTTTTAATAAAAAAATAAATTTTTTTATTAAATAGTGAAGTATAATATTCTTAAGGTAAATGTCGGAATTTGAACTCATACAAGATGAAAGCAACAAGAGATATTACATTCTACTTAAATGTCTGATTCATTTCGATGTCACTCAATTAAGTAGTACTAATTGGGAAACTATACAAAAATAACAGTATGAAATAAAATGTATTCATTTAATAAGCTATAAATATCAATTCGATTTTATTTAAACTAACAAGCGGCTTTAATGAAAAAGATAATCTTCATTTTGGAAGACTCAAATTCGAGCATATATGTTTGTAAGGCGTATATGTTATCAAAAGATTAAGAAAAAATATAAACAAATATTATCAGGTAATCACATCAATATATTAAGAAATAGTTATTTTTCTAATTTTAAATTAAAATTAAATTACTTTTGCGATATAAATATTCTTAATAACTTAATAATTTTAATTATTTCTAAATGCATGTGATGGAGTTTTTATATTTTGAGTTACTTGTATTTTATTTTGGGTTTCTTCATTTCATGCGTATTTATTTATTTAAAAGTTTTACTCCTTAATCATAATTTAAAATAAAAAAAATTCTACCACGGGCGACGAATATTGATGAACACCACTAACGATGAACACCAATAATTTTTTTTAAAATTTTAAAAATCTAAAGGACTAAAATTATAATTAAAATTATCTCTTAAAAAATAAAAATCAAATTTAATAGTTACTTTATAATATTTTTTAATAGGTTAGAATCAAATATACCCAATTCTCCTAAACCCTAACAAAATCAATCTCGTAAAAAAATAAAAATCAGTTTATAATTTTTAATAGATTAGAATTAAATATACCCGCCTGTTCACATGGTTGTCGCGTCTATTAAATTTGGGTTTAAACTGATTTCTATCAAATAGATTTAAAAAATCTGATTTCTATTTTTTAAGATATTGATTTTGTTATGGTTTAGGAGAATTTGGTATATTTGATTCTAACCTATTAAAAAATATTATAAAGTAACTATTAAGTTTGATTTTTATTTTTTAAGGGATAATTTTAATTATAATTTTAGTCCTTTAGATTTTTAAATTTTTTTAAAAAATTAATGGTGTTCATCGGTGTTCAACAATGTTCGTCGCACGTGGTATACTCATCCTTTAAATTATTTTATTAATTTCATTTTACTTTTATATACTACATATGTATTTATTTAAAAGCATTTTAAACCACAAATTAAACTATTCTATTTTTTTAATATTGTACAATTTCATATCTTATGTTATTTTTAAATATTACATATCTTATGTTATTATTTATATAAACATATGTTTTATTGTTCCCACTCAATTTTTTAATAGTACATATCTTAATGTTACAAAAAAAATTAATTTTTTTTTATATTTCTTTTTCGTCGGCGACGACCTTTGGCCATTTTGCCGATTTTGTATATAAATAAAATGCATCTTTACTGATTAATTTTTTTAAGATTTTTTATTTTATCAGATTTTTTCACATATGCTTTTATAGCGGTTCTTTCGTTTTCTTTTATGATAGTTATAGTCTATTTTTATGACAATTGTCTGTCTTTTGACAATTTAACGTTCGAGTGACGAGTATCAATGAGCGTTCTTGTTGGCGAAAGAGGTCGATTTGTATATAGTTATGATTTCCTTTTGTAGTTGTGCCGATATGCTAAAAAAAGTAACATAAAAATTTACTTTCTTTATAGAGCACTCTGGTCAAAGTAGTTGTTTGCTTGATTTCATCACAATTTAAGATGTTTTTTTTTTTTATAAAAGCTAAAGTAATTACGAGTAGTATCTGTTCTAAATATACTCTCAACCATTTGACAATGAACGTTCAATCACCCTGCTGCAGTTGCTGGTGCTCGAACCCGTGACCTCTAAGAACAACAAGCGTTCCCTTAACCACTGAGGCAAGTTGGTTCGTGCTTAATTTAAGATGTTCGTTGCACGTCGATAACTAATTTTCCATAAAAGAGGAGTGGAAATCCCAGACTCGTGAGGGGTATTCTTTGCTGGGATCGAACATGGTATATTGGTATGATCAACATAACTATCAAAACCATCACTTAATGTTAAGTGATCCGACAAATTGACAAAAGAGTTGGGGTGTTCTTTACTGGGATCGAACATATTTTTTAGCGAAGAGAATTGGGTGAGAAGTAAGGGAATTGCAGATTGCTTAAAAGGTGGTGCGGAGCCATTGTATTCATCGACCCTTGACTCACTTGTGATTTTTCTTAAGAATAAAACTCGGTTTAAATGGCGGCAAATGCCCTAAAATTTTTAAGATTTTGTAAATCGATAATCATCTTGAAGATTTGTAGCAAAACAAAAATGAAGAAATTTTTAACATCCACAATCCAACTAAAACACAAGAAATTCTTAAAGATTTTTAAAATAAAGATTAAAAGATATAGGGTTGAATTTAAGGTTTGGGGATGATGGAGAATTTGATAATATTATTTGAAAATAAAAATTAAAAATAGAATATATATATAATTTAATTCAAATTTTATTTTAAATAATTATTAATTGTATGCTGAGTCTTTAAAAATTTTAATTTTTATTAATTAATTTAATACTCCCTCCGTCCCACTAAAACTGTCACATGTTGACTTTTTTCTGGTCAATATTTTTTAACTTTGACTATAATTTATTTAAAATTTTTAATTAATTAAAATTTATAAAAAATATATTTAAAAACTAATTGATTCAAGGTTTTTAAAATATATTTTTTAATATTGTTATCAATAATAAATTTTAAATTATAAGAGGTCAAAGTTGAAAAAGTTTAACCCAAAAATTATCAACATGTGACAGTTTTAGTGGGACAGAACGAGTAATATTTAACAATGTTCAACATTTGTGGTGTTCAGCTATGTATGACGCACACGGTAAAAAATTTCTTCATTAAGATTACGACAAGAGCATTTTTTTTGGAATCGTAAATAGTAATAACGACATTATTATATTATTAATTTGAAAAACTTTGTTGAAAGAAATCCAATTCCCACCTGCTTTTTGGACGGTGCGACCTATAAATAATGAACCGATTAATCAAACACTTTGACTTTAACCTAAAGTGTCAAACCTTTAACAGTCCGGGCAAAATCATAAATTTCTTTGTGATCATAATTTGGGAAAAATATCTTGTCCCGTTTGACAATTAGCGGATAGTTGATAGCAGATAATATTAACTGATAGGATTAATTGATTTAACGGCGGATTGCATTAGCTGATTGTATAAAAGTGTTTGGTAAAATTAACAGAATTTAGTTTTTGTATAGGCTGTCATTTAGTTAAGCTTTCTTGTTTTTAGTTCTTGATTAGTGTATAATAGTTCTTTTTGTTCAGTTTTAATAACTAAGTGTAAAACGACAAGCTTTGTACGCGTTTTAGTTGATAAATAAAAGTTTTTACTTTTCGTTCTTTACTCCAAGAACCAATCCTCTTTTCCCCTAAATCAGAATCAAGAAATCCTAGGAAATACAATTTCAACATGGTATCAGTTGAGTCTTCCGACTCGCGTTCGTCTGATTCTTCCGTCTCTCGTTTAAAAAATCTTGATGCGTCTGATGAGTTCTTTATCCATCCGAGTGAGAATCCGTCTCTTGTTCTTACTTCTGTTCCGCTTTCGGGGTCCAATTATCATTCCTGGGCGAGGTCGATGCACATGGCATTAATATCGAAGAACAAATTTCAGTTCGTCAATGGCGCGATAAAGAAACCAGATGAAGGTGACGTCAGTTACTTTCCATGGGTCAAGTGCAATAACTTGGTCTTGTCTTAGCTTCAACGCGCAATTAGCCCTGAAATTGCTTAGAGTGTCCTCTGGTTCGACACCGCTTTTGAGTTGTGGGAAGATTTGCACAAACGTTTTAGTCAGGGTGACCTTATTAGAGTTTCTGACCTTCAACAGGAGTTCTACTCCCTTACCCAAGGTATAAATTCTGTAACAACTTTTTATACCCAATTGAAATCTCTTTGGGATCAGTTGTCTGTATTGCGTCCTATTACTAGTTGTTCTTGTTCAGCCATTAAATATCGAAATCAGGATTTTGCCCTCCGTTTCATTCGTGGTCTGAATGATTCTTTCGCTGTACCAAAATCCCAAATTTTAATGGTCAAGCCTTTTCCCGAGATAGATGAGATTTTTTCAATCCTTGTTCAACATGAGAGGTCTATGTCTGTTGGTAATTCTTGCGATAGCAACGTTCTTGTTGTAGATAGAGGTTCCTCTGGAAAGTTTCAAAAGAGGTCTAATATGTCTTCCTTGAATAGCCGTAGACCTTTGTGTTCTTTCTGTGGTCTTTATGGGCATTTGGTGGATAAATGCTATAAAAAGCATGTGTTCCCTCCAGGTTATAAGTCCAAATCTTCTGTTGTGTCTAGCAAAGTCAATCTTGTTGGGGATATGAATTCTGAGAAGTCTGATAAGTCTAATGGTCAGTGTGAAAAATCTTGTTTTGATAATCCTTTGGAGAAATGTTCTTTTACTAAAGAACAATATGAGGGGTTGCTTTCTTTGTTACAAAACAAGTCTTCATTGAAGAATGTAACTGTTGCTCATGAGTTTCAGTCCAGTGTCAATGCTTTGACAACTGTCTTTGCTCCTACTGAAGAACAAGATATAGTTTTAGCTTGTGTTAATTCTGTTGATTCTTTAAGAAGAAATAGTAGTTCTGTTTCCTTCTGGATCATTGATCCAGGAGCTACAGACCATATCACTAATAATTTGAGTTTGTTTCATTCTTATTCTGAAATAAGTAACAAATTTGTAAAGTTACCAAATGGTCATTTAGTTAAGGTCACACATGTTGGTACTGTTCAACTTAACAAAGATTTGATATTGTATAATGTTTTGTATATTCCTAATTTTGGTTTTAATTTGATATCTGTTAGTCAGCTTTTGTTAAAATCCAACATTTCAATTTTGTTTACTAATAAAGGCTATTTTCTACAGGATATTCAGTCCTTGAGGATGATTGGTCAGCTGAGGTAACAAAGGGCTTGTATCATTTCTCAAGTGCTACTGTAAGATCAACTATTGTTTTATCTGCTACATCTTTTATTTTTAATTGTGGTCCTGATAATACTAGTAGTTCTCAAAATGTTGTTGCATCTACAAGTAATGCTAATAATAATATTTCTGTTGATTGTGCTGAGCCTGCTAAATTTGTCAAGATTACTGTTAATGATAAATCTCTTGTTTCCTGACATGCTAGATTAGGACACCCTTCTAATCTAAGGTTGCTTGAGTTTTCAAAATTATGTAGTGTTATTCCTTCTGATCGTATTCCTGATTCTGATATTTGTCACTTAGCAAAACATAAAAGATTACCCTTTCCAGTCAGTGTGTCCTGTTCTGATTGTATTTTTAATCTTATCCACATTGATGTTTGGGGTCCTTTTTCTTGTGAAAAGTATTTATGGTCACAGTTATTTTTTAACAATTGTTGATGATCATAGTCGTTTCACATGGATTTTTCCTTTTTCTGTTAAGTCTGAAGTGAGGCGGTTATTAATTGATTTCTATAATTTTGTTTTCACCCAGTTTTCAATTAAAATTAAGAATATAAGGTCTGATAATGCACAAAAATTTCAGATGCATACTTTTTTCAAAGAAAAAGGAATAGTGCATCAAACTTCTTGTGTTTATACCCCACAACAAAATAGTGTTGTGGAGAGGAAACACCAACATCTGCTTACTGTTGCTAGAGCCATTAGGATTCATGCAAATCTACCTTTGAGTTTTTGGGTAGATTGTGTTCTTCATTCCTATTTTTTAATTAATCTTACTCCCACTCCTATTCTTAAAAACAAAACTCCCTATGAAATTCTTTACAACAAATGTCCTCAGTTAAATCATCTTAAGGTTTTTGGTTGTTTAGCATATGCATCTGAGTTGCCCAAGTCTATTACTAAGATGCATGCTACGACTGTTGCGTGTAAAATAGTCTATCGCAATGGTAGTGCAAGTGTACACGACGCAAGTAGTAAAGTGATACGAAGTATCGGATATCGTCTCCATAGAGACTGGGCTAATAGCTTCACCTTAATTCACTATACGAAGTAAAAGGAAATATTTGAGAAAGTTGTCGCGAAAATAATAAAGAAAACGTAAATAAAAGAGTAAAGATTTCAAGATACAGAGAATGGACTGGTATTGAGTTGCTCAGTAGTGCAGGTATTGTAGAGTTAGGAAATCCAGTTCTGTCGTCGTCACCCGTCGCGGCAGCAGTCCGTTGATCGTCGCGGCATCAAACGTTCAACTCAGTACTTTCAAGTTTGGCAAGAATCCCAGATCTGCCTTGGCCTATCCCTAGGTCCAAGTCTGTCGATGATCACGTCTTGATGATACCTCCCAGCGTGAATCGAAGGATGAACACCGATGTGTATGAATTCTTCTTTAGCCACTTAACCTCGCCCTATCCCTAGGCACGAGATAGTTCAACTATAAACTAGAGAACTTGCTCTTATTTCTTTCGTATACTTAACTCTCCCGATGCTAAGTAAATAGATAACCTCACAATGCTCTCCCGATGCTCTTGCAAGATATTAATAACCAAAATAAGAGAACTTGAAGTTTATTTTATTGAACTGAAAATTCCTAAAACAAAACAACCCTTGCAACTACTTTACAAATCAACCCGTGGCCCTAGGGGGAATTTAGAACATGTCGGCGGCGGGTAAACGACAGAATTTGGGAAGGAGGCTAGGGTAATCGGTTCTGCCTCCAGGTATATATGCCCTTATATAAGCTTTGAGCTCAAGTTTTCTAATTTAACAAGGATTACAACTTTAAATTAAAGTATGATTCTAATAAAGACTAAATCTTCAAGGAATCTACTTTCCAGCCGTGCTCCTTGTTTCTTGGGATTATCTCTCCTTGAACTTTGGGCTTGGAATATCTTCTGATCTAGGGCTTGGAAAAATATGGTGATTTCACACGATAGACGGGCTGAATTTTCTCTATCTGTCGAGGTCCACTTTGCATCTTCTCCACAAAACTGTTGTCGTCCTTTGCTGTCACGACGGCAACCATGGCAGCAACGTCCTCCTTGACTGCTCATTCCAGATTTTCTGCATCGCTGCCCAGCGCCTGCCACGATTGCTGCCATGGCTGCTGCACTGGGTGCTGCCACGGCTGCTGCCCTGGGTGCTGTCACGGCTGCTGCCCTGGGTGCTGTCACGACTGCTGCCCTGGATGCTGTCACGACTGCTGCCACGACAGATACCTGCAAAAGTAACCAAATTTAGCAATATCTGCGCAGTTTTATCTAAATGTGATGTTTATGCAAAACTTAACCTAAAATGCAGTTAAACGTGCTTGAGTGCAGCAAAAATAAGGATAAATGATGGGTAAAATATAGAACTTTTAAGCACTGATCAACGGCTGTTTTGGCTTTCAAAAAGTGAACTTTCCCTTACCCGTCGTTCGTTCCTTGTGACGGCAGCACCCTGTCGGATAATCTAGGATCTGTCCGGAATCTCTCTATAGTCCTCGTGTAGTGTATGCATGCTTGTGAACAGTTATATGCCAAGACTCTCTTAGTTTCACTAGAATATTATACTTTAGCTTGTTTAGAGTTTTTTTTTTCTTTTCTTACGAGACTGATTTCTTTCTTCTTCTTACTAGAGCCAGAATCGAGCACCTCTAGTTATTTCCTTTTTTTCTAATTTCTTCCTTTTTTCTACTAGAGCCAGTATTTCAAGCACCTCTAGTTAACTGTCTAGAGCCGGTGGTAGGCACCTCTAGAAGTTTTTCTCTGGTTATCTGCCTAGAGCCTCTAGGTTTCCTGAGATTCTAGTCTCTTTTCTACTCTAAGTGCTAAGTTTTCTATTCTAGTTTGGCTAAAAGAAGTCTAAGCAGTATAATACTCACAATGGTGTTTAAGTTTTCAGAACTATAGAAATGCTCTAAACTTCTCCTAAAGACTATCCTAAAGTTGCTGCCACGATAGGGCTGTCACAGCAGGTAAGTTCAAGTCACAGTTTTCAGCCAAAGTTTTCAATATTTTCATTTTTTTTGTATAAAATAAATGCGACACAATTAAAACTAAATGCAATATTATATTAATAATTAGGAGGACTGCCTACCCCCAAACTCAAGGGTTGCATTATCCTCAATGCATGACACAAAAGATGAAAAACAGAAAGAAAAAAATGACAGAAAAGTTAAACATCACAAAAAGATAATTTATATAGCAGGCGACAGAGAAGAAGAAAAAGAAAACTTAAGTTGTGCGACTATCGTCGCTGCTGCATGAGTTTTGGATGAGGAGCTGTCGGCGGGCAGTCTTTTTGAACTTTGTCGGAGGAGCTGTGGGTGCTGCCCTGAGAGTATGAGTGCTGCCACGGCAGGGGTGGAGGCAGAGCTTCCTCGGGTTGCTTGTATCGTCATTGCAAGGGTTTTTCTCTGTTTACCTAATAACAAAAACAAACTAAAAACTAATATCAAATTTCTAATTCCTAAATAATAAAGATAGAATAAGATAAAGATAAATACAATAAAATAAATTAAGTTAAATTAGGAGTGCCTTGAGGGGCATCTCCTAAAGTAACTGCTCCCTGTTCTATTGATGCTTGAGGGGTCGTTTCCGGTACTTCTTGATGTCCATCCGTACCCTCCATCTGGTGATTATTCTCATGGTGGGGGGATCCTTTCTTTCTCTTCCCTTTGTAGTCCATGAAGTCCTCCCTTCTTGGTAATGTTTCTGAGGGCATGAATATATGATTAGAAAAAATTAATTTAAAATTCGGCCACAAACTTACCTTGTTTTCGTTGAATGTTGTTGTGGTTGAATGTATCCCTTGCTGTCGTGCCTGCTGCTGCGGCAGGCAGTTATTTTGACAGTCCTTTATCAGGTTACTTTGCAGGTCAATGGGACATTGGTAAGTGTCATCACTCTCTATATCAAATTCTGTTGACCACTCGTAGATCTCCATCAGTAGAGACTTTGATAATTCTGAGTCCATCGGTGTTGGTTCCTCTAATATCTACAATGAAATCGGTGAGTTTTCAAAGAATTCAAAAGGTTCGTTTATTACCTGCTCGTATTCCATTTGTGAAGAACTGTCATTGGATAGCTCTTCTAGGTGTTCGTGCGAGTGCCATGACAGAGATGGATGTGTACAATCTTGGCCGGGCATAACCGAGGTGGTGGGTTGAGAGTTTTCCTCGGATGTGGTTGCTGTCGTGACATTCTCTTGAATTTCACTCAGCGTTGTTGCGGTGTTGCTCCGTTCCGGCTCCTCGGTCATTGCCATGGCAGGTTGTTGCTCAGACTCATCATATGTTGGGTATTCCTTCACATAGGCATCCTCGTCACATTGCCTCATGATTTCAAGTTCATCTGTGGCATGAATGAGGGCCGATTTGCTCAAGATTTCATCCATCTTGGCGATACTTGTGTCCATAGAAGCTGACAATTCTTGAGTGAGTGTCATGAAGGCTTGCAGTGTGTCTTCTAAGGATTTTGACTGCTCTTGAGGATGATGACATTGCCAGGGCAGGTCGGGTTCTGCAGCAAAACTGTTATGGTATAAAAAATTTTGTGGGTTTTGATCGTACCATAAAAATTTTTGTTGCTGCGGCATCGGCATTTGCTGCCCCTGTTGCTGTCGTGGCAGCATATCTTGTTCTTGTTGGTTCCATCGTTGGTTATCCATATATTCACCGAAAAAATAGGGACGACTTTCGAATGCATGATTACCTTTACGGTAATTGCAAGAACTTTCCCACATCAGCTCTCGAATGGTTTTTCCTGGCATGTTGATGCCCTTGAACCTGTATTTTCACCTGAGTTTTTGTTAAAAAAATAATAAAAAATAAAATAATAAAAAATAAAAATAAAGAAAAGTGCAGAAGCTAGGGTAAGAGTGTGTTGCCAGTCCTCGGCAACGGCGCCAAAAACTTGTTGCGTGTAAAATAGTCTATCGCAATGGTAGTGCAAGTGTACACGACACAAGTAGTAAAGTGATACGAAGTATCGGATATCGTCTCCACAGGGACTGAGCTAATAGCTTCACCTTAATTCACTGTACGAAGTAAAAGGAAATATTTGAGAAAGTTGTCACGAAAATAATAAAGAAAACGTAAATAAAAGAGTAAAGATTTCAAGATAGAGAGAATGGGCTGGTATTGAGTTGCTCAGTAGTGCAGGTATTGTAGAGTTAGGAAATCCAGTTCTGTCGTCGTCACCCGTCGCGGCAGCACCTGTCGCGGCAGCAGTCCGTTGATCGTCGCGGCAGCAAACGTTCAACTCAGTACTTTCAAGTTTGGCAAGAATCCCAGATCTGCCTTGGCCTATCCCTAGGTCCAAGTCTGTCGATGATCACGTCTTGATGATACCTCCCGGCGTGAATCGAAGGATGAACACCGATGTGTATGAATTCTTCTTTAGCCACTTAACCTCGCCCTATCCTTAGGCACGAGATAGTTCAACTATAAACTAGAGAACTTGCTCTTATTTCTTTCGTATACTTAACTCTCCCGATGCTAAGTAAATAGATAACCTCACAATGCTCTCCCGATGCTCTTGCAAGATATTAATAACCAAAATAAGAGAACTTGAAGTTTATTTTATTGAACTGAAAATTCCTAAAACAAAACAACCCTTGCAACTACTTTACAAATCAACCTGTGGCCCTAGGGGGAATTTAGAACATGTCGGCGGCGGGTAAACGACAGAATTTGGGAAGGAGGCTAGGGTAATCGGTTCTGCCTCCAGGTATATATGCCCTTATATAAGCTTTGGGCTCAAGTTTTCTAATTTAACAAGGATTACAACTTTAAATTAAAGTATGATTCTAATAAAGACTAAATGTTCAAGGAATCTACTTTCCAGCCGTCCTTGTTTCTTGAGATTATCTCTCCTTGAACTTTGGGCTTGGAATATCTTCTGATCTAGGGCTTGGAAAAATATGGTGATTTCACACGACAGACGAGCTGAATTTTCTCTATCTGTCGAGGTCCATTTTGCATCTTCTCCACAAAACTGCTGTCGTCCTTTGCTGTCACGGCGGCAACCATGGCAGCAACGTCCTCCTTGACTGCTCATTCCAGATTTTCTGCATCGCTGCCCAGCGCCTGCCACGATTGCTGCCCTGGGTGCTGCCACGGCTGCTGCCCTGGGTGCTGTCACGACTGCTGCCCTGGGTGCTGTCACGACTGCTGCCCTGGATGCTGTCACGACTGCTGCCACGGCAGATTCCTGCAAAAGTAACCAAATTTAGCAGTATCTGCGCAGTTTTATCTAAATGTGATGTTTATGCAAAACTTAACCTAAAATGCAGTTAAACGTGCTTGAGTGCAACAAAAATAAGGATAAATGATGGGTAAAATATAGAACTTTTAAGCACTGATCAACGGCTGTAAGAAGTATTTTTCTTGGTTTTCCCAAAAATGTGAAAGGTTTTAGACTTTATAATTTAGAAACAAAGTCTATTTTCATTTCTAGGGATGTTGTTTTTAATGAATCTGTTTTTTCATTTCATAAAACTTCACCCACTGTCATTTTACCTAATTGTGACAGTTCAAATCTTCTAAATGATTTTCCTTTTCATAAACAAGATAACTCTTCACAGCATGTTGATGTTTCTTCTGCTAATGATTATGTTTCTATTGATTGTGTTAACACTGATTCTATGGAACATAATCAAAATCAGAATTTTTTGGAACAAAATCAAAATCAGAACTCTTTTGATTCTGTCATAAATATTCCTTCCATGTCTAGACCTTCTAGATCTGTTAAACTTCCTCAAAGGTTTCAAGATTTTCAGGCAACTTTACCTAAATCTCGAACATCTAAGCATGTTATTGCTAATGTTGTTTCCTATGATAATATATCTACTCAACATGCTTCTTTTGTTGCTACTATTGATTTGTTGACTGAGCCTAAGACATATAAGCAAGCTGTTGCTCATGAATGTTGGAGGAATCCAATGAAAGATGAGCTTATTGCTTTAGATGTCAATTAAACATGGGACATTGTTCCTTTACCTCCTAATAAGAAGATTGTAGGCTGCAAATGAGTTTTTAGAACAAAATTAAAGTCTGATGGGTCTTTAGATTAGTGTCAAAAGGTTATACTCAGCAGCTAGGAGTAGATTTTTTGAGCACTTTTAGCCCTGTTGTCGAAATGACAACCATTAGAACTATAATTGCTATTGCAGCCTCTAAGAATTAGAAACTCCAACAGTTAGATGTCAATAATGCTTTCCTTCATGGTTCTTTACATGAGGAAGTTTACATAAAAATGCCTCCTGGTCTTAGTAATGATAACAATAAAGGTTTAGTTTGCAAATTAAACAAGAGTTTATATGGTTTAAAACAAGCAAGTAGGCAGTGGAATGAAAGCCTGACTCTAGCTTTACTTGAGCAAGGTTTTAAGCAATCCTTTGCTGATACTAGTTTGTTTACTAAAGTCAAGGATACTGATTTTATAGCTTTAGCTGTGTATGTTGATGACATTGTTCTAGCTAGCCCTAGTTCAGAACATATTCAAACTATTAAAGATTTTCTTCATAACAAATTCAAAATAAAGGATTTAGGTGATTTAAGGTATTTTTTGGGGCTTGAAATTGCAAGATCAACTTCTGGAATAAATGTTTGTCAAAGAAAATACATTTTAGAGTTGCTTGATGAAACTGGTTTCTTAAATTCTAAACCTCTATCCACTCCAATTGCTGTTACTAGAGGTGCTACACGTCTTTCTAAAGATGATGGAGTTCCCCTATAAGATATTACTGCTTATAGGAGGTTGGTTGGGAAACTGTTATATCTGACTAACACTAGGCCTGATATATCTTTTTCAGTCCAACAGTTATCTCAATATTTGTCTTGTCCTACCAATGTTCATTTAAATGCTGCTCATAAGATCCTTAGATATTTAAAAGGTACACCTGGTCAGGGCCTTTTCTTTCCAACAGATAATAAACTAAATTTAAATACCTTCTCTGATTCTGATTGGGCCTCTTGCCCGAATTCTAGAAAATCTATTATAGGATTCTGTATTTTTCTGGGGTCCTCTTTAATTTCCTGAAAATCTAAGAAGCAACAAACGGTTTCACGTTCATCTAGTGAAGCACAGTATAGAGCTCTAGCTTCGCTAACATCTGAATTGCAGTGGATTTGTTATTTGCTTCAAAATTTTCATTTACATTTACAACCTGCAAACTTATAATGTGATAATTTGTCTGCTATACAAATTGCAGAGAATTCGGTTCATCACGAAAGGAAAAAACACATAGAGATAGATTGCCACATCGTTCGAGAAATGCTTCATCAAGGATTCCTGAAGTTGTTGCATGTTTCATCCCACAATCAAATTGTAGATTGCTTAACTAAAGCTTTGCTAAGTTATCTTTTTCATTCTTTAGCCTCCAAGTTGGGCATACATAACATATATGCTCCAACTTGAGGGGGCTAACAGAATTTAGTTTTTGTATAGGCTGTCATTTAGTTAAGCTTTCTTGTTTTTAGTTCTTGATTAGTATATAATAGTTCCTTCTGTTCAGTTTTAATAACTAAGTGTAAAACGACAAGCTTTGTACGCGTTTTAGTTGATAAATAAAAGTTTTTTTCTTTTCGTTCTTTACTCCAAGAACCAATCCTCTTTTCCCCTAAATCAGAATCAATAAACCCTAGGAAATATAATTTCAACAAAAATTAACCGACAATTGATAGCTGTATGATTATTTGAACAAGCAAAATGACGTATAAGAACATGATTATATTCGATACTTATTGAATAATTTATTAGTTATTAATATTTTTCATTTATTAATATTAATTAAATTATGAAAAATATATTTTTTAATATAATTACTGAGCATATACGAAGGATGTATATTTTAATTTTTTTATTTGTGAAATTATATATACTTTAATATATTTTTAATACTCATTAAATTTAGATGTGTATATTATTTTTTTTATTTTATGAGATTATATTTTGAATATAATTTTATTAATTATTAAATTTAAATGTACATATTAATTTTTTATTTATGAAATTATATTTTGAATATAATTTTATTAAATATTAAATATTAAATTTATTTATTAATTTATATATTAATTTCTTATTTATGAAATTATTTTTTTAATTTGATTAGTTATTAATTTATTTATTAATCTATTTATTAATTTATTTATTAATCTATAGCAGTTATGTAGTCACTTTCTCTCTTACAAAATGTAGGTCAAGATCAACGTGCTTAATTTTTGCATGAAAAACATGGTTTGTTGTCATAGAGACGGTGCTTGTGTCGTCACACCAGAGCTGTAGAATGTCATTTAGCTTTATTCCCATTTCTATCAAATCAGATTGAACCCAAATAACTTCTGAGGCAGCATCGGCTAGACTTCTATATTCTGCCTTTGATGTTGATATGAAAACAACTCGTTGCTTCTTTGAGCACCACGTGATAAGGTGATGGCCGAGCATAACACAATAACCCGTAGTGGACCGTCTATCATCTATGTCACTGCCCCAATCAACATAAAAAAACAGTGATTTGGAGACTGTCACAATTTTATGGTTGAAACCAGATTCTATGATCAAACGTGCTGCCTAACTACCTTAGGATCCTTTTAACTGCCTGCCAATGTACTTCAATAAAATTTTGCATGAATTGAATTGTTTTGTTGACTGTAAATGTCAGCTCAAGTCTTGTATGTCAGATATATTGAAATGCTCCTACAACACTTTTATAGCCTTGAACTTCAGTTAGAGAGTCATCATCATGTCTCTTGAGTTTAGGAAATGTTACCATAGGTGTTGATGCTACTTTACCATCTAAAGTTTCTGTTTTATGTAGCAATTCTGAGACATTGTTTTTTATTCAAAAACAGTCCTCCTTCATAGGCTTGTACCTCGATGCTAAGAAAATATTGCAGCTTGCCTAGATCTTTCATAGAAAAACGATCATGTACAACTTTGATTACTTGTTGAACATGTAATTCAATATTTCCTGTGAGTAATATATCATCAACATAGACAACCAAATATATTATGAGATCACCCTGCTTGAGTATAAATAACGTTGGGTCAACTTGAGAGACTAGAAAGTCAAGTGTGCCCAAAAACATCTTTAATTTGACAAACTAATTGTGTGGGGCTTGTCTTAAGCCATAGATGTCCTTCTTTAATTTGCAGACAAGATGGCGTCCAGTGGAATTGCATTGGATGAACCCAACTGGTTAATGCATATAGACAGCTTCATGCAAATTTCCTTTGAGATGCATTGTTAACATCAACTAGATGTATTTGCCACTGGTTTGTTATAGCCACAAAGATCAGGATGTTTACTGTAAAAAAACGAAGGTTTCCGTGAAATCAAGTTCTGGGGTTTGGAAGTAACCTTTTGCAACTAATTTCACTTTAAATTTGCTGACTGAGCCATCTGTATTGTATTTTACTCTAAACAACCATTTGCTGCGAATTGATTTCTTGAATTAACTTATAACTTTAGAACTTATAACTTTTAAATATGTTTGTACATATTGTATGTACAATTTATGAATTTTTTTTAAAATAGAGCTACGTCATTAAAATTTAAAAAGGCATTTTTAAGGGTTTAGGATGTCAATAGCAAAATTCTTTCTTTTAATATATCAAATCTAAATTACTTGTGTGATATATATATATATATAAAGTTCGATCCACTTATTTTTTAATACACTCAATATCATATCCAAGCTAGTATTTAACTTTTTCTTATTAAATAAAAAAGTACTACATTCCCAAGCAAATGTTATGATTCAAACTCATATAAGACGAAAGAATATAAACATTCTTGGCCACTCGGCAAATCAATGAATCTCAAACTACTATTTAACTTTAAGTTGATGACTAGACCAACAAAAAAGCCTAACTAATACAATGTTAATTACTTTGAGAAATCAATTAAAACGTTTTGAAACTGGAAAATAGTGTGAAATTATATTAAAATCGAATGTTTCCTGTTATAATATAATTAATTGGTTTCGGTTGGATGATATATTTCATTTTTATATCCAAATTCATCATATCCACGTATAATCGATTTTAAAGCTAATCGGAAGCATCGGGCAACTTCATTTATTGTACGTTATTTAGTTAGTTGGTTGGATGTTAGCTTTCAATTTTGATGAACATTAATGCATCAGTGGTCCTAAAAATTCGTTGCTCAACAAAATAATGCTTTGAAGTGTGTTGGCAAAAGAGTGATGAACTTCTCTTTTCCAAAGGGAAATGAAATGTTTCGTTAGACTTGTTGCAAGTTCAAGTGTTTACGGGACAAAAATATTCTCCTTCTTAAATACCTTTTCTATGTTTCAACGTTAAAAAATTAAATCTTAAGCTATGGCTTTAAATTTCAAACACTAAACCCTAAAATATATATTTTATCCAGATTTTTTAACTCTAATCTTAAATCATAACCTTAAATAACCATAAACTTAAATTTCTAGTGTGGAGACATAAATAGAGACACTGAAAATAAACAACGAATTTCTATTTGTTTTTACCATCGTCTTGCTTTGTTTCCATAAAAAAGAAACATTTTAAGAAGGCATAGAATTTGCCGCTTTAAGAGTAAAATTTTTGAGTTAGTCAAGTTGATTAATTCTATTTTATAACTCAAACTTTATTTGAATTATTTTTGAGCTGAGTCGAGTTGTTCGAGTCTCTTTTCAAATTTAATTGTAAATATCTATAATATTATGATACTAATTGATTCCAATTTAAACGACTTTCTATAACCATATACGCTATACATACACACACACACACATATATATATACATCTTTATATTTTTCATATGTAATATGCATATATCAAGCAAAGTTGATGGACTGACTCAAACTTGAAAATTGATCCACTAATTATTAAATTCTTTTGAGTTATTCAAGTCTTATTTTATAACTCAAACTTTATTTAAAATATTTACGAGATGAGTTGAATTTATAAAGTTGCTATTTAAATTAAATCAAATGAAAAAATTAACTTTTAAAATCGAATTGAATTTTACACACATGAACATAATCTTGGACGTTATTGCCAATTAGGTATGGGTATAATTTTTTTTAATCTAGATTACCAACGAAAGGAATATAAAGGAATCACACTTTATACAAGAGAAATACAATACATAACAAAACAACAAAAACATAAAGGTATGAAAGACGTTAAAATATCAGACCAAACATTATCGGAAGAAATTTTCTGAAATAAAATCAAGAAAAACTTTGCCTTGAGTGCTCTTTGAATATAGCAAAAATTCTTCCGCTACTTATTCTTGGCATGTCGGCACAACCACAAAAGATAATCATAACATGTATAGAACGACCTCCTTCGTTGAAAACCGCTCGTCACTCAAAAGACAGATTACTATTATGAAGACAGACAAAAATTGTTAAAAAGCATACGAAAAAACTGTTACTAAACAGATAAAAAAATTATCATAAAAGTAAATTTGAATAAAAATCCGACAAAAAAAAAAGTAGAAGTGGAGAACTCTCGTATATTTAAGAATGTTCACCTACCGAGGTATGGGATTGATAGGCGATAGTTTTGGATGATAACGCTCAAATCATCCAATCAAAAATCAAGATTAATGGTAGATAACACATGAGACTAAGCTATGTACTAAAACAATACAAAGGTCATCAGCTCTCAATTGATTTTGTGAGATAAAATATTCAAATTTTTAAATGATGTTAAGGGTTCGATATTGTAAATAAAATTAGTTAAATTGTAAAGATTGTCCTTATAATTAGTCTTTATAATTTTCGGTGCAAATCAATCGATCAATTAATTAATTAATTAAAATACAGTTTTGGTTTTTATATTGTGTTTTGTTTATGCTTTTCTTTTTATATTTAACGCTTCAAAGTTAGAAATTTAAATTATAATACTTAAATTTATTTGGTTCCCCCTATATACGATGATAACTTAAAATGATAGCTATAAACTTTTATTGTAATTTTAGATATTTTTTCAACGATTTCTATTTAAAATAAAATGGATTCATAAAGTCTTGATGGAATCAATAAAGATGATGGACCATCTTCGTATCTATCTTGTATAGTTTTTTCAATTAAATAGAGAAATAATTGTATTCTTAAAATAAATGTTCGGATTTGAATTAATATTGTATAAAATTTTAATTAAATTTAATGAAGTAATTTTTAGTTAATCATATATAATATTATATTTTGTATTGATTGATTATGACTCTGTCAATCAAACGAGATAATTCACAATTTCATTTGTCAATAATATTCATCTAATTTAATCGTGTCTAATTGTGGAAAATAGAAAAGTGTGAGTAAGCGTATTTGGCCAGTTGATCAAGTTGCCCATCTTTGTTCCCTATTTTTCTGGATTCTAGATTTATTAAGAACACTTTTTTTTTTAGAAATTTCTCCTTTTCTTCCTTCTATGTAGGATTAAAATTAAGCTTTGTAATTTTTTTTTGAAAAAGAGTAAATATAAGAAGAGAAAGGAGAAAGAAATTGTTGTCTCCAGCCGATGAGTCCATATCTAATACTTACACCATGTTCAATGGATGTTCATCATTGGACCACTTGAGCACCCCACAAACCCTTCAACATTAAATCCAACTTAAAAAAGCAAAAAATCATAAAAATAAAGCAAAGTAGCAAACTATATAAAAAGTTTTTCTATTTGATATATGTTTAAATTTTTATATTTGTCTTGAAAACATAAATATCTCTTTATGAAATAAAAGATGGCTCTTTTTGGTAATTAGCTGATTGTTAATTGTATTAACTGATTTGACTAGCATATTGTATTAGCCGGTTGTATAAAAGTGTTTGGTAAAATTAATTGATAGCTTATAAATGTTAGATTATTTAAACAAACAAAATGACATATAAGGACATGATTATATCCAATACTTGTTTGAATAATTTATTAGTTATCAATATTTTGTATCTAATTAATATTAATTAGATTTATAAAAATTACTTTTAATATAAATTTTCTAAACATATTCGAATGATTTATATATTAATTTATTAATTAATAAATTTAAATACACATATAAATATGTGATAATGAAAAGAAAAAAAATAGGATTAACTTATAAATAGTGTGAGAAAATATTTAATTTAGGTTATTTGACATGGCTGATATCTTATTTTTAAACGAACCATCCCAACACTGAGCTTCATAAATAATATAATTTATATAAAGTATGATATGTACATAAAACTTTAATAAAAAAACATGCAAAGAGAGTATTGACGGAACATAGGGGTGATTTTTGGGGTGGGCCTTTGCCAACTTTTTTTAATAGTAATAAAATAGAAATTTTAGGAAAAAAATAAAATTAGTTCCATAATTCTTTTAATTTTTAAAATTTTATTATATTCCCTTAAAATTTTAATTTTATTATAATTTTTTTTATAAATTTTTAGTTCCGCTTTTGAATGAAAGAATTGGTATGAGCAAGTGTGGAGATTATAAAAATGAAAAAAGTAAGAAAGAATTTAAATGGGATTATATTCTAACGCTAGTCATTTCTGTTGGAATATATATTCATTAATGGCATTGGAATCCAACTCCTATGAAACAAGATACTCATAATTAAAAGGCTTAACAATTAAATAATTGTCTAAATTATATATGTATCTTATTTTTTATGTTTAAATTATTTTTCGCTCTAAATAAATGCTTAAATTTTTATTTCGGTCATTTTAGGCGTCTAACCGTTAACTACCGTTATTTTTTAAAAAATATTATTTTATTTTATTTCATTTAAACTTTAATTTATTTGTAACTTAATTTTTAAAAATCCCTTTAAATTTCTCAAAACTCACAAAATGACCCACAAATTTGAAATCCATAACTTCCCCAGCCGATTCTGCCATCGATGGTCACGCCGTTGCTCACCATATTCATCGGCGGACCACCTCGATCATTCCCTCAACCACTTAAATTTGAAGTCAAACTTGCGAAAAGGAAGCCGGACGACACACCAACCGTCGGTTGCCAACGATGGGTGGTTGGGAAAAATGCTTGTGGTGGTCCGGCGGTAGAAGCGGTGGTATTCGGCAAGGCAGTCAACAATGACAATGAAAACAATTTGAGGATTTTTTGTTTTGAGTTAGGGATTTGAGACTATTTTGTAAAAATTTAAAATTATTAATTTTTTAAAATTTAAAATTTTATTTAAAAATTAATTAAAAGAAAATAAAAATTAAAACATGCCACATGTCACTTTATAATTAGCTAATATTTTTTTAACAATCAAGCATCTAAAATGTCTGAAATAAAAATTTAAATACCTATTTAAAGCGAAAAGTAATTTAAGTACCAAAAATGAGTCACGACCCACGAGTATAGTTTGGGCACCTATATAACTATTAAGCCTAATTAAAAAGGGATAAGAAATTAACTGCGTAGTGAATATGACGTGGACGTGGACGTGGAGGTCCCAGCCAGCGCCCAGCAGTGCACAAGCACTAGCAGCGGGACCATATCTCATAGTTTCTTTCTTTTTTAAATGCAAGTGGGAAGCAGATGCAATTATCTTCCACATAAACATTGAATGGAGACATTCTTTGATTGATATGCTAATACGTTGTTTGTGGTCTTAATTGATAAAATTTATTTATTTTATTTTAACTTTTAAATAATTATTTATTTTTTATTGACATGTAGGTAATAGTTAAAAGTTTAACTTAAAAAAATGAGATAGATAAACTTTATTAGAACATGAATAACGTGGTGAGCCGAATCCATCTAATAATTTTTCGTGGCGCACAAAAAAATTAAGAGAGTGGCTCCCTCGTTCTATTTAAGTTAAAGGATTCAAATGTTATCTTAGGGATCTTTTTTTGACAAAACAACAATTTAATACCTAAAATTTAAATAAAATATCAATTGATCCATAAACTCTTTTAATTTCACTTTTAGACCACATTATGTTGTTTTGGCCATTTTCTTCTGCCAGTGATACCTCTGATCACCTCTATCCCCGTCCCTTCTCACCACATTTATCTAAAAATATATGAAGATGAAATCTGGGTTTTTTTTTGGTACAAATGCTGATTATATCTTGATATATAACACGCACAAGAAATCTCGTTGCGATATTATCATGGACAGAGCTGCATTGGCAATAGTAGGGGATCTTGCCCCACATCAAATCTTGACTCCGTTCTTAAATACTACATAAATAAGCAAGCCCTGTTTATGTAAAAGAAGCAGACGTTTGTCAAGTCCCACCAAAATTTGGGGAAGATTTTCTTTAAGAGAAAGGCAACAATCCTTTTTATTACAAAACAGGGTATCAAGAGTACAACAAAATTGTAAATCGAAGAACCTAATTAAGCATTGCAAAACAAAATTGGCCATTACAACATTGGCTTTTAGTCTTGTTCTAGTTTACCAGCAGATAGTTAACACAAAAGATCCTTCAGAAACAAAGATGAGATCAAAAACATTTACAATGCAAGGAATGAATTGTCGACATATGATACGACTATTTCTGTAACAATTTCTCAGCAAACCCACCAGTGACCAAGGGCGGATCCAGGATTGAACTACGAGAGGCAGACCGATTAACTTTGAAATTAATATGGTCTTAAAAAGTAATTAAACCATAAAAATTAGAAGAGTTTAGGTTTAATTTTACAGATTTTAAAATGAAAAGTGTTAAAAAGTAATTTAAAAAATGAGATATAACTTCTAATTTTATTAATTTTAGATTACAAAATCCTAAAAAAATAATAAACCATAAAATTTGAGAGGGTCAAGGGAGGGGAAATGGCTTAATTATAATTGTTTCAAAATTATTAGGGTCTAAAATACAATTAATCCATCAAATTGGGGAGACAATTACTCCTCCCAAATTACACGTCGTTCTGTCCCTGCTAGTAACGTCGATCTAGACGTAAAAAATTTAACCAAAACGGGTAAAATGTTTAACAAAGAGTGTTAAAACTATGAAACATACACTTTCAAGTAATTTACATGCATCAACTAAAATAAGTACACAATGAGCATCCGAGACAACACTTTGGACATTCTTCTTTGTCATAGAAACCAAATTGTGCATTTTCTTCTTCGTAACACTCTAGAGTGTCATACATTATCGTATGTAAAAAAGGGGACGAAGATGGACGTGGTCAGAGGCAGTATTGGTCAAGGTAATGGCAAGGTGGTATAAAAGTGAGGTGGAAAAAGTTCAGAGGTCAATTTGATATCTCGTCTAAACTTTAGGGTTCAAGTTAAAAAAATTAATCATTCTGATTAAAGTGTCATGTCATCAAATTAACGTAAATTAACGACTTAATGAGCAAAATTTAATGAATTAATAACCTAAATGACCAAAACATAATTTTTTCAAAATCAAACAGAAAGAACAAAAGAGAATTATACTATTGTTTACCCCTGTTCTTTTTAAATAAGCTAAGAGGTATTGTCATCGAACCATAATTATATTAACAGGTAAGTTACTATTTTGTAAAATAATAATAATAAGTGATATTTTAATAACTTTTATAATCAAATTTACCAAACAACTATTTACATATTCTTTTTTAATGTCTTTATATTCATTTTACAAGTAACAAACCACATATTTTAAGCAACAAAAAGAAAAGCATTCCAGCAGTAACTCGCAAGTGGAAGAGGATAAGTGCAATTTGAAGAGATAGTGGGAAAGCTGAAAGCATGCTTTCGAATGTAAAATTCTTAAAAAAAAAACAAAGAAATTGTCGGTGAATTATAGATTTTTCATGTTTTTTTTTTCACACAAACATTCAATTTTAATATTATTTACAGACCTAACACTTAAAATATATTTATTTTCAATCTAAAACTCATAAAATTCAATTTTAGAATCCGTAAATAGTATTTAAAACGGAATTTTTTGGGGGAAAAAGTCTTTTTTTGGAGAGACTGACAAGCCAAGTTAAGAGCAAAGCAAAGCCCCCCCTCAAATCTGAATAACCTTAAACTAAAAGTTACTTGTGTTTCCATTTCTGTACTTCCAAAACCAAACTCTCTCCTGCAATAATCGCAACAAAAATTAACCCAAAAAAGGGAAGCAAAATAGAGCTTATCTTTGTGCTTGGAAACTCTCCTGTAATTGGCATCAAATCAGAAAAGAAATGAACGGCGGTGATGCTGAGGCGCAGTACATACGGAGACACCACAGACACGACATTAGAGACGACCAGTGCTCCTCTGCTCTTGTCAAACACGTCAAAGCTCCTGCTAATCTCGTAAATTCCTCTCTCCCCTCTTTCTTTCCGGATCTGCTAAATTTATGTTCATGTCTGAAATTTTACAGAAAACTGTTCTTACTTTTTATAATAATTTTATTGCAACTAATAACAGTGGTTACGGATTTGATTAAATTATGAAAGGTATGGTCGTTGGTAAGGCGGTTTGATCAGCCGCAGAAGTACAAGCCGTTCGTAAGCAGGTGTATAATGAAAGGGGACCTCGGAATCGGTAGTGTTAGAGAAGTCAACGTTAAATCCGGCCTTCCGGCCACCACCAGCACCGAACGATTAGAGCTTCTCGATGACGAAGAGCACATCCTCGGCATCAAAATCGTCGGCGGCGACCACCGTCTCAGGGTAAAACAAAGAAGAACCATTCCTTCTCCTTTATTTCTTTTTTTTTTTAACTTGAAAGAATAAAAACTAAAGAGTAGAATTTTATTCACTGGATTTTTTTGACAGAATTATTCTTCAATCATAACGGTCCATCCGGAGGTGATGGAGGGAAGGGCAGGGACAATGGTGATCGAATCATTTGTGGTGGACGTGCCAGAAGGGAACACAAAGGACGAAACGTGTTACTTCGTGGAGGCTCTCATCCGATGTAATCTCAAGTCGTTGGCCGATGTTTCGGAGAGGATGGCCGTGCTGGACCAAACGGACCCATATTTTCTTGCCATTTAATCCGGTTCAGGGTTTCCCCCCAATAAGTCTAAGATGGGGTTCTGTTTCTTTCTTTTTTCCCACTGTTTATGGCAATCTGGGTTTTGTCCAGTGGTGGTATTGTACGTTATTATGTATGTAAATACTTATGTAAGAATATGAGCAACGATGCAACCTGCGGGATGGATTTGGAGAAACATTTTTAAGTTTTGCCTTTGGTTTTTACATTTTGGTACGTTTTTTTTCTTGTTTGGGTGAACCCTGCGGGTACAGTAAACAGATGCACCAAAGAGTAAAAAGGGATCGCTTTTTGTGTCATAAAGTTGCAGAAACCATTAGGCCAACTCAAAGATCTTTGTGACGACTTTTGGTCTAGTTTTTAAGAGTTTAGACCTACCACGCTAGCAAAGTTCCTCTGGTTTAACCAATCACTCATCTTTGCTGACGCGAACTTCCAACACGAACCCATGCTAACTGCTAACCTATGTTTTGTTTTTTTCTATCCAAGACAGGTATTGCTTCTAGATAATCGTTAGCGATTCCCTTGCCAATCTAAAAGCATGAGCTTCCAGGTTGATGTATTTTCCTGGACAAAGTGGTGGTTTCCACCTACCATTGACTTTTACAATGATATGATGGTTTTAGAGCAGGGGACAATGCCATGGTTACTGGTTAGTGGTTAATCAACCGAGTTTGAACGAACAAGTCTATGTTCGTGTTCGTTTATTTATTTGTGAATGTGTTCATGTTCGGTTCGTATTTGTTTATTTAGCGTTCACGAACTTGTTCGTTTAACGTTCGTGAACATGTTCGTGTAACCTTCGCGAACATGTTCGTATAGCCAAAATGGTGAAATTACACCACTAGTCCTTAAACTTCACAGTTTAAACTCCATAGTCCACCTTGTGTTCAATTTAGTCCTTATCTTTACCAATATTTAAAATGTAAAAAATAAAAAGAAAATGAGAACAGGATAAACAAGTCGATAAATGAGCTTGTTCGTGAACATAAACAAACCGAACTCACCTTTGTTCGTGTTCTTTCGTTTATTAACCGAACATAAAAGTTTTGTTCATACTCGTTTATTTAACTTAATAAACAAACGTTATACGAACAATTCACGAATAGTTCGTCGAACGTTTTGTTCATTTACACCCCTAACAACGGCGAGCCCTCTTCAAATCCCATAATTAAGTGAATAAAATCCGCACGTTTCTTTCCTGTGTCCCTTTGTATGTCTCACCAATAATTTTATACCATATGTGTAAATGATTTGTTTTCACTATTTTACTTTGTTATTTTTTTTTTGATAATACACATAACAAAATACACTTTTATTAAGGCATACAAAGGCATACAAAGAGACACATAAAATAAGCGGAAAAATTATGTTGTTAGGTTGAGTCATTGTTCCATAAATAGTTAGCATAATAATCATACATTGTGATCAAAGTTGAGTCCTTTGTTATTTCTTATTGCTACATTTAACCCAGACTTCTCTTACAAAACAAATGAATAAACAAATAAATTAAACGAGAGGATTATTGACAATAGAGAGCAACATAAGATTAAGGTTTATATCGTAAATAACTATTTAAAGTATATCAACCTTTTTATTTAGGTACTTAAAATGTTTTTTTGATCAAAATAAGTATTTAAAATATTTTTTCGTCAAAATAAGTACTTAAAATATATTTTCCGTCAAAATAAGTATTTATTTTGACTAAAAAATACTTTAAGTATGTAATTGAAAAAGTTAATATACTGCAAGTACTTGTTTTTAATATTAGCCAAAAATTAAACGGTAAAGTTATATGCTTCACGTAAATTCAGATTAGAAAGAAGATACCCGCCACATCTTTCTGGCACCTTGGGTAGTTTGCAAAGAATATCCTGCTGCATGATTCATCCACAAACATTTGGTTTGCTATGGCAAATTGGCAACATATAAGTATTTTTGTAGTAAGATAGGATTACAGTTGCAACCAATACATTTGTATTTACATAATATTTCCGAATGTTGAGTGAAGCTGCTATAGACTGCTAACGGTTCTCTCTAAGGAAGTTGCTAGTATAGTTAGATGGTTAGAAGGTTGTTAGGAGGTTGTTAGCTCTTAGGGTTTAACCTAAAGCTTAGTGTATATATACACTATACTTATATTGTAAATGATATGAAATGGAAATTAGTTTCCTCTAAACATTTCTCAATCTTGTTAATATTCCAATATGGTATCATTCGCCAATGTTGCTTGAGCTTGTTATGAGTTCTTGTTTTTTCGTTTTTCTTTCCGATCTTGGTTCGTTTTCTTCCGCTGCTGTAGTTCACGGTTCTCACGAATCATTTTTTCTTTCTTGACAATGTTTACCAACAAGAAAATCAACGTTGTGCTCGATGAGATGAATTTTCTGCTTTGGAAACATCATGTGTTGATGATTGTGCGTAGTCATAAGTTGGAGAAGTTGATGACCGGAACGATGCAGGCTCCGTCAGAGACAATTCGAGCCGCCGATGGCACAACCACTCCAAATGAAGAATATGAGGATTATGTTGCCCAGGATAGTGCTCTTGCATCATGGTTGTTGTCTACAATTAGCTCTCATCTCCTTCCTCAATTTGTTGGAGCTGAGACAACTACTAAAGTTTGGACCATGGTGCAGAAGTTCTTTTCCAATCGTTCCACTACATCAGTGATAAGCTTGCATTATAAGCTCTGATCCATCAAGAAAGGGGATGAGACGATGCATGTGTATCTCACCCAGATCAAAGAGGTTTGTGATGCTTTGGTTTCTTGTGGGAGTGCGATATCAGATGTCGAACATGTGGCTAGTATACTTAATGGTCTACCTAAAAATTATCAACCGTTTATGGCTGTGATAACAACAAGTAAAGAGATTGTTTCATTTGATCATGTTAGGCCCCTGTTGATTGATGCGGAAGCTTAGATTGTTGGCTTCAATGCTCAGAACAATGATACTTTGCCTCTTAGTATCAATGTGGCTCATGGGACTGGAGGTGTTAGTGGCTCTCGAGGTCAATTTGAATATCGTGGTGGTCATTCTCAGAATTCTAGAGGGTCCTATGGTCAAAGAGGACATCGTAGCCAACAATATACAACTGGAAGGTCCAATGGTATAGGACGTGGTAGTCGTTTCAAGATTCAGTGTTAGATTTGTGGCAAGATTGGGCATTTGGCAGGGCGCTGCTGGTATAGGTTTGATGAAGACTTCAATGCTGATTTTGATCAAGAAGATGGTGGAGTAGGAAATGTGCAGCTAGGTGCTTATGATGAACCAGCATCGCATGTCCGTGATCAAGAGCCTCCTCAAGTGAATGTTGCCTCCGTGTTGAGTGGATCGCAAGATCGATATTGACCAAGAGGGGGGTGAATTGGAAATTTAAAGGTTTTGTGGTGGAAATTGCAAATTAAAAATAATAGACAAGGGATTTAAAGTGGTTCAAGTTCCAAATGAACTCTACATCCACTACCTTAGCTTCACTAAGGATTTGCAACAATTCCACTAATTGCTCTTCCCCTTTTCTAGGACAAGGAGGCAACCCTTACAATTTTGGTTGATTTTTCTACCCAAAAATCAACCCAATCCTCACACAAGTGAACAAAGAAATTTGTTGGCTAATAAGGTATCTCTCAATACAAATGATAGCCCAATTACAAGCACTCAACCCAATTGAACAAAATATGAATGAAGATTACAATTGGGATTTCTAGACAAAATAGGAATTTTGGCACAATTTCTTGGATTTGATGAGTAGGTGTTTTCTTGAAGATCAATAGTTATTGCAGTAGCTTTTGGATGTGTCTTTTATACCTCCTCATTGATTTCTAGCCGTTTGGGTGGTTGGGAACATAAATGGAGCCGTTGGAACCCTCTCTTACCACCATAAATGCACTTCTGCAGCTACCGGTATCGGTACGCGGGAAGGTGTATCGGTACCTGTCTCAGAAAAGAAAGAGCCGTTGTGTGCAATAAATGAGGGGTATCGATACGCACGTAAGCGTATCGGTACGGGGTATCGAAACGGCAAGGGCCGTATCGATACGGGTCAACGACCTTTTAAAGTTTGGTTACCAACCAACTGACATCAACGATCATATTTTTAAACCGACTTAATATTTAAAAATTATAAAGCCCGTATCGATACGAGGGTTAGTCGTATCGGTACGCTATTCAAACTCTTTGAATTTTAACACAGGGGCGTATCGATACGAGGGTTTAGGGTATCGATACGGGTTCCGACAGTAACCAAGTTTTGCAAAAAGGTATCGATACGCTTGGAAGTGTATCGATACTCCTGGACGATTTTCAATGGTTTTGCCTTGGAACACTTAGAAAATATTTTGAGTTTGAGTTTTATAAATCAGTTTTAAAGTGTTGGTGTTTTAAAACTTATTAAGGGACTTATAAAAACAATTTTAAGTTTTACAAATTGATTCTTAAAGATCTAATTATATCAAAATCAAACATAGGTTTTACAATCTCCCCCTTTTTGATATAACAAAACTAAAACTTAAAATTTTTGATATTTTTGAAAAACCTTTACAAAGTTAACTCCCCCTTAATATAAGCTTGGTAACCTTTGAATTAAAATCAAAATATTTGAAGTGTGAGCTAGTTTCTTCTCCCCCTTTTTGTTAGATCAAAAATTCTTTGAGACAATTAAGTGCATAAAGAAATCAAAGGTATAATAAGCAACATAGATTTTATTCATTATAGCAACATACTTAAAATCCAAACAAAGGTAAAAGAGAAATCAAAGCATAGGTTTTAATCCTAAAACAACCTTAATCCTAAGAGCATAAAACATAGGTGCATAAAATAGAAAATCCTAAATGATATGCATGACAAACAAGAAGAAACGTCTAAGCATCGTCTTCTTCGTCTTCATCATCTTAATCATCATCTCCCAAAGGCTCATTAGTGCGCATACTATTACGCCACTCATCATGGAAAGCGGCAATGGAAATATTCAAAGAATTGTGCCCGCTTTCAAGAGATGTGAGGCGATTCTCCATACCCGTCATCCTAGTATCAAAGGTAGTTTCCATTGAAGTAAGACGAGTATTCATGTCCGTGCGCAACCCGGTAAATTGCTCATTAAGATAGGTCATGAGAGCATCCATGTTGGGTTGTTGGACTTGAGGAGCTTGAGGAGGTTGAGCTTCTTCGAAAACGGCAGCGGCTTCCGGTGGTAACTCGGTAAGACGTACCCATTCACCATTGAGATAATGAAATTTTGCCCGAGCAAGAGATCGCTCATCAATGGGATCGGTGAGAGGAGTTGGGTAGTCATAGGAGCAATCAATATCTTTTTTAAGAAAGAAATAACTCAAAGCCGTACCGTATGTGAATGAGGTGACTTGAGATGTGTTATGCTTTTGCACGAGGTAGACGATCTCCGCGAACATGAGTCGAGCAAGATTTGGTCGCTTTCTCTCACGGAAGCACCGAATCCAAAAATCATCCACTTGACGGATGGTGGAATACTTTCCTCCGGAGGGACGGAACCACCAAGACACCATCAAATGTAAGATCCGGTCTTGAGCATTTAGGGCGGTGACGGATCCATGAAGAACATGCCCCAAAGCATGCTTATTGTCAAGGCCTTCATCATCTAATTTGAAAACCTCACAAATGGATTGGACATCAAGAATAATTTTCTTCCCCATGAGGTAAGAGCGAATAGCAACCACTTCCCCATTACGACTAATACATTTGGCATTAGCATAGAAAATCAAAACCAAAAGGCGATAGAAAAACCCGGGAATAGAGATAAAATCCATGAAGTTCCATCGACGAAATAAAGGTAGATATTCAAACTTAAAACGCTCGAAGTCGAGAAAAGGAACGGAGATTACCCTTTCGGCACGGATCTTATAATTCTCATATTGACGAAAGTGAGCTAGACCCGAATTGCCATTGAAGCATTGATCATAGATGATGGAATAGTTTGGACGAGCAATTTCTTCAATGGTGGAAGATTCACCGGCTTGGGTAACCCTTAAACGCTTCCTCAAAGGTTCTTTTGGTGCCATGATCTAAAATAGAGATTAAGCAAAGAGGATTTCTTCAATTTGAGTAAAAATCAAGGTAAAAAAAATTTAAAAAAATCTTAAAAGAAAATTTCAAGAAAATTTTTGAAGAAAACAAAGGTTTTGATAAAAAGATGAAACAAAAATAATCAAAACAACAGAAAAAATTGAAAAAGAAAAAAGAGAGAGATTACCTTGATAGAAACTTGGAAGATTGAAGAAAAAAACTAGCACAAAGATGAGAAAAAGAGCACAAAGCCTTGCTTGATTCAAAAACTCTTTTAGATTTGAGTTGAGGTGTGAAAAATATGAAGGAGGAAGGGCCTTTTTATAGGCAAAAACGGCTAGGGTTAATTAGGTTTTGAAGAGTTTGAAATTAGGTAAAAGTTGAACTCATTAAAAGCTAATTTAATGCCATCAGCGCAGTCGAGTATCGATACGCCCGATGGTGTATCGATACGAGGATAGAAGAGACTTTTCCGCAAAAATGCTCGTTGGAAAGTCGTATCGAAACGACCTGTATCGATACGAGATTAATCGTATCGATACCCGTGAAGCGAAGAAAATTCTGGGAAACTGAATGAAGAACAGGTATCGATACGCGTAGAGTCGTATCGATACTGTAAGCCCAAAATTACATATTTGGTTCAAAGAACAACCAAAGGCTCGAACTTAACATCTCCTAAAGGTATGCAAATGATGTATGAGCAGTTTTAAGCATATTTTAACAGAAGCATACTCCCCCTAACTATAGGCATGGATGAAATTAGGAGTCTAAGCATACAAACATGGCATTTCCCAAGATCAAGCATATTTAAGCACAAAAGAGGTCCTAAAAGGTCAAGATAGGCTAGCTAGACCTAACTCTCTCCTTAGGGACCAAAAACGCTCTTTGGCTAAGGGTTTTGTAAATATGTCCGCTAATTGATTCAAGGTGTCTACATACTCTATAACCACATCTTCCTTAAGGACATGATCTCTAATGAAATGATGTCTTATTTATATGTGTTTGGTTCTAGAGTGTTGGACGGGATTTTTAGTTAGACATATTGCACTAGAGTTGTCATATTTTAGGGGTATGGTTTCAACTTTAATTCCATAATCTAAGAGTTGTTGCTTCATTCAAAGGACTTGAGCACAACAACTCCCTAAGGATATGTACTCGGCTTCGGTGGTAGATAAGGCTACACTATTTTGTTTCTTAGAGAACCAAGATATGAGCATACTACCTAAGAATTGACAAGTTCCCGAAGTACTTTTCCTATCAATTTTGCAACCCCCATAATCTGCATCCGAGTAAGCATGAAGGTTGAAGGTAGAGTCTCTAGGATACCAAAGACCTAAACAAGGTGTGTCTCTAAGGTATCTAAAGATTCTCTTAACGGCTATAAGGTGAGACTCTCTAGGACTAGCTTGAAACCTAGCACACAAGCAAACACTAAACAAGATATCCGGTCTACTTGCAGTAAGGTAAAGCAAAGATCCAATCATAGAACGATAAAGCTTAGAGTCAACACACTTACCTCCTTTATCTTTGTCAAGCTTTGTAGATGAGCTCATAGGAGTGGCTTGAGGCTTTGCATTCTCCAAGCCAAACTTCTTGAGCATATCCTTTATGTATTTTGCTTGGTTGATGAAGGTGCCATCCTTCTTTTGCTTGATTTGGAGTCCCAAAAAGAATGAGAGCTTCCCCATCATACTCATCTCAAATTCACCTTGCATTAACTTAGCAAACTCTTGACAATGACATTCATTAGTAGAACCAAAAATAATAACATCAACATAAATTTGAACTACTAAGATGTCATTTTTGTACATTTTTATAAAAAGTGTAGTGTCCACCTTACCTTTTTCAAATCCTTTTTCAATCAAGAAATTTAAAAGTCTTTCATACCAAGCTCTAGGAGCTTGTTTTAAACCATAAAGAGCTTTGGTAAGTTTGAAAACATGATTTGGAAATTTTGAATCTTCAAAACCTAGTGGTTGTTCCACATACACTTCTTCATTTATAAAACCATTTAAAAATGCGCTTTTAACATCCATTTGAAAAAGCTTGAAATTATGATAACATGCATATGCAAGAAACATCCTAATGGCTTCCATTCTAGCTACGGGTGCATAGGTTTCATCAAAATCTATTCCCTCTTCTTGAGTGTAACCTTGTGCTACAAGTCTAGCTTTATTTCTTACAATGTTACCACTCTCATCTAGCTTGTTCCTAAAGACCCATTTAGTTCCTATTGTAGATTGATTACTAGGCCTATCAACTAATGTCCAAACATTGCTTCTCTCAAATTGATTTAACTCTTCTTGCATAGCCATAATCCAAAAGTCATCTTTTAATGCTTCTTTAATATTTTTAGGCTCTATGCATGAGATAAATGCAACATGGTTCATTAATCTAAGAGAAGAACGAGTGGTTACCCCTTGGATGGATCACCCAAGATTTCACCATCTTTGACATAGTTCAACTCCCTTGGGTAGCTCACTTCCTTTTCCTCAATAGCCAAGTCCTTTAAGGCTTCAAGAGGTGGATCTTGTGAGTCCTCTTCCTTTGTTGGAATCTCAACCTCCTTTGAAGTTTGACCTCCATAAAAGGCATTTATGATCCCTACATCATCATCATCACAATAATCCTTCCTAGGAAGGAGGTTATCATCGAATACAACATGAATAGATTCTTCTACTACTAAAGTTCTTTTGTTAAATACTCGATAGGCTTTAGAGGTTAAAGAGTAACCTATAAAAATGGCTTCATCACTTTTTTCATCAAATTTACCTAAGTTGTCTTTTCCATTATTTAAAACAAAACACTTGCAACCAAAAGGGTGAAAATAGTTAATGTTAGGCTTTTTAGATTTTAAAATCTCATAAGGTGTTTTCTTTAAAATTGGCCTAATCATTACTCGATTTACAATGTAGCAAGCGGTGTTTGTGGCTTCCGCCCAAAAATATTTAGGTAAATTGTTTTCACAAAGCATAGTTCTAGCCATTTCTTGTAAAGTTCTATTTTTCCTCTCAACTACCCCATTTTGTTGAGGAGTTCGAGGAGCCGAAAAATTATGGCTAATACCATTTTCATTTAAAAAATCTTCAAACCCTAAATTTTGAAACTCAGTTCCATGATCACTTCTAATATGTGAAATTCTAAGTTCAAGATCATTTTGGGTTAATTTTGAAAATGTGATGAATTTTTCCAAAGCCTCATCTTCAGTACTTAAAAAGAGAACCCAAGTAAATCTAGAAAAATCATCAACAAGTACAAAAGCATAAGACTTACCACCCAAGCTCATAGTCCTAATTGGCCCAAATAAATCCACGTGGATTAGTTGTAAGCATCTACTAGTAGAAACATCATTAATGGATTTAAAGGAAGACCTATGTTGTTTACCCTTTGAGCATGCATCACAAATTTTATCTTGGGTAAACCTCTAACTAGCTTTAGAGAGACTAGTTTTTCCAAAACACTTATGCTAGCATGTCCTAGCTTCCTATGCCACAACCATGCATCATTTTCATTTTGAGCAACTAAGCATGCATGAGATGTATGAATGTCATCTAGATGCACCATGTATATATTCCCTATGCGATGACCTATGAGCATAATATTATTAGATTTAATGTCTACAATTTTGCATCCATTTTTATCAAATAAAACATTAAATCCTTTATCACACAATTGACTTATGCTCAATAAATTGTGTTTAAGACCATCGACATATAAAACATTTTCAATGAGAATAGTAGAGTGATTACCTATGGAGCCAATACCTTTAATGTGGCCTTTGGAGTTGTCACCAAATGTTACTACTCCTCCACTTTTTGGCTTTAGATCCATGAATCTACTCTTGTCTCCGGTCATGTGCCTCGAGCATCCACTATCAAGGTACCATGAGTTTTTGACTTTGTGCTTTGGCCTTGTAGCAATGCTCCCCCTACAAACAAAGATATTAAACTTTGGTTTTTGGTACCCAAATCATTTTGGGTCCATGAGTGTTAGCTCCAAAAACCTTGGTTCCCTTAGGAATCCAAGATGAGATAGCAATAATATTATTAGATTTTACAAGTTCCTTAGGAACCCATACACTTCTAATTCTTTTAGCTCTACTATGTCTAGGATAGTTACCTTGTTTGTAGTAGTTAGTCTTTTTCTTAGGTTGGTGTGTTCTAGAGGATTCTCCTACTTCATGCTTGACACTACCAACATTTTTTAAAGACTTTTTGAGCTCATTTAGCTCACCCAACACCTTTTGGTGTTCACAATTACATTGAGATAAAAGATTATTAAGATCAACATTTTCATCTTGAAAGAATTTTAGTTCATCTTTTAATCCTAATATCTTTTTCTCAAATTTTGAATTAGCTTGAGTAAGTGAGTCATTTTTCTCATTCAATTCTAGAATAATCTTTTTATTCCTAATGACCGACTCCTTATATTTCTCAACTAATTCATCATATACCTCTTGCAACTCATCATAAGCATCATTTAATTCTTCATAATCTAAAATAGATGAGTTAGAGGTTACCATGGAGGAATCTTCCTCAAGTGCCATGAGGCAAAGATTAGCCACTTCTTGTTCGTCATCCTCCGATGACTCCTCATCACTCCAAGTAGCAAGCTTGGCTTTGAGCTTCTTCTTCTTCTTCTCAAAGCCCTTCTTCTTGAGTTGAGGGCACTCCGAACGTATGTGGCCGGGTTGTTTGCACTCAAAGCAAATGATAGGATCCCTTCCTTCCTCTTTGTTCTTGCTTTTGAAGTCCATCTTCCTTTCGATTTTTCTTCCCCGGTTGGACCTCATAAAGCGTGAGAATCGTTTGGCTATCATAGCCAATTCTTCAAGTTCATCCTCCTCACTAGATGAGCTCTCATCATGTTGTGAAGCTTTAGCCTTGAGAGCTATTCCCATCTTCTTCTTCTTCTCAACCTCAAGCTTCTCTACTCTTTTCTCTTCTTTCTTCTTCTCATCTTCCCTTCCTTGCTTCATGATCTCATGAGTAAGGAGAGAACCCACAAGCTCATCAAGCTTCAACGTTTTCAAATTCTTTGCTTCGATGATAGCGGTTCTCTTCCCATCCCAAGACTCGGGAAGTGAATAGAGTAGCTTCCGGACAAGCTTGTCTTCCGGTATGATCTCTCCAAAGCCCTTTAGACCATTGACAATCGTGGAGAAACGATCAAACATCTTTGACACCGTCTCATCGGACTCCATCTTGAAATTTTCATAACTAAGATTGAGAATTCCAATCTTAGTTTCTTTAACATCATTGGTGCCTTCATAAGTAGTCTCAAGAGTGTCCCACACTTCTTTGGCGCTTTCAATTGATGAGACCTTTGAATAGATGTCCGGACCGAAAGAACAAAATAGCATGTGGAGAGCTTTATCATTAACTTGAATCTTTTTCCTCTCCTCTTCACTCATCTCCACTTTCTTCTTCAAAACCATCTTGCCTTCACCGTCTTGCTTCCATGGAATATATGGCCCATCTTCAATGACATCCCACACTAGATAGTCATTTGACTTGATGAATAGACGCATTCTATTCTTCCAAAAAGAATAGTTATCACCGTTGAAGAAAGGAGGCTTTGTAGTGGATTGTAACTCGTACATGCCGGAACCGGAGGTTGAAGTCATCTCTTGATATTTTGATGATCACACTCTTCCAAGGAACTCCTCTTGTGGTTGTTAATCCTCAAAGAGGTAGGCTCTGATACCAATTGTTGAGTGGATCGCAAGATCGATATTGACCAAGAGGGGGGGTGAATTGGAAATTTAAAGGTTTTGTGGTGGAAATTGCAAATTAAAAATAATAGACAAGGGATTTAAAGTGTTTCAAGTTCCAAATGAACTCTACATCCACTCCCTTAGCTTCATTAAGGATTTGCAACAATTCCACTAATTGCTCTTCCCCTTTTCTAGGACAAGGAGGCAACCCTTACAATTTTGGTTGATTTTTCTACCCAAAAATCAACCCAATCCTCACACAAGTGAACAAAGAAATTTGTTGGCTAATAAGGTATCTCTCAATACAAATGATAGCCCAATTACAAGCACTCAACCCAATTGAACAAAATATGAATGAAGATTACAATTGGGATTTCTAGAAAAAATAGGAATTTTGGCACAATTGCTTGGATTTGATGAGTAGGTGTTTTCTTGAAGATCAATAGTTATTGTTGTAGCTTTTGGATGTGTCTTTTATACCTCCTCATTGATTTCTAGTCGTTTGGGTGGTTGGGAACATAAATGGAGCCGTTGGAACCCTCTCTTACCACTATAAATACACTTCTGCAGCTACCGGTATCGGTACGCGGGAAGGTGTATCGGTACCTGTCTCAGAAAAGAAAGAGCCGTTGTGTGCAATAAATGAGGGGTATCGATACGCACGTAAGCGTATCGGTACGGGGTATCGAAACGACAAGGGCCGTATCGATACCTTTTTCTGAACTTAGCTCATTGTCCAAATCTGTATCGGTACGGGGGTTAGGCGTATCGATACGGGTCAACGACCTTTTAAAGTTTGGTTACCAACCAACTGACATCAACGGTCATATTTTTAAACCGTCTTAATATTTAAAAATTATAAAGCTCGTATCGATACGAGGGTTAGTCGTATCGGTACGCTATTCAAACTCTTTGAATTTTAACACAGGGGCGTATCGATACAAGGGTTTAGGGTATCGATACGGGTTCCGACAGTAACCAAGTTTTGCAAAAAGGTATCGATACGCTTGGAAGTGTATCGATACTCCTGGACGATTTTCAATGGTTTTGCCTTGGAACACTTAGAAAATATTTTGAGTTTGAGTTTTATAAATCAGTTTTAAAGTGTTGGTGTTTTAAAACTTATTAAGGGACTTATAAAAACAATTTTAAGTTTTACAAATTGATTCTTAAAGATCTAATTATATCAAAATCAAACATAAGTTTTACACTCCGCATCTCGTATTTTTTAGATTGCTGATTGAGGGGCCACACACCATGTAACACCTGACTCAGACAATATGCTATATTCTTTCAGTTACAATGGTCCAGGTAAAATCGTAGTTGGTAATGGGGTTAAACTTGATATTGCAAGAATGGGACAGTCTGTTCTTTTATCTTCCTTTCCTTCTCGAAAGCTTCTATTGCCTAACCTTTTGCATGTGCCACGAGTAACTAAAAATCTCCTTTCGGTGTCTAAATTTGTTAGAGACAATGGTGTTTTCTTTGAATTTCATGCATTGAGGTGTTTAATTCGTGATAAGGAAACATGGAGTGTGTTACTTCAAGGAGTTGAGAAAGATGGTCTCTATCAATTTGTTGTTGATTTGATTCAAGATGATGTGAATGTTGGTTGTAATATGGTTGAACAACAAACAAGTGATGTTAGTATAGGCAACAATTATGAACTATGGCATAGACGCCTTGGGCACCCTGCTCATTAGGGGTGTGCAAAAAAATCTGATTTAAGTAACCCGATCCGTTTGTTTAATGATCCGATCCGAAAATATGGATATCTGACCCGTTTTTAAATTTTCGGATAATTTGGACCAAATATCTGGTAAAAATGTCAGATTATCGGACCGGATACGGATCGACCTAAAAGTGGATTCAGATGATTTGAAAAACCGATTAAAAATTTAGGATTTTTTAGTCCTAGCCGGCTAGCCCAAGACCCAAAATTTTCTAATTGTAAGCTTTAGCCAACCCAATTAAAAATTAAAATCTCTCTCTCTCAAAAATTTCCCCCAATTCCCAAATCAAACTTCCAAATCTCCACCTTTAGCAGCCTCCACTCGCTCACCGTTGCCCTTCATCGATGTCGTAACTGCTCGCCGTCATTGCTCACGCCTCACTCCTCCGGTGACCAGCGGCTGGTCATCTTCTCTCACGTGCCACGAGTCACGACTCTGTCTCCTCCCACACTCTCAAGTCTCAACTCTCGATCAATGACGGGCCGAAACCTTCTCAAGGACCTGAACCTCCATCTCAATCCGAGGTAAGATTTCTATTTTTTACAGTTCTTTAAAAGAAGTAGGAGTTTCTAGACTTCTGTTTGTTCTTCATCGCGAGTCTCTTCTTTTTTTCAACTATTGAGCATTTAGTGAGATTTTTTTCGAAACGTTAGTTTCTAGACTTCTGTTTGTTCTTCATCGTGGGTCTCATCTCAAATATCTTGTTTTAATATATTCATGTTGTTAATCTGGCGCAACTGGAAGCTGCTAATAATGCTAAAGTTTTTTATGTTGTTCTGAACGATAAAATAAGAATTACAGAGGACCTAAGACTATAACCCAATATCAAACTGGTAATACACACATAATTGTCTATGATAATATATATTTAGGAGATATGAACATGAAAATATTTGGGAAAAGAATTTATCAAACACACCACCGGGCGGGCATCTAAAATATAGGTTCAAATTGAACAATACCCCTACATAAATGTATTAGAATAAACATTAAAAACTTGTGTAGTAACAACATAGGTTTTAAACCAACATACTATGTTTTTAATGAGAATTACCATACTGATTTTTAGTAGCACTAGATTCGATGCACTTACTACTGGTCTTTAGCTATTATAGGATTTTATTTCCTATAATTTTAAAGGTATATTAAGGCTGGTTTTTTTGGGGCTCACTTGACATATGTAATTCTTATCCTAGAAGTTTGAAGGGAAGAAGTTTGAAGTCTTAACTTTCTTAAGCAACAAAATGTTTCTTGTCATGTTCTTTGAGATGAGAAAATTGTTGCTTCGCGGATCAACTCTTAAATTGTTTGTGCTTCTATCATTTTCAGCCTTATCATGGCAGTTTGATGGAAAGCAGAATAGCCTGGCCTTGGTTAGGGAAGTTGTCTTGGATAAGTAAAAATATATTTTCTGTCAATATGAAGATTGAAAAATTACAATAATAATAATAATAACAAGTTATAATATGTGTATTGAGATTAGATATGTAAGGTGAAGCTTTTGCATGTATGTGATACTAGTTTTTTTAGCTTAGTGAATGTGAACTGGGTTATTAAAAGATGAGGTAGCTGGAGTTAGATATGTTTCTGGAAATATGTTGAAGTAGAAAGATTATAGGAGCTTTTGATTTCCTTCTTGACGTTTGGTAACTTGTTAAGATTAGATGTCTTAAATATGAGAATTATGATTTGATGCCTTAAACATGAGAATTATCATTTGATGTCTTGTTATTATTTGGTTGTAGAATATTACATCATCTTTTGATGAGAATGAAGATGGTGACTCTGTATTCCACCACTTTAGGGAAGAGGAAGAAAACATCCAAGTGGTTGGCTCATTTTTCGATTGATGAGGAAGATGCCTCTTATGCTTCTTGTAAGTATTGCCAACACCGTATTGGTTGTTCAACTAAAAATGGCACCACTCCATTAGCAAATCACATTAATAGGTGCAAAAAGTATCCCAAAATTTGGATAAGAAGCAAAAGTTGATCAATTTTGAAACTAAAACACTAGTAAATGAAGATGGAACTACTGAAACCGTTAATGTTCCAAAATTGTGGAAATTTGATAATGATTTGTGTAGGGAGAAGCTTGCTAAAATGCTTGTTGTGGATGAATTGTGTTTTGCTTTTCTTGAACGTGAAGGCTTTGTTGACTTTTGTAAGGCTTTAAATCCTCTCTTTAAGCTTCCTTCACGTACTACTGTCACTAGAGATTGTTATGCTCTCTTTATTGAACAAAGAAATAAGCTGAAAGTTTCTTTTAAGAACTTACATTCTAGGGTTTGTTTAACTACTGACACTTGGACATCAGGTCAAAATTTAAGCTACATGTGTTTGACTGCCCATTTTATTGATGATGATTGGAATTTACATAAGAGGATAATTAATTTTTGTCCTATTGCTAGTCATTTCAGACAACTTATTGGTACAACAGTTGAAAAATGTTTGATTGAATGGGGTTTGAAAAACATTATGCCTGTGACCGTAGACAATGCTAGCTCAAACGATTTAGCAATTGATTACTTAAATAGAAGACTTAACATTTGGGAGTCTAGTTTGTTGGAGGGTAAATGTTTACATATGAGATGTGCGTCTCATATTTTGAATTTGATTTTAAGAGAGGGTTTGAAAGAACTTGATTTGTCAATTATGAAAGTTCGAACTCTTGTGAGGTATGTTAGGTCTTCTCCTGCGAGGCTTCAAAAGTTTAAAACTTGCATAGAAGAAGAAAAGGAAGACAGTAAAAGCCTTATTACTTTAGATGTTGAAATAAGATGGAATTCAACCTTTTTAATGCTTGAAACTACAATCAAGTTTAAAAAGGCATATGCTAGTTTATACATGAAAGATTCTTCTTGTTTCAAGGAACTTAGAAATTTTGGTGGTGGTCCCAAGGAAGATGATTGGAAAAGGGTGGGCAGTTTTTTTACCTTTCTTGAGTGTTTTTTATGATGCAACATTGAGGCTATCTGGTTCTCACTATGTGACTTACAACTCTTATGCGCATGAGATTTATGGAACTAGATTAATGATTTCGAACAACATGGGTGATGATGATGACGGTGTTAGGAAAATGGTAGCTCAAATGATGTCTAAGTATGACAAATATTATGGGAACATTGATAATATCAATGTTTTGTTGTTTGTTGTTGAGTGCATAAAAGTTTTATACTTTACCCCTCATTTGCCCATATTTTTGCTGCACTCAAGCATGATTAATTGCATTTAGGATAGATGTTTGCATATACATCACAATTAGATAAAACTGCACAGATGCTGCTGAAATTAGTCACTTTTGCAGGTATCTGCCGCGACAACAATCCAGAAAAGCAAAGGAGCATAGGCGAGTTGAGGAACTGGAATTGAAGGACAAAGAGCACCGTCTAACGTGACACCTGCCGTGGCAGCCATGACAAGAGAGAGATACTGAGGTGGAAAAGTGAAGTGGAGCTCGACAAATATAGGATTTCAAGCCGGTCTATCGTGGATCACTCATACATTTTTCTAAGCCCTGAAGCAGAAGGAAGGTCAGGCCCAAAGTTTAAGGAAGAAAGTCAAAGCAAGAAAAGAGGACGAATTAAAGGCATCTACTCAGAAGATTTAGTCTTTAATAGAGTTGTACTTTAATTTAAACTTGTATTCTTGCCATATCAGAAAACTTGGACCCAATGCCTATATAAAGGCATGTAATTCGACCTAAGGAAGGATATCTCTCTCCTAGCCGTCTTCCCCCAAAACCCTAGTCGTTTCTCTCTCTCTACCATGTTCTAAACTTCCCCAAGGGCTAAAGGTTGATCTTGTAAAGTAGTTGTAGGGATTGTATTGTTTTTAGGATTTTTCTGTTCAAGTAATAAAACTTTAAGTTTATTTACTCTAGTCTTCAATATCTCATAAGAGCGTCGGAAAGCATTGTAAGGTTATCCATTTGCTTAATATCGGGAGAGTTAAGCATACGAAATGAGTAAATACGCGTTTTCCAGTTTATGGTTAAACCATCTTGGCTTAGGGATAAGTACAAGGTTAAGTGGCTAAAGAAGAATTCAAAAACATTGGCGTTCACCCTTTGATTCACGCCGAGAGGTATCATCCAAGACGTGTTCATCAACAGAACTTGGACCTAGGGATAGGACAAGTCATAACAGGGATTCTTACCAAGCTTGAAGTACGGAGTTCTTGGTCGCTACCGTGACATCATCGGACCTCTACCGCGACAGGAATGACAACATAACAATAGAAGTTCCTCTGAACAGTGCAACACTTGCACTACTGAGCAAATTAATACCGGCCTATTCTCTCAATCTGATTTCCTTATATTTTAGTTATTACTCAAGATTATTTCAAACAATTATTAAATATTTCTTTTTCTTGTGCAGCAATTCAAGGATAGAGTTATTTTCAGTCCTTATGGAGACGATATCCGATACTCTAGTATCACTTTACTACTTGCGTCGTGTACACTTGCATTATTTGCGATAATCTTATTTACACGCAACAAGTTTTTGGTGCTATTTCCAAGGACTGGCAACGTACTTTTACTTTTTTATTACTGCACTTTGTTTTTAATTTTTGTTTTTGGTTTTTTTATTTTCTCCGTACTTTTCACAAGGTTCTCTTATTGCTTATGCGTAGATCGAGACGTGGTAAGGAACCTGAGTATGAATTAGATCCAAAAATCGAACGCACATATCAACTTAGGAACCAAGCACGACTCTTGATAGAAAGAAATAACTATCTCGAGGAAAGACTGGAAGCAATGGTGAACGGAAGGCAACGCAATAGGGAAGATGACACCAATAACCCCAGGGGTAATGTGGATCCTTCTAATGATCCCCGAAACGATCTACCGCCGCCCGCTTCCCCAGCAGCACTGCAGACTTGTCGAGAGTACATGGATAACGACCATGTTGAACTGGAAACTACCCTGCCAGATGCGGAAGTTGAACACTTCGAACTAAAACCAGTCATGTTCAGCATGATAAATTCTGCTGGCCAATTTGGTGGTTCTGCTACTGAGGACGCACGTGAACATCTTAAAACTTTCCAGGAGATCTATGGATCGTTCAGACTGCCAGGAATAAGTCCGGAAGTACTGAGGCTCCGGCTATTTCCTCATTCATTGAGAGATAGAGCAAAAACTTTGTGGAATAAATTAACGTTAGGTTCAATAAGAACTTGGGTAGATCTCTCTCGTGAATTCCTTTCTCGTTTTAACCCTTCTACAACGCTGCCAATGCACACACTCGACTGAGGATAGATTCAGCAGCAAATGAGTTATTACTGGATAAAGAACCGGACGAGGCAATGCTGGTGTTGAAAAAGTTAGCAAAGAACGATGAGCAGTTTCCTTCAGCTCGAAGAGGAGGAAAAAGAGGAATATTTTTAAAGGAGTACGAAGCTGACAACTCGGTCAAAACTCAGATTGCATACCTCACTAAGATAGTTGAAAATCTGCAACGGAATGATTCTAAAGCTGTATTTTCTGCCGAAGAGATATGTGAAACATGTAGCGGAAACCACAATATAGAAGAATGCCCTTTACAGCTGGAAGAATGGATTTATGTTGGGAACTATAATAGAAATAAAACCTATGACTCCAACCACTACAATCCAAACTGGAGGAAGGACCCCAAATTTTCATGGAGTAACCCCAACAATGCACTGAATCCTCTAGTCCAGAACAACCAAAATCAAGGAGGTCCTAGAATTCTGTCACGACACCAACCACATCAGTTGCCACAACAGCAGCTGGCAGCCACTATGAGCATATTGGAGCAGACCCTGGCCACAATCATGTCTCAAGTAGGAGCATATATGGCAAACATGGATCACTTTGTCAAGAAAACTGAGTCCTTCATAAACAAGACAGAGATGAGAATGACAAACCATGAGGCTACCATAAAATCCTTAGAGACACAGATGGGACAGGTTTCACAGTTCATAACCCCAAGGCAGAATGGAGGATTCCCTAGTGATATTGAGGTCACTAGAAAACCCACACATGAGCAGTGCAAAGCGATTACAACGAGGAGTGGGAAACAACTACAAGAGCTGGTAATAAAAGAAACACCAAGTAAGGAACCGACCCTACAGACACCTACCGAGAACACTGCCCTGGTAGAAGAGAAACAGTATGTTGTCGTCACACCTGCCATGACAGCAGAAGAAATAGAGGAGCAGAAAGAAACTGAAGATCTTGAGCCTCTTCAGATCTTACTTCCATGTGAAGGACGCCTTGAAGATTACCGTCATCCACCACCTTTTCCGCAGCGGTTAAAGAAATAGAAACATGAGTACCAACTTAAGAAAATCTATGATGTCTTTAAGCAAGTACACAATAACATTCCGATGTTAGAAGCCATTAAGCAGATGCCAGGTTATGCAAAGTTTCTGAAGGATGCAATGTCCAGGAGGTCCAGACTTGGGGAATTTGAAACAATAATGATAACAGAAGGATGCATGGCAATCCTCCATAAGTGACCACCCCCAAAGAATAAGGATCTTGGCAGCTTCATCATACCATGCATAATTGGTGACAAGTTTGTGGGTAAGGCATTTTGTGATCTTGATGCTAGCATTAATTTAATGCCAAAATCTGTATTTCAGAAACTAGGTATTGGACAAGAAAGGCCCACGACAGTCATACTGTAATTGGCAGACCGCTCTTACATACAACCGGAAGGAAAAATTGAAGATATCTTGGTAAGAGTGGATAAGTTTATTTTTCCTGCTGACTTTCTTGTTTTAGATTGTGAAGCAGATGAAAATGCACCGATCATCTTGTGGCAACCCTTCCTAGCCACAGACAGAACGATGATCGACGTAGAAAAAGGAGAAATGACTATAAGAGTCAATTACCAACAAATAAAGCTCAATGTTCTCCAAGCAATAAAACAAGCTAATGCAGAGGAAGAGTGCAAGGCAATTTTAGAAGTAATCCTAGACCAACCCTGCATCAGGTCGAACTGTCACGACAGGAAAATTTGGTCACTACCACCGCAGTCACCTTGAAGACTGCCACGACTGCATCGACGACAGTAACCCCTTAGACACAGATGCATCTGATACTGAAGGTCCTAAGAAGGTAAATTGGATAGGCACACGTCTAGGTAAGTTCTTCGAGCCTTTGAATTATACCTCGAATGAACATGTAATCCAAAAGTCTTCCATTGAACAGCCACCTGTTTTAGACCTTAAACCCCTACCAAGGCAACTCAAATATGTCTTTCTTGGTTTAAATGATATGTTTCTCGTAATCATCTCTTCTAAGTTGATGCAGGAACAGGAACATCAGCTGGTCAAAATGCTACAACAGCATAAGAAGGCAATTAGATGGACCATTGCTGATATCCAAGGCATCAGTCTGGCGTTATGCATGCATAAGATCCTATTGGAGGATGACTATAAGCCGACAATTGATGCCCAAAGACGACTGAACGATGCTATGGGAGAGGTGGTACGAAAAGAAATCATCAAGTGGCTTGATGCTAGAATAATATACGCCATCTCGGATAACAAGTGGGTGAGCCCGATGCAATGTGTACCTAAAAAAGGAGGCATAACCGTTGTAACGAACAAGGACAACAAACTAATCCCAACCAGGACACTGACCGGTTGGAGGGTTTGTATGGACTACCGGAAGCTTAATAAAGCTACCCGGAAGGACCACTTCCCCTTACCTTTTATCGATCAAATGTTGGATAGATTAGCGGGGAAGCCTTACTATTATTTTCTTGACGGTTATTCAGGTTATAACCAAATTGCAATCGCACCAGAGGACCAAGAGAAAACAACCTTCACATGCCCATACGACACATACGCATTTCGAAGAATGCCATTTGGACTCTGCAATGCACCAGCAACCTTTTAGCGGTGCATGATGGCAATATTCTCTGACATGGTGGAGGATTTCTTAGAGATTTTCTTGGATGACTTTTCCGTCTTTGGAGACAGTTTTCGACGGTTGCTTAAGCAATTTGCAGAAGGTTCTTGAAAGATGTGAAGAGGTAAACCTTGTTTTAAACTGGGAAAATGTCACTTTATGGTGGACGAGGGCATAGTGTTGGGACACAAGGTTAGCTGCCGCGGCATAGAGGTAGACAGAACCAAAATTGAGGTTATTGAAAAATTGCCGCCACCCACCACAGTCAAAGAAATAAGAAGTTTCTTAGGACATGCATGGTTCTATCGAAGATTCATTGCCAACTTCTCGAAAATCACTAAACCCCTGTGTCTCCTGCTGGAACAGAATCATGCCTTTGACTTTAACACTAAATGTACTGAAGCATTTAGGATACTGAAGGAAAAGCTGGTCACAGCCCCAATAGTGCAACCACCATACTGGAGTTTACCATTCGAGATAATGTGTGATGCCAGTGATTATGTTGTCGGGGCAGCACTAGGGCAGAGGAAGGAGAAACTTTTCCATGTGATCTACTATGCCAGCAAAACTCTAAACGATGCTCAGATAAACTACACCACAACAGAAAAGGAGCTACTCACAGTGGTGTTTGCAATTGACAAGTTCCAACCATATATACTTGGAACAAAAGTGGTGGTCCATACAGATCACTCAGCGCTTAAATATCTGTTCACCAAGAAGGATTCCAAACCAAGATTGATACGTTGGATTCTGCTACTGCAAGAATTTGACATTGACATCAAGGACAAAAAGGGGACAAAAAACCAAGTAACAGATCACTTGTCAAGACCGGAGATGGGAAGGAATCAAGAGAAAGACAAGACCAACATACTGGAAACCTTCCCATATGAGCAGTTGTTCGCTGCCACCAGTACTGCCGCGACAGCCATGGCGGCAGGTAAGCTTTCTGAAACCCCTTGGTATGCTGACATTGTCAATTATATCGTAAGTGGGTTATTACCTCATGAACTTAATTACCAAGCTAGGAAGAGGTTCCTAAATGATGCAAAACATTATTATTGGGACGAACCTCTTCTCTTTAAGCACTGTGTAGATCAGATCATCAGGAGATGTATACCACAGGAGGAACAGAAAGAAGTGCTTCACCACTGTCATGCTTCCCCTTATAGAGGACACTTGGGAGGAAATAAAATTGTTGTCAAGGTTCTGCAATCTGGTTTCTTTTGGCCTACACTGTTCAAGGATGCACAAGCTTTTTACAAGACCTGTGATAAATGCCAAAGGATTGGAAACATATCTAGAAGGTAGGAGATGCCACTGCAGAAAATACTTGAGGTCGAAATCTTTGATGTTTGGGGAATCGACTTCATGGGGCCATTCCCAGCCTCTTGTGAGAATTTATATATCCTGCTGGCAGTAGACTATGTGTCTAAGTGGGTAGAAGCTATCGCCACTCAAAAGAACGATGCCAAGACTGTGCAAAGATTTCTTCACAAGCACATCTTCTCAAGGTTTGGCATCCCAAGGGCAATCATTAGCGATGAGGGGAGGCACTTTGACAATAGGGTAATTGCTAGTGCACTAAAGAAATATGGAGTAAGGCACCGAATTGCAACAGCATATCACACGCAAACCAATGAGCAGGCCGAAATCTCAAATCGAGAAGTGAAGAACATCATAGAGAAGATGGTAAAACCAACTCGAAAGGACTAGTCTCTTCACCTAAATGATGCACTATGGGCCTACAAGACTGCATTTAAAACGCCATTGGGAATGTCACCCTACCGTTTCATTTACAGAAAAACTTACCATTTACCTGTCGAGATAGAACACAAAGCATATTGGGCTATCAAGACAGTTAATATGGATTGGGACAAGGCAGGGCAGAAAAGGCTACTGAATTTGAATGAAATTGAAGAAATTCGAGCAATGACCTACGACAATGCCGAGATCTACTTGGACCCAAGGCAGCAGGTGTTGTTGTTTAACTCTAGGTTGAAGCTCTTCCCTGGAAAGCTTAAATCCATGTGGTCTGGCCCTTTTCAAGTAGTCCAAGTTTTTCACATGGTGCAATTACAATCAGATCAATCTAGGATGGGCACCAATTCAAAGTCAATGGACAAAGGCTCAAGCATTATCAGAGGACTGAAGCCCCAAGGATGCAAGAAGTAGTTACTTTAGGAGATGCCCCTCAAGGCATCCCTAATTTAACTTAGTTTTATTTTATTTTATCTAGTTTATTTATTTATTTATTTATTTATTTTTAGGAAATAAGATTTTAATTTATTGTTTATTTTAGTTTCAGGTAATAAAGGAAGCAAAGCAAAGAGGAGGAATGAACCAGCCCACCGCATTCACAACAGCCCATAAAGCTCAATAGACATGCCTGTCGTGACAGCCTGTTACCAGCTATTGCGACAAATGCGGAAAATAAAGTCTATCACGGAGCTATCGCGACAAGCACGAAAACGCGCAGCAGACACGGAAACGTGTGACAAACGCGTCCAGAAACCGCGTGCCAGCTGGCTCCGTTATTCGCGCCGGCCGTTACAATCCCAACGGGCAGAAAATCTCGTTCTATATAAACCTCTACTCCCATTTCATTTTCACCTCATTCTCATTCACTCTACTTTGCTTTCAGAATTTAGCTCTCATAAATTTTCTTTTATTTTGCTACAGTTTTACTCGCAATGACTACTAGATCAACCCGAAAGAGTGCTGCCTCCACCTCTTCCACGACAGTATCCACACCCAGCCACAGCAAAATCCCCAGACGATTTGCATCGGTAGACTCGGAGAGGAGATACTATGGCTCGTTCCAAAAATGAGAAATGTGGGAAGAGAGAGGGTTCACCTACACCCAAAAGATGGGAGACCTAGGGCTTGAGGGTTTCATCTCCAAGAAAATTATAGCCCTCAAATGGCAGATGTTCACTGTCCAGCCAGAGGAGATGAACGTGACTTTGGTTCGAGAATTTTATGCTGTCGTCCCCTCCAAAGATGCCACGAGTGTGACTGCCGGGGGAAGGAAATCTCCTTAGAACCAGCCTACATCAACACCTTGTATGGAATCTATATGGGCAGAAAGAAAGACGCACATAGGAGGTTCATCAATAGTCTGTCGTCGGCAGACTACGATGCTGTCATGGCAGAACTTACGGAAGAAGGCACCCAGTGGAACGAGGATCCCAAGCACAGAAGGACAGTGCGAAGGACCCAGCTCACACTGCAAGCAAAGCTGTGGAACTATTTTGTGAAGAAACGCCTCATGCCTACATCACATAACACCACGGTGGACCGGTAGAGATTAGCCCTCGCGCACTCAATCATCAACGAGAGGCATATCAATGTCGGTAGATACATATTTGACGGAATTTTTAAGTGTGCACTCCGACCAATGGGCCCCCTTTTCTTCCCCTACCTCATTACCACTCTCTGTCGGGCAAATAAGGTTTTAGAAATTGATGAAGATATCAGAGTGTTTTAAATGAAGTGTATGATGAAGTAGAACCAATAAATATACAAGAGGCTTTGCGGTCACACCACTAGAAGGATGCGGTGCTTGTTGAGTTGGCAGCATTAAAGAACAATCAGACCTGGTCCTTAGTATCGTTACCTGAAGGACGGTCCACAGTAGGGTATAAGTGGGTGTTTAAGCTCAAACGAAACTCAGATAGATCGGTTCATAAGTATAAAGCGAGGCTGGTGGCAAAGGGTTTCTCGCAAATTCCAGGGCAAGATTTTAGGAATACTTTCAGCCTTGTGGTGAAAGCAACAACGTTGAATGCTTACGGTGTTAAACAAGTGGGTTCTTAGGCAGGTAGATGTTAATAATGCCTTTTTGAATGGTGATCTGGAGGAGAATGTGTTCATGGACTAACCTTTAGGCTTCGAGGAGATGGCTTCTGATGGTTCCAGGTTAGTATGTAAACTACAACGTGCTCATTATGGCTTGAGACAGGCACCTCAAAATTGGCATGTTAAGCTTAAAAATTTCTTGGAGGAGATTGGTTTTAAGGAGTCACGAGCTGATGCTTCATTGTTTATCTGTGAACATAAGACAAGGAAAACATATATGTTGGTCTATGTTGATGATATAATTCTTACAGGGAAATCCGAGGAAGAAGTTGAGAAAGTGGTTCGATTATTGAGTGATAAGTTTGCTCTTAAGGACTTGGGTAATCTGAGCTATTTTCTTGGTCTAGAGGTTGATAGTTTGTTTCTGAGCCAATGTAAGTATCTGACCGAGTTATTAGCCAAAACTCATATGGACAAATCCAATGTTGTTCTTACACCTATGGTAGGTAGTTCAGTGTTGAATAAGGATGCAGAAAGTTTGCTTGCAGATGCTAAGGAATATAAAAGTATTGTTGGAGTGTTATTGTATACATGTCATACAAGGCATGATATAGCTTTTAGTATGAACAAATTAGCTCAGTTTATGCATGAGCCTCGAGAGCAGCATTTGGTGGATGTGAAACGCGTGCTAAGATACTTGAATGGGACCTTGGATTATGGCTTGATGTTTAAAGCTGCTGCAACTACTGCAAGTGCATGTGCTATAACAGCGTTTGCAGATGCAGATTGGGGTGCTAATATGAGTGACATGAGGCCTATTTCAGGGGGTTGTGCTTATCTAGGAGTAAATTTAGTTGCATGGAGTTCAAGGAAGCAAAGGACGGTGGCACGTTCGACAACGGAAGCAGAATACAAAAGTATTGCAGACGTTACATCTGAAGTAACTTAGATCAAAGCTCTATTATGGAACATGGGATTTGAGAAAATGAAGGTCCCTGAAGTTTGGAGTGATAATACCAGTGCAATAGCCATCAATGCTAATCATGTGTATCATTCACACATCAAACACATGGATTTGGATGCTCACTTTGTTCGTGAAAAGGTGACAACAGGACTGATAAAGGTGTGCTATGTTCCAGCAACGCATCAGGTTGCAGATGGCTTGACAAAACCTCTAACCAGGCCTTACTTCTGTGATTTTCGATCAAGGTTACAAGTGGTTTCTAAAGGTGAACTCGAAAGCTGGAGGAGCAGGGAGAATGTTGAGTGAAGCTGCTATAGACTACTAACGGTTCTCTCTAAGGAATCTGTTAGTATGGTTAGATGGTTAGAAGGTTGTTAGGAGGTTGTTAGCTCTTAGGGTTTAACCTAGAGCTCAGTGTATATATACACTATACTTACATTGTAATTGATATGAAATGGAAATTAGTTTCCTCTAAACATTTCTCAATCTTGTTAATATTCCAATACCGAACAACGACGGAGCCATGATTTTTATATAATGGAGTCAGAGTGAGGTATGAAGTTTGGAGAATTTCTAAAGCACTATAATAAGTATTGTTGATCTCATATCCTAAAAAATCAAGTAGGGTCGATTCTTATATTTCCTATGAAAAATTCTATTTTTTTTACTTTATAACGAGTTTAAAATATATTTTAGTAGGGTCAATTGTACCCTAAAAACTCTACGTGCATCCGCCCATGTTTCCAAAATTCGAACTTGAATAGCTAAGATATCTCGGCATTTACCATTTAAATCTTTGATTGAGTTAAACTAGTATGAGAAAAAACTGAAAATTAGGATAGTTTTCATAACTAGAAACAATGCCCTTCTAAATCATTGAAAAATGAAGTACCAGAGCTTCAAGATATGATTTAATTATCCATGAGCTCCAGCCCATTTAACTTTGATATATGAAGAAGATTAAAAAAGAACATAAAGCATTTTTGTTTAGAACACTGTCAATGTCTCGGATTACATTAACAAAGAGCATAATCGCATAAACCGTTCCAATCCTTGTAGAAATAAAAAAGTAATTTGTCATTAAACTATTCACGCTTTTTTGTTTTGGTCACCAAACTATTGTTCATGATAGGTTAACCGTATTATTTAGTATAAACGGTTGATTAACCGTTATAACGGTTATTAAATCATAATTTAACCATTAAAAAATGATTAATTGTTAAATTTTTAAATGCTTAATCATCACTTAATGGTTCAGTTACAAGTTAACATGTATCCTAACAAAAAAATTTAACATGTTCACTAATTCTTTTGAGAATAATAAAATTATATTTTCGATAAATATTATATTAAAAATTTTAAGAAAAAAATATTCAAATACAAAATTCTAATCACAAACTTCATTTTATGTCTACATAATTTAATAACAGTTAACCAATAAGTTAACTATTAACCATTACTTTTAACGCTTGATTAACCAAAACTGTTTAACCTTAACAATAGATTAATGAACCTGTAAAATTTAACGGTTATTCTCATTAACGGTTACGATTTATTTTATTTTACGTACTCCTACACGTATGCATTATATACAAAAATGGTGTCACTGTGAAAAACGGCATAAACGTTGTATAGGGTAGGGGTAGGCAAAAAACCCGATTACCCGGTCTCGGACCCGGTGGATTTTTACCCGGTATTGGTTCCGGTGGGACCGGGACTGAATCCAAAATTTAGGTCCCGATTGCAACCGGGACTGGATCCTGCTTTTTTAGACCCAGTACCTGGTGGGTACCCAATGGGACCGGGACCTGTACCAGGTACCCGGTACTGGTCTGGTTCCGAATGGCGTTGAAGAGGTTGAAAGCAACTGAAGGCGCTCTTTTATTTCTCTTTGTGTATTAATATTATGAGTATGACTCGTTTTAAGACTTCAACCTTTAAGCCTATAATATTCTGACTTTGTTATTTAATATTATTATTGATGGTTATAATTTTTTCCCCTGCTGCTCAAATTTTATTAATAATAGACTAATTGACCGGGTACCCGGTATTGGTACCGGTTCCCACTAGTACCGGCATCGGTTCCTGATATCTTAGACTCGGTCTAACCAGAACCGGGACTGGTTCTAATTTTCAGGAACCGGTGGTTACCGAGACCGGGACCAATTCTAGGCAAATTGGTCGGGTACCCGGTCTTGCCCACCCTAGTATAGGGAAGACAAAGGCTTGGACCAGTGTCGACAACAACAAGTCTACCGACTTAAATTTGTTTGTTTGGTAGGGACCCTAAACTTAGAAATTATAAGTCTCCCCTTTGAGAGGAAACTCTACTTCAAGCCTTCTGGTTTCATTTTTTTTCTACTTAGGGCTAAAGGAAATGGACAAACGTCACCAGAAGCAAGCCAAGACCAGTAGCTGCTGTTCTGAAGGTACATACAAATATACCATATATACCTGGGTTTGGTTTCTTTGAAATTTTGTCTTGTTTTCCGGTTTCCATTTCGAATATTGCTTTCTGGGCTTGGTTTAAGGTTATAAACTTATAGCTGTGTTTGGTTCTGTTTTTATGACAGAGGTGAGCAGCATTGAATGGGAGTTCATAAACATGTCTGAACAAGAAGAAGATCTCGTTTATAGAATGTATAAGCTGGTCGGGGACAGGTTAGGGTACCCCTACCCCATACAGACATCTCCCTTCTTTCTTTAATTATTTATTTTCTATAATTACAAATGTGACATTACTGCAGCTATGCATACGTTCTTAATTTATGCGCAGGTGGGGGTTGATTGCCGGGAGGATTCCGGGCCGGAAAGCTGAGGAAATTGAAAGGTTTTGGATAATGAGGCACGGAGAAGCATTTGCAAACTGTCGAAGAGAGCTGGAGAGGAAGGAGATATAACAATTCTTCTTCTTGAGAAAAGGCCGCGTATTTCTTATAGTTTTTTATTTGTCTGTATTTCTGTTGTGTAGGCTTGTAATTACGGGATAAAATTCTATGCTACTTTTTAGTGTTACTATTTATGCCCCAACATTAAAAAAATAAACAAAGTTAAATTCTAACTCACCTTAAATTTTAAATCTTAAATCCTACACCCTATACCTTAAAAAATACACCCTACTTTAAATTCCTTAAACTCTAATTACAACTCATAATCTAAAACCCTAAATCTTAAACTTAATTTTGAGTGTGAGACATAAATAAAAATACCGAAAAAAGGTAAAGTATTTCCATATTGCAATTGCACGTTTTTGTTGAGATGGAAAATGGAACAAGTTGGTAGTTGCGTGTTTAATGCGGTTCATTCCTTTTAAACTGAAATTGGGAACAAAATATTTGTCCGATATTTCTATGTATATCCAACACACACACAAAAAAACATTAAACCTTACTCTTTAACCTCAAATTTTAAACATATTTTCTAAGGTAAATTACACCAATTTCTACTAAATCATATATACCGACTCGTTTTTATCACTAAACTTTTAATTGATTTAAATTTAATACTAAATTTTAGATTTCAAAACGACATCGTTTTAGTTTGGCTTCCACGTCAACAATCGTCTATCATATCATCATCTTTTAAAGAATTAACGGTGGGTAATATAAACGAGTGAAAGACTTAATTTAGTGTTAAATTGAACTAATTAGAAGTTCGATGAAAAACAATTCGGTGCATATAAATTGTAAAAGTGTATCACATCAGTTCATGTATTATATCTCGAATTGTATTTAGATCTTTCTACTGAAATATAGAAATTAATTCATGTAAATTTTGTCATTAAAAATTGATTCAAATCATATACAAGTATTTAATCTCTGCTCAGATTATAAGCAAATAAATAACCTGATTTTTGAATGACCCATTTCATTATTTTTTATTGTTTGTAATACAATATAACAGCAATTAAATGCGAATACCAATGGATGTTGACCATGGTGATTATCTTCTTGACTTCTTCCATTGAAAGATGCTAAGTGCTAACTGTTCGTGGGGAATGGGTGCCCTAGAAAAGATAAGGCCAAACAGCATGCTGGGGGCCAAGGTTCACATTTCCAAAGCGGATTTGTCTTTCCATTTATTACATTATTAGTAATGAGGATGAGTCTATTACGTGCGACGAACACCACTAATGGTGAACACTGATGAACATTATTAAATTAATTAATAAAAATTTAAAATTTTAAGGACCCATCATACAATTAATAATTATTTTTAAAAATTCAATTGAATTATTTTTTATATATATTAAAATTTTATTATTTTAATAAGGGTAAACTATATATTTAGTACCTCACTTATTTTTGTATTTCTATTGAACCTTCATTATTTAAATATTATTTCAATTTGACCCTATTCTTTATAAAAAATAATTTAACCCTTGACCCTCAACCTAAAACCCTAAACTATTAAACATTAAACTCTTAAACATATACCCTGAACCATATACCATTAAAAATAATTTTACAATCATCGATTCAATTCAATGAATTGTTGAATTCTCCTAAAAAATTCAATTAAATTATTTTTTATATATATCAAAATTAATTAAACTCAAATCTCATAGAATTAACATTATCATCTTATTTGAGATGAAGAGGCCATCACAATTAATAAAGAAAAGTCGCACCAGTTTTGATTGTTTTCTAGGGATTTTTTATTTGTTTGTTTGATTGGTTAGCTTCTGTTTTGCGGCGATACATTAATAAAGAAAAGTCATTAACCATTCAGATTAAATATGGACTAAATGCTTTCTGATTTTGCTAATGGCTATTGAGTTTAAATATGACTATTGAATTAATTATGATTAATTGTGATGGCCTCTTCATCTCAAATAAGATGATATTGTTAATTCTTGTAGATTTGAGTTTAATTAATTTTGATATATATAAAAATAATTTAATTGAATTTTTTAGGAGAATTCAACAATTCATTGAATTGAATTTAATCGACGATGGTGAAATTATTTTTAAAGGTATATGGTTTAGGGTATAGGTTTAATAGTTTAAGGTTTAATAGTTTAGAGTTTTAGGTTGAGGGTTAAGGGTTAAGGGTTAAGGGTTAAATTATTTTTTTATAAAGAACAGGGTCAAACTGAAATAATATTTAAATAATGAGGGTTCAATAGAAATACAAAAATAAGTGAGGTACTAAATATATAGTTTAACCTTATTAAAAAATGAAAATTTAATATATATATATATATAAAATAATTTAATTTTTAAAAATAATTATTAATTGTATGTGGGTCCTTAAAATTTTAAATCTTTATTAATTAATTTAATAATATTTATCGGTGTTCATCATTAGTGGTGTTGGTCGATGTTCGTCGCACGTTATAGAACTTTCCTATTAATAAATACAGACAAAAATAAGGAAAATTCTACAACGTGCGACGAACATCGATGAACACCACTAATGATGAACATCGATGAACACCATTAAATTAATTAATAAAGATTTAAAATTTCAAGGATTCATCATATAATTAATAATTATTTTTAAAAAATCAATTAAATTATTTTTTTTATATATTAAAATTTTATTTTTTAATAAGGGTAAACTATATATTTAGTACCTCACTTATTTTCGTATTTCTATTGAACCCTCATTATTTAAATATTATTTCAATTTGATCCTATTCTTTATAAAAAATAATTTAACCCACAACCTAAAATCCTAAACTATTAAACCTTAAACCCTTAAACTCTTAAACATATACTGTTAAACGGTGACTCTCCGTCGTTTGCGTCTGAGCTCATAGTCAAAGATCTGTTGTTTTGTTGTTGATGAAGTGCAAAATATTTATTTTGTTATTATTTATATTTATCGGATTTCGTAGAGATCACACAAATGAAATGCAATTGGATTGGGATATAAATTGCAGGAGACCGATCTTCCTCGAGAAGCTTACGGACAACGGCGGCATCGTTCTGATGAGCGTGCCATAGGATCTGCGATGTCTTGCTCACTCTCGCCTTCTCCTTTTGCTTGTCCACCGCCGATGTGGAGCTAGCTTTCCCACTCGATCCCTGAGCTGGCGACTCTCCGTCGTTTGCGTCTGAGCTCATAGTCAAAGATTTGTTGTTTTGTTGTTTTTTTTGAAAATTCAACAGTTTTATTTCTGTTTACTATTAGAACAATAGTTCGATCACCACACCGATGCCTCATTAAAAAACCTCCCTAATCCTAGTTGGAGGAAAAAGAGTGCAACCGGTATGGTGTTAATACACATCCAGAGGTATTTTCGCCAAAGCTCCACAAAATTTGATTCCTATACACTGAGGGCTACTTCACTGTAAGATACACCCACATGTGTTAGCTACCCGCCTTCACTTCGTTCGAATCTCCACTCAGCTGCACGAGCAAGGGGACTTAAACCGCAGTATCCTTAGCGGCACACCTATTACACACCTGCAATCTAAGCAATTCCATAACATCAAGTCCGCAGCATTACAAAGCAGTTTAGATAGGAATCTAACATAAACGAGCAGAAGCCTTGATATCCAGCACATTAGGGTCCTCCGACCCTTGACGCCATAGGCCTAGGATCTTTGTCGAACCACAGTAGGTCCACCTTCCTGTTGATCCCTGATCGCGCTAGCTTATCAGCAGTCGTGTTCAATTCCCTGGGGATCCCTTTTATTGACCATTTTATTCCACTGCTATCCTTCAGTCCTTTTTCGATTAAATGTTTGAAGCAGTTCGGGGTTGAGGAGGGCTGTTGGAACCATTGCACAGCTAGAGAACAGTCGCTTTCTATGATGATGGGAACCGATTTAGCCCAAGGAAGTAGTTGATAAAGTTTCATAGCTTCTGAAATAGCCATAATTTCAGTAGTGGAGACATTTGTCGTGCCAATTGACTTGGAAAACATCAATATAGTTCTGGAATCGGAGTTACGGATGATTCCTCCGATACCTGCTGCTCCGAAGCTCCCCACAACTGCACCATCAACATTTATTTTGAGATATCCGTTAGGAGGAAGACACCACCTGTTCTTAACAACACGTTCCTGCCCCCTACGCAAGGCACTGAATTTTAGAGGGTTGAATACCATCTCTGTAACAGAAATTGGGATAGCAGTCCACTTCGCTTTACACCACCAGGCCAATCTAGTCAGCATCAAATCGAACATCATATTCAGCGTCAAAGCTTTGTTTCTGAACACCATCTCGTTTCGCCCTAGCCAGATAGTCCAAATAATGCTGAAAAAAGCTAATCTCCACACATCCTCCTCTCTAAATCCCGGATTAGAATCGAACCACCAAGTTAGCAAGTCCCTTGGATTGGTTGGCATTACTAGGTTCAAGTTCCACAAGTTGCACCAATTTTGCCACAACCCCCAGGCCCTCGGGCATTCACAAAAGAGATGATTAGGCGTTTCGTCCACTGACCCACAGTATACGCAAGAAGCATCTGAATTTGTTAATATACCTCATCTCTGCAATTCAGTTTTTGTCGTGATTCTGCCTAACATTACCCTCCAAGCGAAGCATTCCACCTTGGGTGGTGCTAGGTTTGACCACACGTTACGCCAGAATAGCGCATCATTTTCATTGAGGACCATTGCTAGTTTGTAATACTCTTTGGGGCTGTAGAACCCATTCGTCGAAGCCTTCCATCTAACACTGTCGATTGGAACTCTCCCAGGTTTATGCTCTTCAATAGTGTGTAAGAAATCATTCCATACAAGTATTTCCCAGTCCAATAGGTTCATTCGAAGTTTTATATCCCAACACCACAAGGACCCTTCACATCTTCCAAATTCAGCAATCTTTCCTGTTTTTCTCAATGCTAGAGCAAAAATTCTTGGGAATTTTTCTCTAAGGGGAGCGGAGTCAGCCCACGGGTCTTCCCAGAACCTAATCAAATTTCCGTTGCCTGCAACCATGCGCAGGTTACTCGTCATTGGATCCTCGGCATCATCAAGTGGTTTGATTATGTCTTTCCATATTCGAGACTTTTTGTTGCTGCTTGATCTACTAGGAGTCAAAGATGCTGGTTTTTTCTCATATTTAGCTTCGATCACTTTCCTCCACTTCAAATCAACTTCCGCTCCAAAACGCCAAATCCATTTATTTAGTAACGCCCTGTTCTTCATCCTCATGTCTATCAGACCCAACCCTCCATTCAGCTTAGGCTGACAAAGATATTTCCACCCGACCCAATGAACAGAGCGCTTCTCCGCACTTCCCAGAGAAAATTACTGATCAACTTTTTTAATAGATTTGCTATGGACGCTGGCATTTTCAGAAGCGACATAAAATATACCGGCAGGTTAGATAAGACTAATTTAACAAGAACTAGTCTCCCGCTGAACGTCAACAATTTGGCCTTCCATATCGCCAACTTACTCCTTACTTTTGCCACCACTGGTTCCCACGCAGCCTTAAGAAATTTTGGCGATCCCAACGGCAAGCCAAGATAGGAGCACAGGAGGTTTTTAGTTGCGCAATTTAATTTAGCTGCCCAAATTTCCAGGGTACCAACGTTCACATTAACCCCTATCAGCTTGGACTTTTGCACATTTAATCGTAAACCTGCTGCGAGTTCAAAGCCTCTCAGCAATCTAACCACATTTTGAATCTGAATTTCACTAGCTCCGCAGAAGATAACTAAGTCATCCGCGAATTGGAGGTGTGACACCTTAACATCGCTATTACCGATCTGAATTGCTTCAATGTATCCTTTTCCAGCAGCTGTTCTTAACAGGGCACTCAAAGCCTCAACTACGATATTAAATAGCAGGGGAGACAGAGGACACCCTTGTCGAAGGCCTCTACGGATAGCAAAAAAGGGGGTCGGAGAGCCGTTAACTAAGATCGCAATTGACGCTGTAGAAATGCATGTGAGCACCCAATGGCACCATCTATCACGAAAACCCAACTTTTTTAGTACAAGCATTAGGAAATCCCAATCCACAGTGTCATATGCTTTTCTGAAGTCGGCTTTGAAAATGATTCCTGGAGTACCACTCTTCTTCATGTAGTCAACCATTTCATTTGAAATTAAGGCACAGTCGAGTATTTGTTTTCCTTGGGAGAACGCGAACTGAGTTTCGCTTATAACCTCGCTCATGACTCCATTCAGTCTGATAGACAACACCTTGGCTAACAGTTTATACAAACACCCCACCAGGCTGATCGGCCTGAATTCATCAATCGAAGTAGGGGAGTTAGATTTCAGAACAAGAACAATAAACGACTGATTGAACTTTGGGTCCAACTCTTTGCCATCGAAGAAATCCGAGAAGAACCTTACTATCTCCTCCTTTAGTCTGTCCCAATACCGTTTCACAAACGTTAAATTAAAGCCATCCGGGCCAGGGGCCCTTGAACCATCCATCGCCATTAAGGCACTTTTTATCTCCTCTTCAGTGAAATTCTTCTCCAATCTATCTGCACTCTCATGAGTTAGCATCTTCATTTGACAGCACAAATTAGCTACTGGAACCGTATCGCTGGTATTATATGTTTGCCGAAAGGATCTAAACACTGCCTTCTTAATATCTTCTTGTTTGACTAGCGTATTCCCATCAATTTTCAACTGAGAGATCAAATTCTTCCTTCGTCTAACAGATGCCATCTGGTGGAAAAATTTTGTGTTTCTATCTCCCGCAACAGCCCATCTTAGGCGCGACTTCTGAATCCAATCCCGTTCCTCCTTACGGTAAGCATTCCATAGTTGAACTCTGAGGGATTTTAATTCCTTCAGCTGAGCCTCTGAAGCTTGTCTCACGCAGATTGCATTTTCCAGCTCTGCCACTTTCTTCTCTAGAGAAGCACTCGAAACTTGAGATACTTTCTTCCTAGATTGGAACCAGTTTCTTGATTGGATCTTGCAGGAAGTTAGGACTTGCACTATCCCTTTACCAGCAGCACTGGAGACTGCCTTATCCACAATTTCATCATAACCAGATTCATCTGACCAGGATTCAAACCATCTAAAGGGCTTTGGGCCCGCATTTGGAAGATTTCTTTGTAGAATAATAGGATGATGATCGGATATCCTATTAGACAACAAGCTTTGAACTAAGTCAGGCCACTCCTGCAAAAATTCTGTAGACACCATGAAACGGTCCAGTCGGCAAAAAGAGGGGTCTTCTCTTCTGCTGCACCAAGTGTAGGATCCCCCACTTAAAGGTAAATCAACCACTTTAATGTCTGCAATGAATTCTTCGAACTCTTTCATCTCCTTCCGGTGGAACTGAGCTCCCAATTTTTCTTCAGGGGTCTTCACAACGTTGAAATCTCCACCAATAATAGTGGGGAGGTTCAGGTTGTTAATTTCATTTTTCAATTCCTCCCACATCACCCTTCTCTCTGATTGATTGTTGGCCGCATAAACATTGATCAACTGACACTTCAAGTTCGAATTTCTCAGGTTGCCCGTTAAGGAGATATAGCGACTGCTTGTAGTACTATTTTCACACAAGAAAAATGACTCATCCCAGCAGGTAATTAATCCCCCCGACGCCCCGTTAGAGGCAGAGAAATGGAAGGAATAATCACTATTTCTACCACACAGTTGAGTAATTAAACTAGCATCAACTTTTTCTTTCTTTGATTCCTGGAAGAATATCACGCACGGCTTCATTCGCTCAATAACTCTTCTAATAGCCTCCCTCTTGACTCTGCTTCCCATCCCCCTTACATTCCAAGAAATGGCGATATGTGAAGACATATTCAGGGAAAGTCGAAGATCGAAACTCACCTGGGGGAGAGAGGTCCTTAGACCGCCGATTTGTCCACCCCCACACTATAGCCTCCTCCATCATTTAAGAGCTTCCTCACTAGTTCTTCTTCGGCCGCTTCGAATATCAACCCAACATCCCTGTAGATTTCTATAGTGTCCTTGGCTTCTTGCGTAACCTCCTCGCGAAACCCAGACATGAACGGCTCCTTCCGAATTTCTTTAAGATCAATCTCCAACCGCCCCATAGATTCCCCCCTAGAATTTTCCTGGTTCTGCAAGGCTTCCGATGTATCTTTCTTGTTATCTCTGACAGCCAAGAAACCAGGCTTATTATTAGGGGTCTAATAATTGGAGCCCAGGATCTGGATAGCCCGGAGTTTAAGGTTTTCCAATTTAAAACCCACGAAGGATGGGCTTAGGCCCGACAGATTTTTAAAACAACTGGGCTTAATATTTAATAGCCCGTTACATTTGTCCACTGAGGGAATCTTAGGCCCACTTGACCCCGACGAGCACTCAGGCGCATAGTCAGCTCGGGATATCGGAACGTTGGTCATTTCCGTCTCAACAAACCGTGGGGCCCGGCCTACATACACTGTCGTTTCATTAAAAGCAGCTGACACAGGAGGAATTGTATTTCCTTTATTAGATTTGCCATCATTGCCGAATGATCCCGAGTCCATAGAATCTTCCAATTTTCCAGAAGAGTCTGCCATTCTGTCGAGAGTTGGCTTGTTGTTTCCCTGAGCAGCCGCAACATCATTAACTCCAAGTCCACGGGAACCAAGGTTCTCTCCCACCAAAAAATCTTCGCGACCCTCTGACTCCTCCAGCGCCTGGTACACCGGAGCCTCATCGTCGATCCAACACCTAGTATCCTCGTAAGCGTGGATGGACAATCTTAAGTTGTGACACTCGCCGTTGATGAAGACATTAACATAAGGGGGCACCACAGAGGCCTGTTTTACTCCGATTAGCACTCTGGCTATATCCAAACGTTTCCTTGAAGCGGTCTCTTCGTCAATTCTTATGATTTTTCCCCATCTGCTAGCGATGGCAGAGAAAATGTTGACGTCCCAAGCACGAATGGGGAAGTTCTCAATATTAAGCCATATCTTCAGCTTGAGTTTCTCCTGAAAACGTTCAACTGTATCGATATCTTCAAACCATGCCTGCAACATTTGGTCCTTTAGGTCCCAAAAAATATCAATTTGCTCCACTTCTTCGAAATGAGTGATCGCAAAGAATCCCGACCATTCGCACACCGTAACCCTAAATCCGTCTGCAACCAGAGCTTGTTGAACAAAACTTGAGTCGTACATCCCCTTGATCTGACAAATTAGGCTATGCTTCAGCCATGTTTCTTTTGTTTAAGGAACATAGAAACAGAAAGGATCGCATATTGTAGTCTCTTTCGCACTAGTCTCTTGGCTCCGTTTTGGATGCATTTCCCTATCCTGACCATTTCCTGCACAGCGTTCTTCCGACCCCTTCCCTAGAAGCGCCTCTTTGTAGGATCTCCCATCGATGGTCTTCGACAAAACCTTTTCAGTTTTCTTTTTGCCTCCCAGACACTCGTTTACGTTCGAAAATTGTCTCGGTGCATAAGTCTCATTTTTGTCTGTGGACGCTTCCAGGAAGACCTTCACGAGAAACCCATCTAACTTCCTGTTATTGCCAAGCTTTACAGCCCGTACTGCCTCCTCTCTAGTAGAGAAACGTACGAAAGCGAACGTATCGCTCCTCCCTTTTCTCTTCGGATTATGATAAGCTATATAGACATCTAGCACTTTGCCGAAGGCTTCAAATACTTCCCATAGGTGCCTCTTGCGGGTTCTCTTGCTGACTCCATTAACGAAGACGGATACTCCATTCCTCACATGAGGACCTTGCCTTGGTTTAAGCACTTTTCCGTTTCTCTGATGAAGTGGCAATCTCTCCGTCTGCCTCCTTAACTTCCATTGGTTGTTCTTCTCCAAATTTCTGGTCTCACATATATCTTCGCCGAACACTCTCCGGTTCTCCTTCTTCCTCCACACTTGCTCTAACTGATTCCCCCCGAAGCCTGGATTTCTCCTCAACCGAGACTCACCTCCTCGTGCCGCTCCTCGCACCGGAAAGCCTCGTCGGACTTCTGCACTGCCTCTCGCTCCGCTCTCTCTCTCCTCTCTCTCTCATCTTTTTCATTTTTAGTTTGACATGAATCTTTGTTTTGTTGTTGATGAAGTGCAAAATATTTAGTTTTGAGTTTAATTAATTTTGATATATATAAAAAAATAATTTAATTATTTTTTTAGGAGAATTCAAGGATTCATTGAATTGAATTGAATCGATGATGGTGAAATTATTTTTAATGGTATATGGTTTAGGGTATATGTTTAAGAGTTTAAGGGTTTAAGGTTTAATAGTTTAGGGTTTTAGGTTGAGGGTTAAATTATTTTTTACAAAGAATACGATCAAATTGAAATAATATTTAAATAATGAGGGTTCAATAGAAATACGAAAATAAGTGAGGTACTAAATATATATTTTACCCTTATTAAAAAATAAAATTTTAATATATATAAAAAATAATTTAATTGAATTTTTTAAAATAATTATTAATTGTATGTAGGGTCCTTGAAATTTTAAATCTTTATTAATTAATTTAATGGTGTTCATCGGTGTTCATCATTAGCGGTATTCATCGATGTTCGTCGCACGTGGTAGACTCATCCCAAAAATAATGTATGCAATACAAGAAATTATATCACTTTTTTTATTATTGTTGTTGTCCACGAGTTTTTTAAGGGAGAGTATTACATTAATAATAAATCTAGACAAAAATAATGCATGTTTTTCTCGTCCCAATTTTGAAATGTAGTATAAAGACTGCCAAGATATAACTTTGAATATACTATTATTTCATATATTTGTTAAATTTCTTATTAATTTTTTGATGAAGATATTAGGACAAGTTATCATTATTACATGTCATAATCTCGTGATGTCACGTGTTTAAAATTTAACGATGTTAATAACAAATTTTATAAAAATTTTACAGCGGATGTCGAACACCGTTGAACACAATCAATGTTGAACACCACTGAACACCATTAATTTAATTAATAAAGATTAAAAATTACAAAGAAGTCAACATATAATTAATAGTTATTTAAAATAAATTTTCAATTAAATTATTTTTCGTATGTATTATATTTTTAATCTTTATCTTTAAATAATTGCATCAAATATCAACCATAGTCAATCCCAAATTCTCAAATTAAAACCCTAATTCTCAAATTAAAACTCAAAAATTTGTTTTAATCTGACTTCATTGTCTAGATTATTTGTTACATTGGCAATGCATCTGATTACTTTTATGTCCTAGCCTGCCAATCGGCAATCACTCTAACCTCAGAACTTGTTGATTGCTTTATTTCAAAGATGATCCAAACGCACATCACTGCATTACACTTAACAACATAAACTAAACATCTTTCAAATGATTATACTATACTTTTTTAGGTCACATGTATAAAATTCTCATAGTAACAATGCTACTTTTCCTCTTCTTTCAAGACAACAAAGCACTGGTGACCGATAAGAATTGCAGCGGCGACAGAAAATGGTTAACAACGGTAGTAACGACGGTGTCGGTAGAAGAAAAAAAAAGAAATTGAGTTTAGGGTTTTTGATATTAAGAAGATTTTACGATATTTAATTTTAACTTATTAATTAAAAAATACTATAAAGAAATATAAAAGGTTTATTAAATCTAATTTTTAATTTTATTTTAAATAATTTATAATTATATGTTGAGTCCTTAAATTTTTTAATTTTTATTAATCAATTTAACGATGTTCAACAGTATTCAGCGTTAACTGTGTTCAACAATGTTCGTCGAATGTAGTAAACTCATCCAAATATTTTATTTGTTCACCAAACGGAAGTACAAATAATAAATTAAGAGATAAAAAGCATCAAAGTTCAAAACTACCCCGCCGTATATTTTGTTGTTCTAGTAATAATAACGAATAGACTGTGGAGTAGAAGACAATACAACTTTTATGACATCTGCTGTCTTTGAGGAGGACTGGTCAGTCTTCCTTTACTCAATGCCTAGACATTGGTGGATTGGTGGGTCCAAATTATATGGAGCACACCCGGAATTCATTTTAACAGTTTCAGGCCTACCTTTTGGGCTTATGTTCGCCAGTTCCTTTGCCCAATAAAACCCTTCCAACATGAGCCTAGCTACTTAAGTAAAGATGCATTTTTACGTAATGTAAGATTACTTTTAAAATTATATAAGGATTGTAACTATCTTCTTAACCAACTTCTCACAGAATCAACCTATTTCATTAATGAACAATCATAGAGTTATTTATACAAGGATTGTAACCATTCTCCTGTTTTCTCAATTTCTTCTCTTTTTTTAAGATTTACTGTATTTTTTTATGTTGTTTACATTTTGCAGCCTTATTTCTTCTGTAGAAAAAATTTAAAATTTCTGCAGAAGCCTGACATAGAAAGAAGCAGTCAGATGTTTGGTTAGAATATCTGTTATTTGATCTACTTCCGGCACATAGTTGATTTGGAAAGCTCTTTCCACCACCTTTTCCCTAAAAAAAAAGTTTAAATTAAGCTCTACATGTTTTAGTTTAGCATGATGTACAAGATTGGCCGAATCTGCAATAGCATTGGTCTTACCGCATCATATCATTGGTGTTTTTGTAAGCGCTACATCAAGCTCAGTTAACAAGGATTTGACCACATTGCTTCACACATGGCATTAGCAATTCTCCTGAATTCAGCTTCAATAGAAAAACTTGAAATAACACCTTGTTTTTATTTTTGAACTCTAAGCAAGCAGATTTTTACCAACAAACAAATAGTGTCATGTTATAGACCTCTTACCATCAAAATTTGCTCTCCAGCCCGAACCAGAGTAAGCAACAATAGTTGTTGCTGCATGTGTTGTACTAAAAAATAGTCCATGGTACCCTTAAGATATTTGACAATCCTTCTTATTGTTTTTCGGTGCTTATCAAGAGGTGCTTGCATAAATTGACTAACCTTATTTACTACAAATTGTGTGTCTGGTCTCGTGTTGCAAACACGTTGAAGAGTTCTTCCAAGTGTCATATTTGTCAAATAAATATTCTTTAATCTTAAATAAATAAATAAATAAATAAATAAATAAATACGTAGTAAAAAGAAGAATGGTCGATCCACAGGGACTAAGGAGCTTCTGATATTATGAGATTTTAATTTTAACTTGTGTGGGAAAATTTAGTAAACGGGAGGTTTTGATCGAAAATGTAGAAAGTAAACGTAAAGTAATAGCGAAAGTGATGAAAGTAAATTTTTTAAGAGAAACCTGATAAAATTGAGTATAGTGGTAAATATTCTTGCTTGTCACGCGGGTGACTCAGGTTCGATCCCCGGTGATGGCGCAAATTTGAAAAGCGTCGTAATTTGTCAAATAAATATTTTTTATTCTCAAATAAATAAATTAATAATGTAGTAAAGAGAAGAAAGATCGATCCGCAGAGACTAAAGAGCTTCTGATATTTGAAGGTTTGATTTTGACTGTTGCGAAAAGTGAAGTGAAATAAGGGGGTTTGATCGAGTGAACTAAGTTGAAAATATAAATAAGTGACTTGGAAAAGAAAATAAATTTAGAAAAATAACGGAAGTAAATTTTGAAGAGAAAATCCGGTTTAATGGAATAACCTCAAGCTTTGGCTTAACATCGATTCAAACTGACCATCGAAAAGGATTTTACTTGGGATAATTGTCGGTTACGGTCTACAAGGCCAAACCCTTGTAACTTGTTTTTCTCTCCGGTAAACTGATAACTCAAAATCATTTTTTGAGCATCAGTTTTCTGGCTAGACTAACCACGACTATCGTTGTTAGAATAAAATAATTTAAAATTTAGAAAAACCCGACTCAGATTATGTTGTCTCAATGAGAATCGAATCTGATCTCAATTTCCCTTAGCAAATCCGTCGCTAAGTGTGTTCATAGAAAGTCGAATATGCAACAAGCCGATCCTTTCTCCAAACTTTAAATCAGAACAACATTCAGTCGGATTGATCAGAAGATCCTTTCAATTGGCTAGAATCCGTTACTTGAACGAAACTAGATCTTGTGAAATCATATTGAATATTTGACGATACATTCCGTACCTTGCTAAAAAATTGATCCCTGTTTACCAACCATACATTGTCTAACCAAATCCAATTCTCTCTCGATATGTTCCTCAAAAAATCCGATTTGTGCGGATTCTTCCCCCAACTAACGAAGAGATCTTGGCGGAATTGCCACATATGAAATTGAGCACAATTTTGCAAAGAAATAGCCCACTTGCCTCTCGAGAAGAGATGGGAAACATGCTCAATATGCGCGATTTTTGAAATGAAAGTGTAAAGATTTTTAAAAGGAAGGTCGATGGCCTATTTTAGTTTTCAAAAAATTGAGAATGTTATTCAAAGATATTAAGTACTTTCAATTCTCACAAAATGAGTTGAGTCATCTCTTTAAGCCTTTGGCTAATTCAAAAATTAGCTAAGCATGATTATGGTGAAAATCATACTTAGCATTTTAAAGAAAATAAATAAAAACTTTAAAAATAAGACCGAAAGAAAAGGAAATTTTATAGAACTTTTAAAAGTTAGAACAAACTAAGAAGGAGAGAGATGATATTTCTAGCTCACCCAAAGGGGTATTTATAATATTCTGAAACCCTAAAAATAAAAGATAAATCCTAAAAATATTCAAATCAATTCCTAAAAACAAAATATAGTTCTAGTTTGAAATTTAAAACACATCTGATTTTATTATCCATCATTACTGATCATGCCTTCTAGAAGTTGCTAACTGAATGCCACGTCAGACTTCATGCCCAGAGTCATGCGCACTAGTCCAGTCTTGATTCCAAGAAATAAAACTGCAAAATACTGTATTTTAAGTGTAATTTCTAGAATTGTAGTCTTGCATAAAAAAACGTCCAAAAACATCCAAAACATCATCAAAAACTAACCATTAAGCGCATAATAAAGATAAAAAGGTAACTATTTAAACTACTCATCAAGTTCCAACAACTAGACGGTAGAGTGTTGGATCTAGGCAAGGATTGCCATTAGTGGAGGAGAGTGGAGGTGAAGTGACGTCAAATAGGAGAAGATGTTGGTGTTGTATCTAACATGTTCATTTTCTCAAGCAAATCAATAATGTGTTTTCTTTGGCTAAGAACTAAACCTTCGTCAACATGATGTACTGTCATACTAAAAAAAAATCAAACTGCCCAGATCCTTCAAAGAGAAAACAAAAATAATTTTCTTAATGACTGCATCGACTTTAGCAGCATTATTCTCTGTTGCCACTATATCATCAACATATACCATGATGAACACTTTATTTCCATTTAGATTTCGAAAAATAAAGAGACGAGTCACTGTAAATTTAAGATATGTAACAAGGTAGTTTTTAAACTTTTCAAACCAAGCACTGGGTGTATATTTTAGTCCGTAAAGAGATTTTTTCAATAGACAAACAAAGAATTTTTCATCTAAATCCACCTGTTTTAATCATGGTGGTTGTTTCATATATACCTCTTTGACCAAATCTCCGTTTAAGAAAGCGTTATCAACTTCAATCTATCGCAGCAACCAATTGTTACTATAGCCAGGCTAAGAAGATTTCGAACAGACATTTACACCCTATAAGAGATTTGAACAATATACTAGAAAGACACACGGCTTTGGCCTGTACTAAAGCTTGTGGTTTTTGTAAGGCCGAGTTAAAGAGATTAATGAACAATCATGGAGTTATATATACAAGGATTGTAACTAACTTCTTAACAGACTGTAGCTTTCTTTAACACTCTAGAACAGACTGGTACCTTAACGGCTTAACCAACTTCTCACAGTAATTAGTAGATGATAATATCTAACAACCATCATTCCAAATTATATTATATGATTGTATTTTGGTTATTTTAATTTTCAAAAAGTGATTGTTACAATCCTAAACAATCATTGTATGTTCAAACAATAAGATATGAAAATCATCATTAAGTCATTAACTATATATTTATAATTCCCCAAGGAATTGCAAGGGAACTAACAATTAAATCATAAATAAACAAAACCATTTCAAAGTAAACAAGTTTCTATTGGAAATTTTGTGCCCGAAACTAAAGGGGAATAAGACACTATTAGACTTAGGCTAATTATTCCATGCACAAACGCCTTAGTTTCAGGGTTTAGGGACTATGTTTAGGGTTTAGAGGTTTAAATATAGTAGTTTTGAATTTAGGGGTTGTTGATAAAATTTTAGGTTTATGGTTAAATTTTAGGGTTTGTACGTTAAAACCTAAATCTCTAACCCTAAACCCTAAATTCTAACCATGAACCCTAAATTATAAGCACATACACTGAACCCCTAAACTTTAAACCTTAAACTAAAACACTAAACCTTAAACCATAAAATTAAGACACTTGTGAAAACAAAAAGGTTTTACCACCTGTGTATTAGATAATAATCCTAGACTTAAAACAATAAAAAAACTTCAAGTTTCAATTTAATGAATGTAATTATTTAAAAAAAATTAATCAACTCGAATAAGTAATTCATTTTTTTTGAGTTCGAGTTGAGCCAAGTTTAATTTTTATAATATAAATATTTAAAAATTTGATTAACAAATTGGTCTAAATACCTCTTAGGTCTTTATTAATTTCGAAAATGACCAAATTAGTTTGTCTCAACAAAAAATAATAATATTCAAAATTGCAAAAATATCCATAAATTTATGAAAATTGTAAAATTGTAAAATACCGATAACTTATTATTCTAAAAAAAGTGATTCTTATCATCATTAATTATTGAGTTAATTGAAATTTTATTAGGTTCAAATGTTGAACGAGCAAATTATTAAATCTAGTTTATCAAACTAAAGACTAGTTTTTCTCTAATTTTGCAGTGAGAGAAGTTTATATATACTGTATACGTATAGTCATTACTTTCTCCCAAAAACATGTCTAATAGAATGTGCAGACGCCACTACTTATATATCTTAAGATTTTTATTTTCTTTTTCAATATGAGATTAGGGTCTTCGCTTTTTTTCAGGCGTGACATTCTTCCCACTCCACCTCGTAATGCCCTCGTCGCAAGTTAACCATACTCGTGACGTGTTATTGTCACGGTTGTCTATCTTGCCTACCCCACTCATGGGCGCTCGGCTTAAAATCGAGCAGTTAAAAAGTTGTTCTGATACAATTAGTCACAGGACCATTACCTTTTTCCAAAAAACATGTTTACAAAGTCACTGATTATAAATATCTCAAGGCTTCTCTTTTCCTTTCCGATGTGAGATTAATGTTATGTCTCTTCTCAGACGCGACAATATACTCTCTAATTTATATGCTTTAACTTAAATTTTTATCCGATTGCCATCAATGTTTGTTTTTAACATTTTTTTTTTTTAAATTTCACTCAAATAAATATATTCAATTCAACTCGATCTTTATAAATATATAGTTTTCTTATTAGTTAGATGACAATTGGAGTGTCAAATTTAAACTTAATCCATAAATTAAATCAGAAGATGTTGCAAATAGTTCGATTTATGGGCAGATATACCATAATGAAAAATGACGAATATAATGTAGAAAATGAGTACTTGACCTAGTCCATGGCGAACACGAAAGGGAGAATTATAAGAAGAAATAGGGACAGTACTTCCACACGCTTTGTTACTTTTGAACAAGGAGAAGAAATTACATAAGAAACAAAAGAACCTACGACCCCACATATTTAGGAGCTTTTTGTTCATTTTCTAACCATTACTTGGCAACTGTCTTGCACACCCACCTCGAAATTTCTTGCCAGTTTTTTGTACTATTATCAATATGTCGGGCTTGAAATTTTAGACTGATTTTAGATCATCACTCAGCCAATAAAATTATGTTTTTCTTTTAGATGAGTTCTTTCTACAATAACAACTTAATTTTATTAAAAAATTATAAAAATTATCGCAATTACAACGCATCTAGAAGGGAGAATAATAGAGATTAATCTATTGAAATCTCATATAAAAACACAAAAGTGCAAAGAAAAGTAAATATTTTTATAGAGATTAGCAATCGTTAAAATGAAGAAGAATTTCTGAATCTCTTTGTCTCTATCCAAACGAGATGCATTACGGAGTGAAAAAAGAGTGGTAAGCGAACAAACTATCAGGCAGATCGCTCCGCTACCCAGTACTGATTACATCGTCAAACAACCATCAAGCGAGTAAGAATCTATCTTTCTATGACCACCACAAAATTATAATCAGAAATTAGCGTCGTAAAGATTTATGTACGAGTATCAAAAGACCAATAAGATATGTTAAAATAATGTCAAAGCGACAGATGAAACGAAATCACAAAAACAAAAAAAGCGTACCACAAAGGTAGAGATTATTATTAAAATATAAAAAGGAAAGAAAATAATGAACTCGCTTGTCAACAACCAATACTAAAACTAATTACTGACCATCGGCTAAAGGAACCAAAGAAAAAAAAATGGTGAGGCGCTAGGAATGATGCAAAAGAAAAACCAAATTAAAATTGACGGTTTTGACTCTTTCTCCTTATTAAATATATGAAAACATACGTTTTGGCTTCTTTTATATAACTTTTAATTTGGTTGATATATATTTGAGCATATTTAAATAGAGATAGAGTTTGAAGTTTAGAGAAAAAATGTTGAAAGGTGGAAGGATCAATTTATAATTAATTCAATTTAAAAATAAAACAAAAAATAACGGTAAAAAAGTTTTTCCTGCAAGGGGGCAAGAACCCCTCCCAAGGTGAATGTGGCTTGGTCCATGTATTTAAGTGTATGTTATTCTCTGATTTTATGGTGGATGTCAAAGGCGGAACATAACGTAGATCTATGGGAGCTATGAGCCCATGACCCCTTCAAAATTTTAAAAAATTAGATCACTCCTATCATTTAAAAAATTAATTTGATCCCACATTTTTTTTTAAAAATCATACTAAGTTTAAAACTTTTTGATTTCTTCAATTAAATTCCTCCATTATTTAAAAATTTTTCACTATGCCTCTCAAAATTCTAAAAAATTTAGTTAGACCCTTTTTTGAAAATTTGTAAATAAAACTCTTCAGTTTTTTTGAAAATTTCAATTTAAATATTTATTTAAAAAACTAAATTGACTCCACAAACTCTATACCTAATATGTGATTTGAATAGTTTAGGTATTATACTAAAAAAACTTTATACCTAATTTTATAGTATTATAAGAAGTTTTTTTCTGCTTAAAATTGCTCACAATTCTTCAAATTCTTAAATTACAATATATTATACACTTAAATGTATTCAAATCATGACTTTTTACTAGAAATTAATCAATTCGAAAGATTGTTTTTAGTATTCAAATTCATGGGCAACAATGGAATTAACATTTTTACATTTATCTATAATGAATATCGTAATAACATGAGTTTATAATATGAAATCTTACGTGTCTTGTATCAATCTTAATATTTGTGAACTGTAGAGAAATTATTACATGGTCCCGGACTACCACGTCATCCATGGTCTTTATCCACTAAAAATAAGCTACATAATTTTCTTTTTTTCATGTTATTATTTTATTTGTAATTAACTTCTATGTAACCACCCACTCCCTATTTACATGGCTTAAAAATGTGAAGATTTATCCTTAAAAAAAATGACATAAAAAAATTATATAGCTGATTTTTAGTAGGAAAGACCATAAATGACGTGATAGTCCAGGATCATGCAATAATTTTTCCAATTTGTAAGGCCATTTTAAAATTCAGACAAAGCCTATTTAAGTAAGCACGTGCTGGGACTTTGGATCGGGGGCTTTTAGTTGAGTTTTTAAACCTCTTTTCTTTTGTTCCTTAGAACTAACGCACTTCTGTCCGGTTTCTTTCTATTAAAAAAATTGTAACATTCATGGGCATAAGAATAATAAAATTGTTGTCCACAAATTTTCAGTCCAATTTCTTACTTTAGAATGTTTAAGTTATCGTTAAGTGTTACTTTGGGAGAGAAAATTACATTTGAACGAAAAATTTCAATTCAAATATCAAAGTTAAAATTTCAGTTTTTATGTTTAAAAAGTATAATTGGAACTGAAATTACACAGTTTAATCTTCCTTTATTATCCGGTGGTATGTTTATCTTATAATTTATAAACTTGTCATTTTTATCAGTTTAAAATTTTCATACCCCACTATTTCAATTTTTTAGATAAAATTATTTTATTTTTTTATATTTTTACATAACACGTACAATTATTACAGTTTTATATCTTATCATATCGATTTTTTATCTTATATTTTCACATAATTGTGTAACGAGCTACATGAGATATCATGTATTTGTACTTTTTGTGTTCTCTAAGTTGATAGTGAATATTTATTTTTCTCATTCGTAGAAATAGACAAAACTAAACAACATCAAATCTTATCTTTTGTGCATATCTTATTTTATGTTGTTATCGTTTTACTATTCAGGGGCATACCAAATTCCTGTCCTCATTTGCAAAATATCCTAAGGTCTATATGTGACTCACATGGGTGGATCCATCCATGAAACATAATCGTAAATGAGGGGTTTAACGGGATAAAGCATTAAACCCCCCCCCCCCCCCCCCCCAAATAAATGGATAGAGAATTTTTATTCATAATTTTTTTAGAAATTTGATTAGGAGTGACAAACGGATTATTTGGATCAGTTTTGATTCGAGACATTTCGGTTCTGGTTTCGTCTTATTTTAGGTTTGTGGTGATTCAGTTCGGTTATCATGTCAAGTCGGGTAGCATCGAGTCGTTGATTTTGGTTCAGTTGACTTCGGGTCGGGTCATTAGGAGTTCGACCGGTTTTAGTCTAGTTTTCAGGTCAGGTAAGTTTTTTACACCCCCATATGATTCTATAAAGCCAGTATATTTAGCTTTTTGGTAAGTTGTGCGAAAGATCACATCTCATCTTTCTTTATTTTTTTAATATTTTTCTTTATTTCGGGTTGCTTTTGATTTAGATTCATTCGATTTAGTTGAAAATCAGTTCGTGTCTATTTTTGTTCAACTAAAATTTGAATCGGTTTAATTTATTTTAATTTTTTTTTGATAACAGGCCGGCTGATATTATTTGAAGAAAAAAACAAAGTAACCAAGTCCAAATACAAAAGCCCATGAAGCGATACAAACAAGGAAAGACAAACCGAAAAAATTAAAGAAGCTAAAAAACGTCTGAGAAAAGAGGGAAAAAAAACTAAACGATCACAGTTCGGCAGACAACCTCCGATCGATGCGTTGCGATTAAGAAGACGGTGAAGCTGGAGTTTCCAAACAAGATGTAGGGAGAATCTATAAAGAAATAAACCCCATTCCAAAACCAAAGAAAAGAGACAGGCCCAAAGGTGGTTCAAAAGCCCTAAGGCCAGCTTCGACGATGGAGAGAACCAACGACGACGCTTCTTCGACCCAGAATTTGTCCTCCAAGAACGGTAAGCCCTCTTTCGCCATGAAATGGGCTGCTCTGTTAGCTGATCTGTGAGTAAAACGAAACACACACCTGAAAAATTGACGAGATAAAGCCTTCCCGTTGCTGATGTAGGGGCTAATCTCTGACAAATCAGACACGGAGGCCTGAAGTTTTGATATTACTGACTGAGCATCCCCCTCCAGAACGATTGAAGAGAACCCAAGGTCTGTCGCAAATTGCTGCCCCGACATCGCTGCTAAAGTTTCTGCCGCGAAGGAAGAGGCAACCTGAAAATGGATACGGTAACATGCACCCAATATTTGACCATCTTCATTTCTAAAATTACACCAAAACATGATTTATGCTCACCCCCTTTATATCATGCATCGAAGTTTACTTTGACGAACGGTGCATTCGGAGGTAACCAAGTACTATCCCTGCCAAGGGAAGGAGGAGAAAAGAGCGGGCCCAACGAATCCAGCTCTTGGCAATAACCACGTACAAAGGTAAAGACATCATAATTAGATTGTACTTTACCTTCGTCCTAGAATACCATAATGCCCAAATTTATATTACAATTTCTCGCCGTTTAAGTGTTGAATAATGACCGGAAAGCCATTCTAACCATTCTTTGAAGTCAAAAATACTGGCATCACTTGACCACTGGATGTTTAGAGTACTCTATAATGCACCCGCAAAGGGGCAATCTCTTGCGATATGAATCGTGGACTCCGCTGATATGTTACACCTAATGCACAAAGGATTATGGGCAACTCTTCTGATACATAGGTTTTGTTTTGTTGGCACAAAATTATGAATGAATTTCCATATAGTAATCTTAATCTTAGCAGGACATGAAATTTGTCATAGGTGATGAAAAATAGGTTGACCAACTATAGGTGAGAGACCAGGGGACATAAGGAACTTATAGCCACTCCTAACCGAGTATACACCTGAGTGTTCACCAGCCCATACCTGAGTATCAGGAGCTGGGGATGCCGGCAACGGGATCCTCAAAATAGCTTCAGCATCCGTGTCATTAAAACTAGCATAGATAAGATCAGCATCCCACTGATTAGTGTCGGATTTAATAAGGTCCGAAACACGGGAGATAGTAGGGATCTGTGGGGAACTAATCTGATGCCTAGTCGAACCAGGGAGCCAAAAATCGTTCCACACCGAAACACTCACCCCCGAACCAATTCTCCATTTTAGATCCGAGAACAGCAATCCCTTGGAGCTCCAAATACTCCTCCAAATGAGGGAGGGGGCGAGAACCCAATCTCGAGTCTAGAAAAGAAGTATCCCTAAAGTACTTAGCTTTAAGGAGACGAGCTACTAGAGATGAAGGATTAGATAAAATCCGCCAAGCTTGCTTAGTTAAGAGGGCAACGTTGAACTTGGAGAGATCACGAATGCCCAAGCCCCCAACTTCTTTTAGCTGACACATAAAAAACCATTCACACTAGTGTATTCCTCGTCTTCCTTGAGATTTCTGCCACCAAAACTGTGCTTCAAAAGATTTCAGTTCCTTACAAAAAGACTTGGGCAACATAAAGCATGACATGGCGTACATGGGTAAGGACTGAAGAATCGATTTAATAAACACCTCTTTACCACCAACAGAAAGGAACCAAGAATTTTAGTTTTCCGTACAATTGTTAAAACAGTCTCACAAACAAAAAAAAGCCCCTCTCTTGTCCCGACCAACAATAGCTGGCAAACCTAGATACTTATCAGGGTTTGTTGTGCTAGAGACACCCAAAATACGCTGCACATCCTCCCTATTATGGCCAATCACGTTAGAGGAGAAGAAGATACACGACTTCTCAAAGTTAACAATATGCCCCAACACTGCAGAAAAAATATTCAGAATAATCTTGATGTTGACAGCACCCCTCGCCGTTGCATCCCCAAATATTAGACAATCGTCTACAAAAAGAAGATGTATGACACTAGGGGCATTCCGAGCGATACGTACTCCAGTTAGTCTGCCTTCCGAGGATGCTACTCTAAGAAGAGATGATAACCCCACACCACATAGAAGAAAAAGATACGGGCTCAACGGGTCTCCTTGTTTGAGACCTCTAGAAGGGAAGAAACGATTGCCATAGTTACTATTCAAGAGAACCGAGTAAGAAACTGTAGAAATACAATTAAACAAACGGCTAATCCAAAGACTCGAGAAGCCAAGTCGTGACATAACTGCTTCTAAAAAACCCCATTCCACACGTTCGTATGCCTTACTCATATCGAGTTTTAAAGCAAAAGAACCCCTCTTGCCGGTACGCTTCGACTTAAGTGTATGAAGAATCTCATAAGCCCCAATAATATTATCAGTAATCAACCTGCCATGGATAAAAGCACTCTGGGCCTCGTCGACACATACACTCAGAACACTTTGAAATCTATTAGCCAAAACCTTTGCAATAATCTTGTAAAGAACATTACAAAGACTTATTGGTCTAAAGTGGGACATGGACGTTGGGTTTTAAATTTTCGGTATAAGCACAATTAGAGTGTGATTAATAGTAGAAAATACCTCATCACCTTTCAACACCGCTATACAAAACCGTGATACATCCTTCCCAACAATATGCCAGTACCGTTGATAAAAAACCACACCCAACCCATCATCTCTAGAGGCCTTGAGAGGGCTCATGGATTTAACCGCACGCAAAATCTCCTCCACATCAAAATCCCTATCCAGTGTATTGTTCATCTCAGGAGTTATACGAAGCGATATACCCGAGAGGACATGGTCTATAGAGGATGTTCCTTGAGAGGTGAAAAGCTCTTCAAAGTAAGTCCGGGCCATGTTTCCCAAAGACTCTTCATCATCAACCACTCTTTCATCCCCATCAACTAGCTTGGAAGCCCTTTTCTGTCTGCGCCTTTCGGATGCGTGCTTGTGAAAAAAAGAAGTATTTCGATCCTCATTCCTAAGCCAGTTCGCTCGAGCCCTTTGCTCCCAATAAAGTTCTACCTTGTCCATTTCAACGTTAAGAGCCAATTGAACATCCAGGGTTTCATGGAGGATTTCATCAGTAGGAAACAAATCCGATAGCTCCTTAAGACGTTGCTTCAGACCAGCTTCATTCGCCTTACGACCACATTTAAGAGTAGTGAACCAGGTTCGCAAGCCTTGTTTAACAAAATCCAGTTTCGAGAGGAGATGCCCAGTAGAAGCCTCCCATAGACGCTTAACTTCATCTTCACACGTGCTTTCGAGCAGCCAATTAGCTTCAAAACGAAATACCCACTACTCGGAGAGGTTCGACGAGTGCACATTGGTCTCCAACAAAAGCGGACAATGGTCCGAGAAAGAGTGGGTAAGATGAGACAACTTAAAGTGAGGAAAGATATCCCTCCACAAATTATTAGCAACACCCCTATCGAGACGCTCCCTAACATTGTTTTCGGAAAATCGACCTTTCTGCCAGGTGTACAAAACCCCCGAATACACCAAATCTGATAAAGAGCAATCCTCAATCATGGAACGAAAATTGTTCATCTGTCGATCACTTCGAATTCGGCCACCCTGCTTTTCAAACACATACAGAATTTCGTTGAAATCACTGATAACCATCTAGGGAATCTCCGGACAATCATTAAGAAGTCGCAGCGAATTCTATGCCTCCAGTCGATTAGATTCCTCTGGAGCACCATAAAAGCCAGTACAATGCCAAGAGAAACCATCCAAATCATCATCAATAATAAAGTCAATGTGTCGAGCTGAAAAAGAACGTAAAGAAACTTTACAAGTGGCTTTCCAACCAAGAACTACGCCACCACTACTGCCAACTGAACTAACTTCAATACAATAAGGGTAACCCCAACTTCGGCGTATACTCGCCATTTTATTAGCATTAAGCTTAGTCTCAATAAGAAAAATTACATTAGGATTTAAGTCTCTCAGCACATGCCAGAGACGACGAACTGTTCGAGGCTTCCCTAAGCCCCGAACATTCCAACTAAGCAGCTTCATTGGGCCCGGCGGACCTGATCCATTAGGTCGGCCGATATAGCATTTGGGGGGACCAACAACAAGGCCCATAATTTCATCACTGGAGGCTTGAGGCTCGGAGACACTTGCATTTGCCATAGTCTTCCTTGGGCGCTTATTACCGTCCAATTGCTCAATTGGGCTCTCCTCAATTTCCAGGCCCATTTGAACATCCATTAGTGGCGTCGAACCCAACTCAATACCACTCGGGTTAATGTAGGAGGATAAAGGGGAAACAACTCTCTTACCACGATTTTCGTCAGGAATTGGGCCCACAAGATTGTGATCAAATCCCATAAACTTCGCCCTTTGAGAATCACGTGAATCATTTTGATTTATTGCCCCCAAGATACCAACAGAATTTCCTAAAATAGGGGAAGACAAATTGGGATCTTCACGGAGCCATATACTACTCGGCGTCGCCCGACGTTGTGGTGCATGAAGCGAAATATCCCAGTTGAAGACAACGTCCTGCGGCTCCAAACTCAAACGAGAAGGACAAAAGCTTTCGCCATGAACTAATCGTCCACACAAGAAACAAAAAATCCGAATCCTTTTATACTGAAAACGCACATAAACTTGGGTCCCATTTTTCAGAGCGATCTTCTTTCGGCGCTTCAAAGGCATACATGTATCAAAACAAACTCTGATACGCATGATACATGATTGACTAAAAGGAGACAACTTTGTATCATACTCCAAAAATTGACCAACAAAATTCTCGAGTAGTTTGGCAACCCCTTCGGACATGAAACCAAATGGAAGATCAAGGACCTGGACCCAGAGTTTCAGGAAGTGTAAAGGGACACACATAGGGTCTTCACCGTCCTGCAATCGATGTAGGATCAGCAGATGAGAATTGAAAAACCACAGACTGCCATTGTCGATTCTCTCAACATCAACGAAATGATACAACCGGAACAAGTAACGACATTCCCCAAGATCGGAGATTGAAATCCCCCTAAAGGTCTCCACACATTGGCAAGGGTATTCCTCATAGACTCAAAGTGGATGACGCTGGAAGTCAGAAAAAGGCCAATGAAACAATGGAGAAAAGAAAGAGGAGAAGACGGATTATCGGCTTCAACCTGAAGCACGTCATCTTCCTTATCATCAATAGCCAAGTTCGCCAAATGATTTGCAACATCCGCCATGGAAGGAGTCAGGGAAAGAGGACGACGGAAACCATGTCAGAAGACAGACAAAGAAAACGTGTCAGAAAACAAACAGAAACTAGAGGGATATGATCCACTTTGTCACCCCTTATTTGGACAAAGGAAAACCATCTACATAACACATATTTATTTTAATTTTTAAATCATCATGTTTTGACTGATATCATATCTTAGGTCCAGTTTGCCACGTGTAAATATGATAAATGAAATTAATTAATGAGCAACAACGCGGAAGAAGAAGAATTCCATATATTTCCGACTTTAGATAGTACGTTGGTTTGAATTGGTCAGCAACTCCTCCCTTTTTATCCACACTATAAAACTCTTACGTCTCCACCCCCATGGTGGCCATACAATTATTCCCACTCAAATTCCCACCTCTTTCCACCTCATTTCTTCCCAATATCTTCCCCCCTTCTCCTTTGCATGCGCAGTGTAATCTGGACTTTTAACTTGTTTTTATGTTGCTTGCTTTTGGCTACAATTTGGGTACATTTGTTTTGCTGTTTTTAGTTGGAAGAAACAATGGATTGGGAGCTAAACACTCTTTTGAATGAGCTGAAACAAGGGAGAGAGGTGACTAATCAGCTCATCAAGCATCTCCATCCTCCCTCGTCTCACCAAACACGCCAAGTTTTACTCGACAAAATACTCTGCTCCTACGACAAAGCTCTCTCCATTCTCAATTCAAATGGTTTCGTCGTCGAAACCAACCCCACGGCTGATAAAAATGATGTGTTCAAAAGGAGGAAGACGTCGTCCGGATGGACCGAGCAAGTTCGGCTTTGCTCCGCTAAATCATTAGACAATCCTCTCGACGACGGATATTGCTGGCGGAAATATGGGCAGAAAGCTATTCTTGGATCAAATTTCCCAAGGTGAGAAGAAAAATGTTTTACTATTCCAATTTCCACATATTGAAACATGTCTGTAAAGTATCGATAGAGACACATTACCCTGTTTTTTTATGTGTTTGGAGCTTTGTCTAGTACAGGAATAATCCTAGTTTTGTGTTTTATATAGCTTTCTAACATTCAATTTTGCACGTTGCATTTCAGGGGATATTATCGATGCACTCATCGTCACTCACAAGGCTGTTTAGCCATTAAGCAAGTTCAAAGATCAGACAATGACCCTACCAACTTTGAGGTTAAATATAGAGGAAGGCATACTTGTAACCAAGCCTCTCATTTCGCCGCTACGATTGTGCCGGTGTCGACCGAGTCTAAAGAGAAAGGGAATCACTCTCGGAAAAGGACGTTCCAGCTTGAACAGAAACAAAAACAGCAAGTGCAACATGTCTTTTCGAGTTTCGAATCGGGGCTTGTGGTGAAAACAGAGGACTTGGACAATAGGGAGCAGATTTTCCCTTCCTTTTCGTTCCCCGTTGAATCGGAACAAGTTAAAAACGGCTTGTTCGTTGAGGCCTTGATGGAAAACGACATCATGGGGAACCTTTCTCCGGCGTTTATGTCTCCGGCGACATCCGAATCCAACTATTTTTCGGTGTCACCTTGCCACATGGGGAGCTTTGAATCCGATCTTACGGATATTATGTCTGATCCGACTTCGGTTACCAATTCGCCGATCGGGGACCTGGATATCACATCACTTGATAAGCTGGAATTTGATCCAAGCTTCCCATTTGATAACCCTGAATTCTTCTCTTAAATCCTTTCCCCCATTAGAGTAATCTGTATTCCTCCATCCATGTAAAATCTCCAATTTGCATTCAATATTGATGTTTTGTTGATAAATCTGTGAACTAGCCTAACAAATCAATAGTTTTTTATGCATCTTTTTCCATTATTAAAACAGAAGAATTTCAGCTCAACTTGGTTTTTGTTCAAACAATTAACAAATCTGATGCAGAGTCACGTTCAGAGACGCACGCATGACTTTATGTTAAGGGCGTAAGAATAGATTTTCCAACAGTAAAATATCAGTGACTTACTCATCTGGTATCTCAATTTCTGGGAAAATCATTCAATGGCTAGCGCAAAGGAATCTGCCATTCATAGATGGCTTCTCCATGCAGAAAACAAGAGCGTCGCAGACATCCTCGACGTGCAAAATCGAAACGTTTCCCAACAGTTCCTCCAAAAACCTTAGGGTGCCGTACCCCAATTTGTTCTTCGTGACTTGTGAAATCAGCACGTTCACGCTTTTGGGAACGCTAGTGAGGAGCGTCGGTCCACCGACGAGTCCGAGAACGAGGCTCACGATCTCTATGTCACCACTACCGTACCTCAACAACTCTTTCTCGGAGGCTGCTTTCGAGCTTGCATATGCCTGTGATATCAATTCCATATTAATTGCATATTGTTCATCTAATTGGATGGTTAATTGGCCATGGTGGATAAGGATTTTTACCATTAATGAGTCCGTGCCGTAGGCGACGGTAACACCGGGGAAGTCCAACAGGATTCATCTAAGTGATCTTTGTAGCCTTTTCCGTCTTCTTCTAAAGCCGATGAGGCTACGTAAATGAGTCGCCTCACTGTCCCTGATGCAATGCAGGACTCCACAATACATTTCACCCCTGCAACCGCAGCCTCGGTTGTATCTTTGAACTGTATGTGATGTAATTTTGAGGAGTAATTTATATTTTGGATCATTGAATTTAATCCTCACTTACTTTCATTTAGACAGGGACGGAGTTAAATAAGGTGAGGAGAGGCAATTGCCTCCTACCTAAAAAATTGTTTTTTTTTTTACCTTTGTCTTTTTATATAATTTTTTTAAATAATTTATTTATAAATTACTTTCACTTTCAAACATTTATATTTGACCTCCAACCTTAAATTCTAACTCCGTTCATGCATTTAGATGACAATTTTTTTTTAATTTAATTAACTTATACCATTCATTTGTATTATTAAAAAATCAAGTCACTTATAATCGGAGACAAATCCAAAAACTTGAACTTAATAATTCACTAACAGATAATAAATATAATTATACCTAAATCAAAAATAAGTTAAATAAGTCATTAAAAACCACATTAAAAATAATAAAAAAATCAAATTAAAATTTACTAGTACATAAATATAATTGCAATTATTCACAACAAGTTCTCATGTACCGGTATTGACGTACAATAACATTCAGCTAATATTTATAAACAAAAAATTATCCTATAAAAGTAACCAAACAACATGCAATAGTTGATTTCTCATGCTATCACGCAATTTTTTTAGCTATTGTTAAAAATATATTTTCCACAGCAATGTTGTCATAGAAAGAATCGACACTAACTTAAAAATCAAATAAATTATTGAATGAGTTTCATGCTTATTCGTCTCGACAAATTTAAAATTTTTTTATATCTTAAAATCTCTCATCGTTTTGAATATCAATAATAAAATTGCTTAATGAATATCTAAAAAAAACATCAACTTGATTTCTTAAAATTTGTTTGGTAGAATTCGACAATTGTTATTACAAATCTTTTTTGTCAAAAAAAAAAATCAACTAGAAGAACGAAAGCAAGACATACAAATAAGTAATTCTTTACCTAACTCACTAAATTGATTTTCAAGTTATTGCAATTTTAAACCAACTACACTGAAAAATACTTCAACTCGGTAATAATGAAGATTTATCACTTGAAACGACCTACTTCCACTATAAAGACTCCTTGCAAAATAACATATTTTACCTCCAAATAATCACTCTATACTTAACCGTAAATTATATAACTCTTTACATGAGATTACCACATCTATTATCTCTCAAATCTTGAATTTATCAATATTTAAAAAATAATATTTAGTAATACATTAGTATTTTATACAAATAATTCACTTTATTCTATAGAAAAATAATTAATTTGAAATAATATTTTATTTCTTAAAACTACTTTTAAGAGAAGATAGTAAATTAATTTTTAATTCTTATAGAATTTTTATTACTTTTAATTTAATAATAATAAATTAAAAAAAGTTTCGAACATTTTATATAAAAAAGTGGACTATAATAAGTTTGATGAAAATACTTGATGGAATTAAAAACTAAACATAAAAATGGTGTAACTATATATTTGAAAGAACTAAATTAGTAGTCCAAGTATGTTTATACTAAAAAAATTAGATTTAAATAATTTTATTTATAAAAATATATGTACTTTATCAAAAAGGTTTAAAAAATATGAGCAGAATTTTTCTTATTTTACTATTACAAAATGTGCTCTTTCTTTATCTACACTTGACATTTGAAACCGGATTACTGGTATTACTACTGTTGTTCTGTACAAAACGAAAGGACTTTAACTTATAAAATGCAACGGATATACCGATGAACGGTTATGGTTAATTATACACGCCCCTAGCATCAAGTGGTTAGAATGCACAATGTCAAAAATTTTAAATATTTAATTATTTTTAAATTATGGCTTATAAGCCTTTGATAAAGAGAGGTTTGGGCAAAAATTGGAGGTCTGAGGCATAATTAGAGGTTTGACCAGTCAAACCTGTTGATATTGTTGTTTGGTAAACAATTGATTGAAAGAGCAGATTGGGGTGAAACCGCTAATTTTAAAAAACCTCATAATATGAGCTTTTTTAGATTAGAAGTTTGATATTATAGTTGTAAATATTATTTTACCCTTAGCAGTTACAAAAAAGCTAAAAATAACCTAAATTAAATATTTTCTCATCTTATTTATAAGTTAATCATTTTTTCTTTTTATTATTGCATATTTATATGTGTATTTAAATTTATTAATTAATTAAATTATATTAAAATAATTATATAAATAATAAATTAATATATAAATCATTTGAATATGTTTAGAAAATTTATATTAAAAATAATTTTATAGATCTAATTAATAATAATTAGATACAAAATATTGATAATTAATAAACTATTCAAACAAGTATTGAATATAATCATGTTCTTATATGTCATTTTGCTTGTTTAAATAATCTAACAGCTATCAACTAATTTTACCAAACACTTTTATACAACCCGCTAGTCAAATCAGCTAATGCAATCAGCTATCAACTAATGTAATCTGCTATTCGTTATCAGCTATCCGCTAATTGCCAAACAAGGCCATAGTATATATAAGTTGTAGGGGCTAAAATTATTATCATACCATACTATGTTTCACTTTTAATGAATTTTAATTGTGGGACTAAAAATGTTACGTTTTAGAAGAAAATGCAATTATTATTATTATTATTATTATTATTATTATTATTATTATTATTATTATTATTATTATTATTATTATTATTATAATTCTAATCCTAATCTTACCTAGAGGGGAGGGGAATGAGACTATAGGGAAAGAAAGAAAGTGCTCTTAGCAGGTCTAGAGCCATGACCTAAGGGAATATGAAGGAACAAAGATGAACAATTTGGTCAAATGTACTTACTCAAGTGCAATATTTATTACTAAACCTATAATTAAGTGACCTTGTGATATATAGGCCTTGTTTGGTAAAGAGGGGTTTGGGCAAAAATTAGAGGTTTGACCAGTCAAATCTGCTAATATTGTTGTTTGGTGAATAGAGGATTGAAAGAGCGGATTGGGATGAAACCGCTAATTTTGAAAAATGTCATAATATGAGTTTTTTGAGATTAGAGGTTTGATATTAGACTTGTAAAGACTATTTTACCCTTACCAGCTACCAAAAATCTCAAAATAAACTAAATTAAATATTTTCACCCTATTTATAAGCTAATCCTATTTACTTTTTTTCTTTTTATTATCACATATTTATGTGTATTTAAATTTATTAATTAATTAAATTATATTAAAATAATTATATAAATAATAAATTAATATATAAATCATTTGAATATGTTTAAAAAAATTAAATTAAAAATAATTTTATAGATCTAATTAAATTATATTTTCACCCTATTTATAAGCTACCAACTCTTTGTAGACTTTTTGATCATAAACATTATCTTCTGGTTCTTCTCCATCAATTCCCAAACTCTTCTTATGTACAGAATAGTGTTTACATTTCTCAAGATGCTTTTGCATATTGAAAGTTCTATAATGTGAGTTAGAGATGAAGAAAGTTATTTTGCAATATTTGCAAAGAGTCCTTTCTTTTCCATCCTTATTCTCTGTCGAGTTAAGACTGAAAAAATGTATCCAAACCTTACTTCGCCTCTTAAAAAAATATTGTGATTTCGGTACATTAACAACATTAGTATTAACTTGGACCTCACTTGTATTAGCATTTGATTCCATGACTGTCGCCTGCCAAAACAAAGAACATAAACCATGAACATTCTTAAAATAAACAGCGAAGCAATTATGAACATTAAACCACTTGATTTAATATAAAATAAACAACGAAAGAGGAACACATTATAATTTAAAAAAATCGCCCAAAAAAGATACATGCCCACTACTACTCTACTAGGGCTGTTTATTGCCAGGTACTCATAAATTTGGGTGCACGTTTCTTTCGAATATCTCTTTTTTCGGCACGTGTCTCGGTTCATTTTAGTTAGGTACTTGTTACTCGGCTACTCGGGAAATCGGATAACGAATACCCGCTTTTTTATACATGATTTTATAAACAAAATATATAATAAAAGCATATTGTTGAGTTGCTAAATTAGAAAAAAAAAATAGAGTAAAAGCTTATTACATAATCCAAAATCTAGAATACATAGTTTTATATACTTTAAGTCTAAATCACTCATTACACATCATCAACAAATAACCACAATTTTTTTTCTTAAATTAAAAAAAAATTACAGTGAAGGCATATTGTTGCAATGCTTAATCTTCTAGTGAAGGCATATTTTTTGTTCCCCGACATATTTTTCTTAAATTGAAAAAATACAGTAAAAACATAGATTTCCCCCCTTTTATCTTAATCTTTCAATATTCAGAGTATGAAATCTTAAAAATGTCTAAATTTTTTTCAAAATACCTTGACTTGACAATGCTTGCGAGCCTGGACCTGGAGTGTCGAGTTGTTGTCTTGTTGGACACTAGAGTGTCGAGTTGTTGTCATGTTGGAGATTGGAGTGTTGGTGATGACGACGAATCAGAGAAGCAACGAAAAACAAGTCGACGGCAACGAGAACTAACGGTGAACGAGACCGACGAGAACGAGGAGCGATAGAAATTAGAGCATTTGTCTCTTTAGTTAGGAATTTGAAATTGAATGAAATGAGGATTTGGGAAAACACTACAGACTCGATATTTTTGGTTTGGACGGGGTCCCGTCTGGTATTTTTAATTTTAATATATACATATAATTATAAAATAAAATATATTAATATATAATTATAAAATAAAATATATTGATATATATATATAATCGTGACTTTGTGTGTTGATTAAGTTCGGGTTTCAGTCGAGTTAATTTCAAAATCTATAAAAATATAATTATAAAATTTACAAATAAATATGATATGAGTCAATTTTGGATAAGAATCTTTTATTGACTTTTTTTGTTAAAATTTTTAAACTTTGACCTATTATTATATAAAATTTATTATTGAAAAAAAATATAAAAAAATATATTTTATAAAATTTCAATGAAGTAGTTTTAAAATATATATTTTATAAAATTTAATTGTTTAAAATATTTATAATAATCATGGTCAAAGTTTAAAAAATTAATTTTTAAAAAGTCAATAAAGAACAAAATTAATGGGACGAAGTGAGTAATAATATCATCATGTATGATATTATATATATATATAGATTATATAATGCTTAAAATTAATCTCATACACTAAGCTAAACCCTAAATGTTAAACCATACACATTAATCTCATAAACCAATAACCCTAAACTACACCATAAACCCTAACTCATTAATACTAAACCATAAATCCTAAACAATAAACCTTAAGCCATAGAAATGAATCTCATGAATCAATAACCCTAAACTAAACCATAAACCTTAAATCATTAACACTAAGCCCTAAAAAGCCTAGACCATGAACCTTAAGCCATAAAAATAATCTAAAACCAATAATCCTAAACTGTTAACACTAAGGCCTAAACCATAAACCAAAATTAGGGACCATTTTTATAATCTTACCATAAAATATAGCCTAAAACTGAAATTAGAGACCAATTTGACAATTTGAAAGTAGAAAAATTTGAGAGCCTAGTGACCAATTTTATAATTTCACCATAAAATATAGCATAAAACCGAAATTATGGACTAAATTGACAAGTTGGAAGTGGAGAAATTTGAGAGTCCAATGATCAATTTCACAATTTTACCATAGAAATAAATATGGGTCAATTTCGACTAAAAACTAAATTTTAGGAACTAAAATGAACAAAAATATCATTATATTAGAATTATTAGACTAAATTATAAAAATTAGTTAATTTTGACTAAAAGTACATTTTTAGAGACTAAATATTACTATGGGAGGGAATTGTTGTATCTGAAGTCCAAACCGTGGGGATACTTGTGACTAAATTAAATTAAAATAAAACTTAAAGTTGAGTATTAGTACTAAAATGCAACATTTTAAATGTAATATGACCTAAAAAGTAATTAATCTCTAACTTAAGAAATGAGTGGTTTATTTTCCTCCAAAATTTTGTTTTTTCCATCTCTATTTTTACCATTTGTCATTTGTCTTTTCCCTCCAAAATTTTGTTTTTTCCCTTTCGATTAGGAACAATTAATTGTTTAGTCCCTTCGACTACATATTTTTTATTTAAGTCCTAGATTTTCACTTTTAGGTTTTAGTTTAATTCAATTTAGATTAATTTAATTGAAATTCCACCTTTAGGCTTTAGAATAATTTTAATTATGTCCGTGATTTATGCTTTTAGATTTTAGTTTAGTTCAATTAGATTTCAAATTTAATAAGTTAATTCAATTCGGACATTATTATTATTATTATTATTATTATTATTATTATTATATATAATAAACTTTGGTTTAATATGATTATACACAAAGTTTTGATATGGATGTAAACATGTAATTATACACTTGAAACCGAATTGACCCGAAAATTTAAATGTTGACCCGACCCAAACGACCATATTTTGACCCGAACCGAAAGCGACCGATCCGATATTGACCCGGCCTGAAAAAAAAAACCGATCCAATTTTGACCCGATCTAGTACCCGAACCAGACCCGACTTATCATAGACCTGAACCAGACTCGAAGCGAATCTAAACCGATTCTAGATAGACCTGAAATGACCCGAACTGAAACTACCGTAACCGAATGACCCGATTACCACCTTTACGTAGACCTTTACGTAGAGGTAACCGGAATATAACGTCTCGAATATGGTGGAATCGGGGTGTTACGGATTTTCTCTCTTCTCTCCGTTTTTGTTTGCTTTTTGTGAAATCTTTTGTCGTTTCATTTGTGGATTTTTTCCCGAGCAATATAAGTAGCCTTTCTTTAGGAATTTGGGCTTGTTCCGGTTTGGTTGGTGGGTGACGATGGAAGGCTTCCTTCTTCTTGTTCTTCTGGTTTTGCTCACTACCACAATTGGTTTATGGTTTTCTTTATTTTTTGCTTCGACTCATTTGTGTGTTCTTTTTTCATTTTGCGGGTACGTTCGTGTGCAGTGGGTGTTTCAGTTGTTTTCTGGTTTCTCATTCGCTTCGTGTCGTCGACGATGATTATGAGATGTGCTTTTGCCTCTCCTTCAGACGTTGACGATTTCAGAACTAACACGACAATTTGCAAGAAGTTCACTCTGTATTCTCTGTAACCGTTTTCATCCTTCGGTGCTCCCCGAAACGACATGCAGTTGATGACCATGAATTTTTTGGCTTCGCTCTCACCATGGCTTTGGTCGATGGTGGTTGTTTCTGCTTTGTGCTTTTGTCTTAGTCTTTCGGTGATCGTCATGTCTTGTTGTTCTTTTTTTGTTTTGTGCTTGTGTTCCATTTGTTCCGAGTTTGTGTTGTTTCTTTTTCTTTGTTTGTGTTTGGTTTGTCTGATTTTAGTCATTTTACTTTTTAGTTTGTGTTTTGTTTGTTCCTTGTATCTTCTTATTTGTTTTAATGACGCCTGCTTGTCATTTGTTCAAAAAAAGTTCATGAGAAACATTCAAAACAATAAAGTAGAAAACAAAATTAAAAATTAATAAAATTTAAAATTTTTGATAAAATGAATTGTTTTAAGTACATAAATATTTAAAATGCTAGAGCGAAGGAGATCTCAACGCTCTCGTAAGAATGAAAATACTAGAGACAATATCGATGTTCGTAGAAAGCATACATAATGGAGCGGAGGTGTCTCTGCCCCTCGACGCTCTAAAGGACACCATTAGAGGGTGTGGTGGATATGTACCAGAGGGTGTGGAGGTTGTCGAAAAATTTGGGGTTAAGCATCTCGACTAATTTTTTTATCAGAAGTGGATCAACGCTCACCGCATCAATCGTTGGTGAACATTTTAAGATAGAGATTATTGTGACAGTTTCTGGTGATTCACCCTTCTGATTTGAACGGTGAGCCATATCAGTGGTGATGAAAAGAAAGGACTCGGTGAAGATGGGAGTATGAAGAGCATGAAGAAGAAGATGAATTAGATATTCTCAATTTCCCATACCTTTTTGAGGAATGAGTTGAAATAGGAAAGTGGAAATGGTGATTGATGGGATTTGTGGGGGAAGATGTATCCCATTGACATATTATTATTATTACAGTACAACAAGATTATATCAATTTTATTGGCATATTTGGGTGAAAAACCCTTTTTTTAATAATTATATAGATTCATGGCTCTCTCTTATGTTTATTTGAAAAAAATGACCCTCAAACATGTCACATAATAGAACCTTGCGTTTTTTGGGAAGCGAGACGTGAACTCACGTTCTGCGGAGTGCGCGTTCCATCTAACGCGAGGTCCCCGAGAATTTGAAAAGGCGGCTGAATATATCGCACAGAAATCGCGTTATGCAGACCGCGAGTTCTGTGCGAATTTGGGTTGAAAAATAAGGGTGGGTAGGCCTGTTCGAGCCCAATTTTGGGATTAGAAATCGTATAGTTTTGGAGGGGAAGGAGCGTCGTCTTCTTACGTTACGCACGACCATGAAGCATTCAACCCCTTCAATGATTCCTTATATGGACGACACTCAACGTATGTCCCTAGCACGAAGTACGTTCAACCATCTATGGGGAGATATTCTTCTTTTGGTGCTCTTGATTTTGGTCTTGAAAATGTGATTCATGAGCGATTAGAGAAATTGGGGATGCTTCTGACGAAGAATCGATTAGAGAACCCGGGTCCGACGACGACGAGCTAGGGCCATTTTATGAAGAACCAGAAGACTTGACCGTTCCACCAGCATATTTCGATGAACAGTCAGCATCAACCAACTTTCATGTATCAGCGGCACTTATTTCTATTTACCAGCCACCATCCCACTTCAAAACGATTGATATGGATGCCATGGACATTCCTGAATTTTCGCAATACCAAACAATTGACGACAGAGTCAACCGTTATGATGGTGAACTAGCCATTGGTATGACGTTCTTGACAAAAGAATTGGCGGTGGCCGCAATTAAGCAGTACAACATTCGACGGGCTGTTGAGACGACGGTGAAGAAAACTCAAGCGAAATACTACAAGGCGCACTCCACCCAAAAGGATCACGGCTTTAAATGGAAAATTCGTGTATCACAATTGAAGAAGGCAGACGGCCATTGGAGAATAACAAAACTTGTAGGGCCCCATACATGTACTGCGAAATCCCCTGAAAAAAAAGGACGAAATACTTAGTGAATTTGTTTGGAAATCCTTAGTGGGAATTTTAAAGTGGTTCAAGTTCCAATCGAACTCTACATCCACTACCTTAGCTTCACTAAGGATTTGCAACAATTCCACTAAGAATTTCGTCCCCTTTTCTAGGCTAAGGAGGAAACCGTTACAACGATCAACCTTTCTACTCAAAGCGTGATCAAACACTCTCTTATAAGAGAAAGACTTAGCAAACAAGAAATCCCTCTAATAGTAATGTGTTTGCAATACTAAGCACTCACCCAAAACCTAAACACTTGAGCAAATTTAACAATGTTAAGCTCACAAGTGTTGTCTAAGCAAGAAATATAGAATTTAAGCTCTAGACAAATTTTGACATCATAATGTTGTAACAATTGAAGCATTAACCATTACAAGATGCTTTGAGGTCCCTTTTATACTCCTTGATGAGTTTGTGGCCGTTACTAGCCGTTGGGATTGGATTGGAGCCGTTGGAACCTTTATTTCCCACCATAAATGCAGTTCTGCAACTTGGCGTATCGATACCTTTCAAACCGTATCGATACGGTCCTGATGAGGAATTAGTCGTTGGGCTTCTTTACCTGATGCGTATCGATACGCTTACCTAGCGTATCGGTACGGTCATGCAAATTAAAGACCGTTGGGGTAGTTAGGCGTATCGGTACGCGATACACCAGTATCGGTACGCGACTAGCCGTTAGACTATTTCAAAACACACCGTATCGATACGGCTAAGCGTATCGGTACGGGTTTTGGCTACTGGAAAAATCAGGTAGTTGAAACCTTAAGGCGTATCGGTACGGTCCGAGACCGTATCGGTACGGGCACTTGAAAAGGCTGGGTTTGACTACTTTAAATGTACTTTTAAATCGTTCCAAAGCCTTGTAAAACCCTTAAACATATTTTCAAGTTGTTTTTGACTAAAAACATATTTTAAATTTTTTTCAATTTAGTCCAAAACATTTTTCAAATATTATATCAAAACACTTAGTTCTACAATCTCCCCCTTTTTGATATAATAAAACCAACTTGAAAAATTGTTTGAGATTCTCTCCCCCTTTGTATTTAAAAATTGAATAAGAGACTTCAAATTTAAATTTGATTAAGGCTCCCCCTTATTCTCTTGAAAAACTTGAAAGATCAATTTTTCAAATCATTTCTCCCCTTTTTGTTATATCAAAAAGAATTTAAAATGACATTGAGCTCAAAATAACTTAGGAGGTAAAAAGAAAATTTGACACACTTAAAAATTTGGTTTAAAAATTGACTCCCCTTACTCAAAGCATCATAAGAATGTTAGTTCAACATATATGATTATCTAGTTGACATAAATGAAAATAAATCAAATAAGAACAAAAACAACTAGATTTTTACCACACTTGAACTCAAGGGAAGATGTGAAGCCTTCCTTCTTCAAGTGTTCTTCCTTTGTGTGCATGGAGCCCCCCTCAATTTTTGACTTGTTGATCATTCTTCATCACACCTAGCAAAAGACAATCAAGTAATTTTTTGTATCCAAATTGCTTTGGATCCATAGACATTAGTAGCACAAAATTTAGTCCCCTTAGGAATCCATTTTTCAATTTCATACTTTTTAGTTGAAGTGGTTAGTCCTTTTGGGACCCAAACACTTCTAAAACATTTACCATTTACAAATCTAGGGGCACTAGATTGTCTAACATAAAAATTTGATTTTCCAAAAATATTTTTCTTGAATTCAAGTTCATTGGAAATCATTTTTTTTTCTTTTTGAACTTTAAGAAGCAAATTTTGTAAATCAAAACATTTTTGTTCAAAATCTTTTAATTTTGCTTCAAGTTCAAGATTTGTTTTAGAAAGCAAATCATTTTCAATTTTTATTTTTGAAATCAACTTTTTGTTTTTGGAAAATGATACCTTGAATTCCAAAAGCAAACCATCATAGGCATCTTGCAACTCAACAAATGTATATAAATTTGAAATAGATGAGTTAGAAGTTACTTCCCTCTCATTTAGGGCCATCAAGCATAGGTTCAGTCTTCTAACCCAGGTCTACATTCAATATAAATCCTTGTGTAAATTGTCTTATTTTTCCTTCCCACATTTACACCCAAATTATCCAACTTCTCCATACTTGGCGAGCAAGAACGGTTGAAGGAATCGATCCCCCTAAATCTCGACATTCATACATTTACCACCGTTTCTGCTTGCGGCACATAGCCGCAAACTACCTGCAGCAGTTCAAGGACCGTGATGAACATGAACTAGTGCTTAGAATAAGTACGTTCTTTATGTCATTTTCATTTACTATATTAGTTGTTGCTCACTTTCATTTACGACCTCTTTGCATGTGTTGTTCGCTCATAACTATTCAACTGTCATCCCTTAGGAAACTCGCACTACGTACAAGAAGTGGAGGAGGTGTTCGAGGAACTGAGAGCGAGAAATAAATTTGGCGCAGACTACCTTGAAATAATCCCGAGAGGAAAATGGCTTCGATCGTATGACGGGGGTAAACGATGTGGTCATATGACAACGAACTTGGTTGAGGCGGTGAACTCATCACTGAAGGGAGTGCGGCAGTTGCCTATCACTTCCATTGTCCAAGCGACATACTATCATTTGACTACCCTATTTGCAACCTTAGGAAGGCAAGCAACTGAGTACATGGTAGGTGGACACATAGTCCATCCGGATTTCCACACAAAACTGCAAACTCAAGTGCACCAATCAAGACAGATGACTGCAACTCTCTTCTCGTGAGAAGGACACAAGTTTCGTGTTTCAGAATATTCCAGGCAGTTGGAAGACATTCAGCACAACGCGTACGTGGTAGATCTCAGGGCAGGAACCTGCGAGTGTGGAATATTCCAAACATTCAAATACTCGTGCGCACACGCCATTGCTGCTTGCGCAAACCAACGGATAGACTACATGCAACTGGTTGATCCAATATACTTACTACAAACGATGTTTAAGGTTTACCAAAAAGAGTTTTCTCCAATCGAAAATGAGGTTGATCTGAATGCTGTTGACACTGAACCGACCATACGCCCAGATCTAGCACTACTAAGAGACAAAAGACGTCCACGGTCTACACGAATACAATGTGCCGAGGATATGGTCGAACATCGAGAAAAAACCGGATAAAAGAAACATTGTAGTATATGTAAAAATCCTGGACACTCAAGGACCAAGTGTCTTAATCGCTCGGCCCCTCGTCTTAATTAAATCATTGTAACTTGTTTACGCGAGTTCGCCCATAACTATCGATCAATAAAATCAATCTAATTCATTTTATAAAATAGGTCATCTTATACTTTCAATCATTCAAAAAATATGCTAGGATAGCGTTTTCGAAGCGAATTTAAGTCAGTGTAGAATGGACGGAAATTGATCGTGTTGGTGCCATATAATAGAGACTTTCCAGTACTACAAACCCACACTCGATGTGTGCTAAAAATATACGATTTATAAGCTTGAAATTCTGCTCGAACATGCCTATCGACCTTTGTTCAAAGGCAATTTCATTCAAAAAAGGATGATAGCATAGGGTTTTGGAAGCCGTTTTAAGCCAGTTTAGAATGGACGGAAATTGACCGTATTGGTGTCATACGATAGAGAATTTCCAGTACTACGAATCCAAACTCGATTTTCGCTAAAAATATACGATTTCTAAGCCCAAAATTAGGCTCGAACATGCCTACCCACCCTTGTTTTTCAACCCAAATTCGCACAGAACTCGCGTTCTGCATAACACGATTTATGTGCGATATATTCAGCGACTTTTTTAAATTCTCGGGGAGCTCGCGTTCTGTAGAACGCGAGTTCTTGAAAAACCGTTATTTCAAACAATGATTCCACGTAGATGGAACGCGCGCTCTGCAGAACGCGAGTTCGCGTCTTGCTTCACAGAAAACGCGAGGTTCCATTACGTGACATGTTTGGAGGTCATTTTTCTAAATAATTATGGGAACAAGCCATAAATCTATATAATTATTAAAAACTCTTTTTTTCACCCAAATATATCAATTTTATTAGTATATTTTTATAAAATATTCCTTAAGGTGGACCTTGTCCGTACCACACCCAGGCATTGACCTTCCTCTCCATTAAGAAATAAAATCTGAACATTTGAAAACCACATTAACTTTCGATTATTTTGAAAATAGAATATATTTTAATACACAAATTATATAAAAAAAATTACATAATATATTATATTTAAAATATAAAATTTAAAACTTAAATTTCTAACCCTAACACTCTAAGATTTATACTTTAAATTCTAATCATAAATCATAAATTCTATAATCTGTAACTTAAATTCTACAATTTAAATCTCTAAACTCTAAAATTAAAAGAACTGAAGTAAAACTTTTTAAAATTTATCACATAGTCGAGTCAAGGAAGACCTTATAAGTTATAACATAGAAACAAACTCTCTTACTATTGATTTTTTTGTATATATAATATTGAACTTAAAACTTTATTTAATGGTTACCAGTACTTACCACCTCACCCACTATCCATCGATGGTACTGCTAAGCAGGGGCTGTATTCAATAGTAGATATAGTAATCAGGTCCTTCGTTTCGGGTTTATCTAGAATCAGCATAGATTCGGTTTAGGTTCGGGTCTAATTCAAGTCTGTAATGAGTCAGATTCGGTTCAGGTATTGGATCAGGGTTAATATCAGATCGGTTGTTTTCGGGTCGAGTCAATATCGGATCAGTCGCTTTCGATTCGAGTCAAAATCGGGTCGTTCGGGTCGCTTTCGGTTCCGGTAAATTTCGGGTCGTGTCAACATTTGAATTTTCGGGTTAATTCGGTTTGAGTTGGGTTTAAGGTTTGAGGTTTAGTGTTTATGGTTTAGTTTAGAGTTATTGGTGTATAAAATTAATTCTGATTTAACTTGTTAATCTATGCATTTGAATTTGATTAAATATTTAAATCAAAGCTCCGTGTATCCATATCAAAATTTTGTGTATAATTATATTAAATCAAAGTTTATTATATATATATATATATAATAATAATAATAATAATAATAATAATAATAATAATAATAATGTCTGAAATAAATTAATTTATTAAACTTAGGATCTAATTGAGCTAACTAAAATTTAGATGCATAAATCACGAACATAATTAAAATAATTCTAAAACTAAATGTGAAATTTTAATTAAATTAATCTAAATTAAAACTCAATTAAATTAAGAAAAAGAAAAAGAGAAAAACAATTGGTAAAAATAAAGAGGGAAAAATAAAATTTGGAGGAAAATAAGCCATCAATTTTTTAAGCTAGAGATTAATTACTTTTTAAGTCATGTTGCATTTAAAATGTTACATTTTAGTACTAATATTCAACTTTAAGTTTTAGTTTAATTTAATTTAGTCACAAGTATTCCCACGGTTTAGACTTCGGATATAGAAATCCCCTCCTCGTAGTGATATTTAGTCTAAAAATTTATTTTTAGTCAAAATTAACTAATCTTTGTAATTTAGTCTATTAATTTAATATAGTGATATTTTTGTTCATTTTAATTTCTAAAATTTAATTTTTAGCCAAAATGACATAAAATGTTATTATACCACAACTTTGACAAGAGCAACGGTCTCTTTCATGGTATAGTCAAAAAAGATAATAAAATATACTTCATTTTATTATTTATTATATTTTTAAAAATAGATAATATTAAAAATAAATTATTCATTTATTTTACCTTAATTTTCGGGTTAAAATCGGGTCGATATTCGGTTCGAATAAAATTGGTTCGGGTCCATTCGGTTCAACAAAAAAATTTGAGTCAGTTTTGGTTCAATTCGATTTATTTCGGGTTTCGGGTCAACTTCAGATCATCATGTTCAGGTCAAAATCAGGTCTCAGTTCAAGTAAATCGGTTCAGGTTTCGAGTCTCGAGTCAAATTTGCCAGGTCTATTCAATAGAGACCCGCAGGGCAACAGGCTCCTCAAAAAATTTAAAAGTTAGAAAAAATTTAAGCTGGAATAATGATAAAATTATATTTTAGTCTTAAAAACATATAATTTATATTGTTGGCTCTTCTTAAATTTATTTATTTTTAAATAACCCTCAATACCGTCACTACTGCTAACTGAGTCCAACACCAAAATGTGCGGAGAGAAGTTTTTCTTGGGACGTTGGGTCCACTCGTTTAGCATGATTGAATGATCTTACACACTTCAATGCAAATAGCCAAATACTACACAGTCCCACCAACTTCATAAAATAAGGAAAAGTTAAAAAGAGATGAAACAGCTTTACAGCATAAAACTCTCAAGAAATTCTGGCATTTAAATTTTAAACATATATGCTAAGCTGTTGTTACAAACAGATGGCCTGGACCATTTAAAAATGGATTTGAAAACAAAGGTATATAGCACATAAAAAAGTTACAATTGCACCAACTTAAAGGGATAAGGTTGCGTTTAGACCGGTGTCTGATTCCTCCACTTCGTAGCGACCTCAGAGAGTGCCTTGGTGGAAGACCCATTCTCGGAGAGTGCCTTAGCCGCAGCTTCTTTTAGGTTCTTCATTCTATTTCGAACATCTTTCCCTTCTTCGCCTTCCATTAGACCCTTTACGGTCTTCGCGATCTTGTCTCGGCAAATTAAGCCGTTTTCGTCCGATTTCGGTCTCAATGCCACTCGAATATCTTCGGTTAGCATCGCAGCATTCATTTTTTGTTCAGCGTAGAGTGGCCATGCGATTAGAGGCACCCCGGAAACAACGCTTTCGAGAGTGGAATTCCATCCGCAATGGGTCAAGAACCCTCCGGTCGAGCCGTGGCTAAGCACTTGAGCTTGTGGTGCCCACGATGGCACCACTAGACCCCGGCCTTTAGTCCTCTCGAGGAACCCCTTTGGTAGAAAATCGAAAGGGTCCTTCTGGCTCTCCGCACTGAAAAATGTAGCGTTAGCAACCTTATCATTAGGACTTCTTACAACCCACAAAAACCGTTGCTCACTCATTTCTAAACCCATGGCCAACTCGTTCAGCTGGTCCGAAGACAGGGTCCCACCACTTCCGAACGAGACAAACAAAACCGACCCATGTGGCTGATCATCTAACCACTTCAAACAACCCGACCCATTAGCTTTATCACTCGGATCAACGTTAACAAGTGGGCCAACCGGATAAACCGGAGGCTTACCCGGTTCTTTCTCTTGCAAAGCCTTTAAAGCTCCTCCTTCCAAGTCCACGAAACTGTTCACCATAATCCCTTCGGCCAATCTATACCTCTTCGCATGATGAAGAACCCATTTGTAAGCATCGTTTTTCCTATCTTGAACCGGGTCCAACAATTCCTTGCCGTGAATCGGTATGCACCCCGGAATTCTCACTTCCGGCAGGTCCCTGTACTCGGATAAAACCACCGGGTCAAGCTTCAGGAGGAGGTGAAGAAACAGAGACAAAGCCATGGCTGTTGACGGGTAAAACACGAACGGCGAGATGTTGAATTCTTTAGCAACATCAAATGCGTCGGTCCCGAAAAGATCAACCACCAAGCCGACAAGTTTCGTCTTCGCAACCAATGACTTCAAAGTATCCCGGAGGAAAGACAGTGACCGAGCCACCGTTAAAGAAATCACCGTTTCGATTTTGGCGTCCTGAGGGAGGTCACTCAGGTCGGCAGGAGGAAGAAAAACGTAATCTATAGAGGTAGGAAGGGAATCGAGAGCTGATTTTTGAGCTTTAGTCGGAGAATCACCGGTGGGGATAACAAAGGTGGCAGTGAAGCTGTGTTGGTGGACAAATCGCTTAGCGAACTCAACGAGTGGAATGAGGTGACCCATCCCAGGACTCGGCAGAATGGCTATATGGGGTGTTTGCGTTTTCGCCATGGCAATGAAAATTGAAAACAAAAACAAACTTTCTTTTTCTTGTGTGTTTGGTATGAAGGAAAATGGAGAAGAAAGATGATGTTTATATAGAGGCCAGGGTCGAGTAATTGTTTGTTTTTGGTGGTAGGATTGAATATGTAGAACAATACAGGGTACAGGGCAGATAACTATTTTCTCCCTGATTGTTCAAAGAATGTGGGTGGAATTGCTGATGGCAGCTGAGACTGAGATGGGGGGAAGGAACTTGTAGAGGAAAGGGGTTTACAGCTATTTTAATACTTAATAATTTGGATATTATGGTATGGAGTGTGGACCTGGTGATGTCACTTCAAACGTAAGCCTTATGTCATATACAAAACCTTTCTCCTCTCGTTTATTTCATGCTTTGGTTCCAGTTTCGAGCAGTTTTGGTGAAAAAGTGTAGCTTTTAGCTCAAATCATTATTTTTAAGGGCAATTGTACATCTATTTCGTGGGTAGATTAATCAGTTGATGTAGCTAATGATTTGTTAACTATTAAATGTAATATAATATATATTTTAATAAGTAATAAATATAGTGTAATTAATATCACTTTTAAGTTTTATCAATAAATAATTTTAAAAATTATAATTACAATACAATTAATACATTTTTACCTTATAAAGATTTTTTATAACTATAAACGTAAAATAATTAATATTTTTATTTTTAATAAAATGTTTTATTTTTTAATATAATAAGAAGAGAAATCAAGCTAACTAAAAGTTATTTTGACTCGTCATATTTTTACCCCATAAAAAATATTTTGCTTCAAATAATAGCCCTTGAAGAAATATAATATTTCGAAATTAAGATGAAATAGTTGATTAAGGAGGTGGAGGACGATAATCAGCAATACGTCCTTCCCATTGCATACGAATTTGAGGAGGTTTGGGTTCATCATCTTTCTCCTCTGTGGCTTCCGCTGTCGTGACAAGCTCATCGGCAGTAGGTTGTTTGTTACCTGTCGGGGCAACTTCCTCGGCAGGTATATTCAAGGCTGGTTTTTTCACTGTTTCAGCTTCTTTCTCTGGCCCTGGTAGTTTCTTCCTACTCCTGGTAGTAATGGCTTTACACTACTCATGTGTGGGCTGCCTAGCATTTTCAGTGTTGCTAGGAAATCCGCCAGTCTGCCTTGGGTTGATATGCTGGGAAACCTGGCCCATATGTGTCTCCAAAGATTTCAGAATAGCTTCATGATTTGTCATACGCATCTCTGTTTTATCCATGAATGTCTCCGTCTTCTTGACAAATTGATTCATGTTCTCAATATAAGTTCCTGTCTGAGACATAAACGTAGCTAGAGTCTGTTCCAGTATACTATTTGTGGCAGCTTGTGGCTATTGCTGCTGCTGCTGCGGCTGCAATTGCTGTCGAGTTAGCAATCTAGGTCATCCCTGATTCTGATTATTGTGTGCTTGAGGAATCAGGGCATTATTAGGATTACTCCAAGAGAACTTGGAATCCTTTCTCCAGCTGGGATTGTAGTTGTTGGAGTTATAATTCTGCTTGTTGTAGTTTCCAACATACTTTCCATATTCTAACTGTATAGGACATTCATCCGAACTGTGATTTCCTTCACAAATTTCACATATCTCTTCGACAGCAAATACCGGTTGGGAATCATCATTCAAAAGCTTTTTCATCGCCTTAGTGAGGTATGCCACATGTGATTTCATCGTGTTGTTGGCATGTTGGCCTCATAATCCTTAACAGCTAAGACTCATTTACCCCCTCTTCTTGCTGTTGGAAACTGCTCCTCATTCTTAGCCAGATTTTTCAATACTTGCATTGCCTCGTCTGGGTCTTTGTCCAGTAGTAATCCGTTTGCTGCTGAATCAATTTGAATACGAGTTTGTAAATTGGCACCATTATAAAACATAGTTACCTGTTTCCAGACGGGGAATCTATGCATTGGGCAGTTCCGTAGAAGAGTGGTAAATTTGTTTCAGGCCTCGTGCATCGGCTCGTCATCTTTCTGTTGGAAAGTAGCAATTTCATTACGTAATCGCTCAGATAAGTGCGAAGGATTAAAACGAGATAAAAATTCACGAGACAAATCTGCCCAAGTTCTAATTGAACCCGGCGTAAGTTTATTCCACCAAGTCTTTGCTCTGTCCCTCAATGAATGGGGAAATAACCGAAGCCTCAGTATCTCTGGATTAACTCATGGTAGTCTAAACGAACCACAGATTTCCTAGAACGTTTTGAGATGCTCCCTAGCATCCTCTGTAACAGCACCACTGAATTGACTGGCATTGTTGATCATGCTAAACATAACAGGTTTCAGCTCAAAGTTGTCAACATCTATATCCGGCAGCGTGGTTTCTAGTTCTACATGATCATTCAGCATGTAGTCACGATAGGACCGTCGTGCGGCAGCGGCAGGCGGGTTGCCGACAGGAGGGATAATCTCTCCATCTCTGGCAGGATCATCACCCTAGGGGTTCCCTTGGTTTTGCATCGTCTCTAACTGTTTCTCAAGGTACTCGTTCCTGGCTAGTACGTGACGAAGTCGGTTCCTAAGATTGAACGAACGTTCGATTTTCGGATCTAATGGATACTCAAATTCTTTTCCTCGTCTCGATCTGCGCATAAACAAGAAACCTTGTGAAAAGTAAAATTTGAGCAAACCAAATTAAAATATAAAAATAAAAATAAAAACGAAAAGTGCAGTAAAAGAAAAGGTAGAGTTATGTTGACAGTCTCCGGCAACGACTCCAAAAACTTGTTGCGTGTAAAAGTGTCTATCGCAATTGTAGTGCAAGTGTACACGACGCAAGTAGTAAAGTGATACGGAAGTATCGGATATCGTCTCCACAGGGACTAGGCTAATAGTTTCATCTTGAATTACTGTACGATAGTAAAAAGAATAGTTTAAGATGTTGTCACGAGAATAATAAAGAATACTATAAAATAAGATTAAAGAAATCAAGATAGAGGGAATGGGTTGGTATTGAATTGCTCAGTAGTGTAGGTATTGCTAGGTTTAAGAATATCAGCTCTATCGTCGTCCCCGTCGCGGCAGCACCTGTCGCGGCGGCAGTCTGTTGCTTGTCGCGGCGGCAGTCTGTTGCTTGTCGCGGCAGCGAACACCCAACTCCGTACTTCAAGCTTGGCAAGAATCCCTGATGTGCCTTGGCCTATCCCTAGGTCCAAGTCTGTCGATGATCACGTCTTTGATGATACCTCTCGGCGTGAATCGAAGGATGAACACCGATGTTGTTGAATTCTTCTTTAGCCACTTAACCTCGTCCTATCCCTAGGTCCGAGATAGTTCAACTATAAACTAGAGAACTCGCACTTATTCCTTTCGTATACTTAACTCTCTCGATATTAAGTAAATAGATAACCTCGCAATGCTCTCCCGATGCTCTTGCAAGATGTTAATAACCAGAATAAGAGAACTTGAAGTTTATTTTATTGAACTGAAAATTCCTAAAACAAAAGCAACCCTTGCAACTACTTTACAAAACAACCCGTGGCCCTAAGGGAAATTTATAACATGATGAGAGGATGAAAACGGCTAGGGTTTTGGGAAGAAGGCTAGAGATAGGTTATTTTTCTCCTAGGTCGAAATACATGCCCTTATATAGGCTTTGGGTCCAAGTTTTCTAAAATAGCAAGAATACATCTTTAAATTAAAGTACAACTCTAATAAAGACTAAATCTTCAGAGAATCTGACTTTAAATCGTCCTCCTTCTTGCTTGGGATTTTCTCTCCTTGAAATTTGGGCTTGGCATTCCTTCTGATCTAGGGCTTGGAAAAATATATTGGTTTTCCACGACAGACGGGCTTAATTTTCTCTATCTGTCGAGGTCCACTTTGCTGCTTCTCCGCAAAACTGCTGTCGTCCTCTGCTGTCACGGCGACAACCATGGCAGCATCGTCCTCCTTGACTGCTCGTCCAGTTCCAGCTCTTCTGCTTCACTGCTCAGCACCTGCCTCTCCATCTGCTACAGCAGCAACCTGCAAAAGCAACCAATTTCAGTAGAAACTGTGCCTTTTAATATATATGTGATGTCTAACTGTAAACTAACCTAAATGCAATGAATTATGCTTGAATGCAGCAGAAATATGGGTTAAATAGGGTGTAAATAATAGAACTTTTACACACTCAACATGAGGGTTCAATAGAAATACGGAAATAAGTGAGGTACTAAATATATAGTTTACCCTTATTAAAAAATAAAACTTTAATATATATATATATATAAATTAATTGAATTTTTTAAAATAATTATTAATTGTATGATGTGTCCTTGAAATTTTAAATTTTTATTAATTAATTTAATGGTGTTCATCGGTGTTCATCATTAGTGGTGTTCATCGATGTTCGTCGCACGTGGTAGACTCATTTCTTTTCACCAAGATCGTTTGTTGAGTTCAAATCATTATTTTTTGGTTTCAACTTTGGAGCTTAAAAAGGCATTATATGCATATTTTTAATTTTTTCCTAAAAACATTTTAAACGTATTTTTATTAAATATTTATAACGATCTTTTAATCATTTCCTAAATGATTTCTGTTTTTTTTTTCTTCGACTGCAAGAGTATTTATAGACTATAAAACAGGAATAGTGTTAGACTTAATGGCAATCTATAGACGGATAATTTTTAAGTATTGAATTTTATAATCTGATCATATGGTAAAATTTTGTGGCACATGACAAAGTATGTTTCTAAAACTATGTATGTCTTCGGTTTCATCGTCTCTAATGTTAAAGGACTCTAAATGCTACGTCTGAAGTTATCGAGTATAGAGACGTTGAAGGTCTTCTTCGAATGCGGAGATTCCTAGTATATCAATGTTTAATTTTGTTTTATAGAACTTTAGAATTTGAACATGAATATTCGAATATATTGATTTGTCAATTATTTCAAACTCCTCGGACCTAACATTAAAAGCAGTATGGGAAATTTGGATTACAGGCTATCTTGCTCTTAAAACATGAACGCAAGGATTGAAGATTTTTTTTTTTATTAATTAAGAACTTGAAAAATAAATGTGCAATCTCTTTGAATGGTTTTCTTTTATTCCAATACTAAAATTATTTATAACATTTAGATATTGAGAAAAAAATATTTATAACATGTCTATCAACAATAAATTGGTTTAGTGTTAATGAGACATTAGATCTTTTAAGTGATGTTAGAGATTTAAATCATAAATATTATAAAATTCAGTTTCTCTCTTTTAACTTCACCCAATCGAATGTTAATTCGCATTTAAATATAATTAAATATTATAACAATATCAATAGAATTGTTTAAACATTATTCGTAAGAAAACATCTGTTAGACACTGCAAATCTTTATTTACTTTCAATCCTTGCTACGTCATGATGCTGTCGTTATCGCTAAATTGTTGCAATATTGCAGCCATTTTTTTTTAAAGTGGGGGCACCTTTTATTTTATTTTCAGATCTATAGCATTTGTTATAATAATATTAAAGTCGAGTTGATTACATTCTGATTTTAAATAATTTTTTCATTAAAAAATTAGTCAGTTCATCTACAATTCGATTTTAAGTAGTATTTTTTTGTGTAAAGTGCATTCTCACTGTTATCTTCATTATTTTTAATAAAAAATAAAATAAACACCGAAGTTAATTGAGTGCACACCAACTTTACTTTTTATGGTTTATATTAGTCAACTATCATATTTATTCAAAGCTTTCGTCTAGTTTTTGTTAAAAAATTTCCTAGTTTTAAAATAATTACAATTAGTTTTGGATAATTTAAAATAATTAATGTCAAGTCCATGCGGTTGCATACAAAATCTGTCATGATGGTACGATGATAAAAGAAAAAATATTTATTGTCTACCTAACTATTTAATTATTGCTGATAAAAATGACTGACGAATCCGCAATGTTGCTAATTTCGATTAACCCTATTTAAATTATTAATTGATTGGTTAATAAATTAGGTTTTGCTGAAAAGTATAATTATTTGAAAAATGAGGAGAGAGAAAAAAGTACATATCAATAAGCGAAAATATAAAAAATTTAATCTAACCCGTTTTCCTTCCTCTTTAACCAGTTGCATGTTTTCTTTTTTCTTTTTTCTTTTTTCAATTTCGTCCGCGACAGTACTAATCTTAATATTAATTGTCCATTGTCAGTGAACTTCTTTACTTTTTATATTTTATTATTATTTTTAAATTTTAATAAAAATCTCTTTATATTGTTTTTTTATTTTTCGCACATTTTATTTGTATTTTTCTTTACTTTTGTGACAAGTTTATGCTTTATGGCATTTTTCATGTTTATTTTCGCAATCGTTTAGTGTTCAAATAGAGATTCTCACGACGTCAGTTTCAAATTTAGGTTGTCAGACCACAAATAACATGATCTACTTTTCTAGTTTCGCAATCGCTTGGTGTTCAAATAGAGTTTCTCACGACGTTAGTTTCGAATTTAGATTGTAAGTAGCCACAAATAACTTAATCCTCTTTTATAGTTGTTTACTAATATAATCAAAATTGTGTAATGGAATAACCTGCAAAGATTGTTTGTTTTGCTCACCACTCCTACATCACCTCTTATGTGTCTTGTTGGATAGAGAAGAATACTTTATACCCGTTGTTGGGTTTCAATGGTCTTAATGGATGGTTTCACGCCATTGGGTTTTATGTTTTTTATTTTATCTGTATAAGTTCTTTGGTAGGCATAATCCCTAAATCTCTTCTAAATTTAGATATGTTGTATTTATTAAATCTTCCATTGTTTATAATAAAACTCAATACTTCGGTTCAAAAAAGAAGAAGAAAGAAAGTACATATCAATTCTTTTAAATATACTTTATGTACATTTTATGGTCCATGTATGGTAGGGGTTCACAAAATTCGACTTAATTCGATAAAATCGAATTATTTGACTCGACTCAATGTGAAAATACTCAACTCATCTAAACCCAACTCATAATTTATAAACTCGATTCGACAAGAAAAATTTCAAATAAAGTTTGAATTATAAAATAGAAATTTAAATAACTCAAATATTTTAGTAATTAGTGTATCAATTTTCAAGTTCGAGTTGAGTTTTTCAATACTGACTGATAATATATATTGTATATGATTATAGAAAATCGTTTAAATGAGAACTAATTAGTACCATAACATTATAAATGTTTACAATTAAATTTGAACAAAAACTCGAACAACTCAACTCGAAAAAATTTCAAATAAAGTTTGAGTTATAAAATATAATTATTCAACTCAACTAGCTCGAAATTTGTTTACTCGACTCGATCGAATGTCCACCCTAATATTCAAGATTGTCGATCTCTCTCCCAACAATGTTGTCTCCAAGGTTTAAAATTAAGTTCTCTAATTGGAAGTGCAATGTGCCTTGCCATTGCACCTAGCACTTGTTGGTTCAATTATTTTTTATGTCCTAATAAATTTGTTACTTTTAAATTATTTCGTTTAAATTATCAGTTAAAGATTTTAATTTTTTAAAAATCATATTTCTAATATTTAATAAAAAATCAAACTTTTTAATAATTAAATTATTGTTTAAATTATTTTAGATTACATATTTTATAGAGAGAGAAAAAACTACATAAAGAGTCGATATATGATAAATAAGCTGGACATATGAGGTATTTATTATTCATTCCACTATCATAATTCATATGTGACCCTTAAAATTAATCAAAAGTTTTTTTTTAATGAAAGCTAGAGTGATTACAAGTAGTATATGTTCTAAATATACTCTCAACCATTTGACAATGAACGCTCAATCACCCTGCTGCAGCTGTTGGTGCTCGAACCCGTGACCTCTAGGAACAACAACAGTTCCCTTAACCACTGAGGCAAGTTGGTTCGTGCAAAACTCGACTCTTGGATTTCGAAATAGCTATGATTTGAGTGGATTGAATATAGATAGGTTGATATTGTCATTGATACAATATATACAATTTGATGTCAAATATATTTAAACGCATAATATTTTTAAGCAATAAATGAAAAAGTGTATTGATATGTAGGGGTAAGCAAAACTAGACTCGAAAAAATTGAATTTTTCGATTCGACTCGAGGTAAAAAAACTCAACTTATTTTGACTCGACTCGAAAAAATTTCAAATAAAGTTTGAGTCATAAAATGGAAATTCGAATAACTTGAAAATTTTAATAATTAGTGGATTGTTTTTTAAGTTCGAGTCGAGACTATCAATTTTTTCTGATATATATATACCGATATTAAAAAATATGAAGATATATATATATATGCATATCTTATATGTTTAGATAAAGTAGTTTAAATTGGAATCAAATCGTACTATAAGATGATAAATAATTACAATTAAATTTGTATAGGAATTCGAAAACTTAACTCGACTCGAATTTTTATAAACTCGACTCGAATCCAAAAAAATTCAAATAAAGTTCGAGTTACAAAATATGACGCGTCAACTCAAATAACTCGATGTTTTTTTGACTCGACTATACTCAATCGAATGCTCACCCGATTCGATAATATTATTATTGTACACCGAATATAAAGAAATAGACTAGTTATGGTTCGAGAAGGAGCAGGAAGTATGTGGCACGTGTGATCAGGACATTCTATTAACTTTGACTCTTGTCCTTTTGAAGGTCAATAATGGGGACGGGAATCAATATTGAAACAATAAAGGATGGTCAGTAGTCAATAGCCACCATGTATTGGGTCTGGTGTCAGCACACAAAGGTCTGTTGTGAGTAGTAGGGGATGAGCAATTGATGTTTTGGTTGTAGCTTTTCATTGTTTGTTTATTGTGTTCTGATTTAGGCCGACTCTTGCTAAGAGGTGGCGGGTTGTTCGGTTCGGGTCGTTTCGGATCTATCTAAAATCGTTTTAGATTCGGTTTGATTTGAATCGGTTTAGTTCAGGTTCGGGTCCAATTCGGGTCTGTGATGAGTCGGATTCAGTTCGAGTATTAGATCGGGTCAAAATCTGATCGGTTGTTTTTGGGTCTGGTTAATATCGGATCGGTCGCTTTTGGTTCGGGTTAAAATCGGGTCGATTTCGGGTCGGGTCAATATTTGAATTTTTCGGGTCAACTCGGTGTGAGTTGGGTTTAGGATTTGAGGTTTAGTATTTATGTTTAGTTTAGAGTTATTGGTATATGGATTAATTCTGATTCAACTTGTTAATCTATGCATTTGAATTTGATTAAATATTTAAATCAAAGCTTCATGTATCCATATCAAAATTTTGTGTATAATCATATTAAATCAAAATTTATTATATAATAATAATAATAATAATAATAATAATAATAATAATAATAATAATAATGTTTGAAATGAATTAATTTATTAAACTTAGGATCTAATTGAGCTAACTAAAATCTAGAAGCATAAATTACGGACATAATTAAAATAATTCTAAAACTAAATGTGAAATTTCAATTAAATTAATGTAAATTGAAACTCAATTAAATTAAGAAAAAGAGAAAGACAATTGATAAAAATAGAGAGGGAAAAGACAAAATTTTAGAGGGAAATAAGCCACTAATTTTTTAAGCTAGATTGAAAAAAAGACAATTGGTAAAAATAGAGAGAAAAAAGACAAAATTTTGAAGAGAAATAAGCCATCAATTATTTAAGCTAGAGATTAATTACTTTTTAGGTCATGTTGCATTTAAAATGTTACATTTTAGTACTAATATTAAACTTTAAGTTTTAGTTTAATTTAATTTAGTCACAAGTATCCCCATGATTTAGACTTCGGATATAGAAATCCCCTCCTCGTAGTGATATTTAGTCTCTAAAAATTTACTTTTAGTCAAAATTAACTAATCTTTGTAATTTAGTCTATTAATTTAATATAATAATATTTTTGTTTATTTTAATTTCTAAGATTTAATTTTTAGTCAAAATTAACCCCTATTTATTTATATGGTATAATTATGAAATTGGTCATTGGACTCTCAAATTTCTCCACTTCCAAATTGTCAATTTAGTCCACAATTTCAGTTTTATGCTATATTTTATGGTGAAATTATAAAATTGGTCATCAAGCTCTCAAACTTCTCTACTTTCAAATTGTCAATATGGTCTTTTAGCTATATTTTATGGTAAGATTGTAAAAATTGTCTTTAATTTCAGTTTATGCTTTAGGCCTTAGTGTTAATGGTTTAGGGTTATTGATTTTAGATTAATTTCTATGGCTTAAAGATTAATAGTTTAGGTTTTTAGGGCTTAGTGTTAATGATTTAGGGTTTATGGTTTAGTTTAAGGTTATTGGTTCATAAGATTAATTTCTATGGCTTAAGGTTTATTGTTTAAGATTTATGGCTTAAGATTAAATATTGAGAGAGAAAATAGTACATTAAAATTCTAAATTTAAAAAATTAGTAGGGACGAAAGTTTTATTTAATTATATTTAAACATAAAATGACATAAAATGTTATTATACCACAACTTTGACAAGAGCAACAATCTCTTCCGAGGTATAGTACAAAAAATAATAAAACATACTTTATTTTATTATTTATTATAATGTTAAAAATAGATAATATTAAAAATAAAGTATTCATTTATTTTACCTTAATTTACGGGTTAAAATCGGGTCGATATTCGGTTCAACTTTCGGTTCGGGTCCATTTCGGTTTCACTTCGGTGCGGTTTATTTTGAGTTTCGAGTCAACTTCGGATCATCATATTCGGGTCAAAATCAGGTCTCGGTTCAGGTAATTCGGTTTGAATTTTGGGTCTCGCGTCAAGTTTGCCAGGTCTCTTGCTCGCCATTTTCTATAAATATCAACATGTGTATGTGTACCTTTTTTTATTTCAATTAGGATTATAGATTTTTTAATGAGTCACATGGTGGCATAGGTGAGCCACATGGGGGACTGGCAGAAGCCAAGCTCCCGTAGTCCACTCTTACAATTCATTTTTTTTAATAATTTGGCCCGTAGAATTTTAAATTTTATTTTATTTTATTTATGTTTATATTGTAGAGTGAGTGTTGTCTTAGTGGTAAAGTGTGTACAAAAAGTTAAGTTTGTTTTATTTAAAGTTTGTACAGAAAAATCAATTAAGCCCATGATTTTTTTGTACTCAATTAAGCTCTTGAACCAAGAAAATAAATTAATTAAGTTTTTTGACCAGTTTTGACCATTAAATATTAAAAATTGTTTTCTTTAGATATTACTGGCACATGATACACTACAGTTCTATCGTGTTACATTTACAAATTTCTTTTAAAAATGTAGTTTTTTTAATATTTTATATGTTTTTTAGAATTTTTAGAACTTTTAAATAATTTTTAAAATAATATATATATATATATATATATATTGAAAATTTCAAGTCAAGACACTGACAAAACGCATTGCACCAACATATCCACACAAAAAAAAAACTATCGAGATTTAATAGTCAAAATTAGTTCGAGGGCTTAATTGATTCAATTTTTTGATACAACGATTTAATTGAGTGTACAAAAATTTAAGGACTTAATTGATTTTTTTTTCAAATTTTTTTAAAAATTTTTTATACCCTTAATTTTTTTAGCCCCTTAACTTTTAATTTCTGGCTTTGTGCCTCTTTCTTCATAAAAAAAAATAAATCTATAGGGCACCCTTGTTTACAACTCTGTTAAGGCTGCATTGATAAAAAAGGGGTTTAAACTACACATGTGCTCACCTAATTAATTATGGGTTTCTTTTTAGGTCACCCTAACAAATTATAAACTAACTGTGTTGAGAGAAAGGACTAATTTGTGTCACAGAATACAAATTCAGGGACTAATGTGGTCCCAAAAAAGCTCAAGTACTAACATGAGAAAAGTAGTCAAATTCAAGGACTAAATCAAGCTTTATCCCATTTTTAAACGTTTCACTCAACTTCGCTTATTTTTGGACTCATTGATTTTAAAGGAAACACAGTTAAAGGGCCACAGGATTGTGGGTGTGGTCCAGATTTAAGCCGAGTTAACTCGGTAAGTACCAAGAACGCAAGAAACCCTTGATATTGGGCCAAGCAAGAACTACCCCCAACTGGCCTGCTCTCTTTCCTTAAATGCACACGAATTTCTCATACTTGAATTGAATTATTGAATTCCGTGCAAGAGGAAAGGCTGAAGCTTATCGGAGTAGCGAAAAAAAGGGAGCAAAAATGATATACCGGACATGGAGTTTGCTAACCGGCCCAGTCTTCATCATCGGCGGCGTCGTGGGAGCCACCGTTGCTGCCCACCTCCTCTTTGTTGACGTAATCTCTTTTGCCCTTTCCCCTCCCAGTTTTAAACCTATTTGCTCATATAAAATCGTAGATTAGGAATAATAATCCTCGCTTTTAGGAATTTTATTTGGTTTTGCCTAACATAGAGTCTCAAAATTTGATCTATCGGAATAATTGTTGATTGTGACGGTAGAAAATATATATAATTAGGAGGATCAACTTGCGTTATATCTTGCTATTTTACTCTCTTTTTTTGAAATAGATGAAGATTTAAATGATTTTTTTACATGTTGTAGAGAATCTAGATTCACTATTCCAAGTTGCTTCATTATTTTTGAACTTTGATTTATAGACTATAGTTGAATCAAATGAAAACTTTAAATGGAGAGGGAGTGATGTTATCAAGAGAATGAGAACATGGAATCTCTGTTGGTTTATGGAGATTGAAAACGGTCTCTTTAAATGAGCATATGATGTTTTTTCCTCATTGTTTTCATACGATTTATGTCAAAATTGAAACTGATCGGAATTCGTATATGCGAGTGTTTCTCCGCCATAACATCTTATGATAATATCACAGGATCCGTATCTTAAACCAAAGAAGAAGAATGATTCGCCACCACCAAGAAAGTAGAAAGAATTCGACGGTCGCTTATTGGTATTTAGAACTTGCTTTTTCCTGATCTCTTTTGAGCAAACAAATGCTTAGGTTTCTGTTGGGAACATGAGTTCTTTGTTGAATAATATCAAGTCTGATTGTTGTGTAATTTGTGGTAGCTTCTCTTTTCTCTTTCTTAATAACGGCTCAACGACAACATCGGCATTGAGTCTCAGAACATTGCTTGAATTTGCACCAGGCAAACAACTTTGTTACAAACCAACATGATAAAGCAGGATCTACCTCTTGGTTCCGCATTTCCTTCCCTCTTTTTATGTGTTCATGGTTTTGATTATATATCTTGCATTGTGTTTTAGATACGAGCATTCGATTGTGCATACATCTTTGAATGATAAATCAAATTGCTTGCAGCAATCAAGGCTGACGGGCGTTGTGTTTTGTAGCTGAAACCAGTTGGGAGTTTGGTATATGTTCTTTGATTAATCCGTAGATAAGTTTAAAACAGGTTGGCAGATTGTTAACACCCCTTTGGTATGTTATCCTTTGTTAAAGGCTGGAATTGCCGGTAAGGTCATCGGTGCCTGTTCATCAGGTCTTGACCGGTGCAGCTCTATTACAGATTCGTATGCCGAACCATACTCCATTTTCAAAGTAATGTTGTGTTTGGCATAATGTTGTGTAGAATGAAAAGCTTCATGACTATAGTTCGCTTATGAAGTTCAATACTATTTCGGTGCTTTGCGATATGCTTAGTTAAAAGAAACTGGTCGTCCGGCCTTGTGGTTAGGTTTTAAGGTTTGAGAATAAATTTTATGATTTAGAATTTAGAATTGTCCCTCAATGGTTTAAGTAGGGATTGCAAATGGGCGGGGCGGGTGCGGATGCCCCCTCCCCTATACATATACCCATACCCACCTAATTTTTTTATATTCACCACTTACTCACCACCCACAACGAGTATAATTTTTAAATCCCCATCCGCCCATGTGAGTATATATTCTCAAATTCATCCCCACATTTACTATCCAATTAGATACCTACCACCCAACTTGCATATGCTTGTACTCTGCTCATACCTACATGACAGACAGCTACTAATATCGAATTATGTAAAAATAAAGTACAGACTTTTGTAAAAAAGAGTAAGGCTTCACATATTTTATTGATTCATCAAGTACATATATATATATAATATATTTACACCGATGTAAATTTAACTACAGCTAACTAACTATAGTTAATTTAATTAAAGCACATTTACATGTAAAAAATTTACTTTACATTCTGATTAATTCAAGTTCAATCATAAACTATTATTTTTTAAAACTAAATTAATATAGTTTAAAGTCCACAAATTTAAAGATTAAGATACATTTTAATACAAATCAAGATCTTAGTATACAAAACACTGTAATAAAAGGCATAATGAAAGTTTACAACATAAATGGTTTAAAGTTCATATGATGAGTAGTTAGTAGATGAGAATAGGGATGTAAAAACAGGTAATCAGATGAGTTTCAGGTCGGGTACTGTCAAGTCGGGTAAAATTGGGTACAAGTCATTTCAGGTCATTTTTCTATTTTGACTCGACTCGGGTCGGGTGCGAGTCCATTTCAGGTCGGGTCCGAAGCAGATAATTGACAGGTTAATTCGGGTTCGGATACACTTCAGGTCGGGTCCATTTCAGGTCGGGTTCATTTCAGGTCGGGTGCATTTCAGGTCGGCTAATTTTAGGTCGGGTAGTTTCAGGTCGGGTAATTCAGGTCGGGGTATTTTTAGGATTGAAATTCGTATTGAGTTTGAGTTCGGTACAACCATATAAGTAGTCGATAGACTTTAGGTTGGCCTTCGTCAATTGTCATTGATTTAGAGTTAATTATTTAAAGTCATATCAAATTAAAATTATAAAACATTAGAGTAATTAAAAATAATGAAAAGGCGTCAATTTGGACTGAAAATGGGTCAATTTGGATTAAAAATAAAGTTTCACGGATTATAATGAACAAAAATATCAAATTAAAATTATAAAACATTAGACAAATTTAAAAGAAAATAATGAAAAGGGGTCAATTTGGAATAAAAATAAATTTTTGGGGACTGTAATGAACAAAAATATCAAATTAAAAGTATAAAAATTAGTGTAATTAAAAAACAATAAGTAGATGTCAATTTAGAATAAAAATAAAGTTTTAGGGTCTAGAATGAACAAATTTTCAAATTAAAATTATAAAACATGATGAATTAAAATATATATATAGGAGTCAATATGGAATTAAAATAAAGTTAAGGGATTAGAATGAAGAAAATATCAAATTAAAATAATAAAACATTGGACAAATTAAAAAAATAAATGTGGGTCAATTTGGAATAATAAATGTGGACAAATTAAAATAAAGTCAAGGGACTAGAATGAAGAAAATACTAAAACACACATGTATACATACATACTAAAACACATATATATGCATGTATTTAAGTTTTAGTATACATATATATATATATATATATATATTGTTATAATTATATATATATACTAGAACATACATATTTGTATGTATATATATGTATACCCCTAAACAATACCCATAAACCTCAACTCTTAAATCTTATAATCACTAATAATTAGAGTACAAGCCTAATCCCCTAATCCTTAAACTAATCTCATAACCCCAAATAATTAAGTTGACTCATTTACCCCTAAACCCTAAACATGAATATCTAAATCTTACCGACACTATTCACTAATAATTAGAATGCAAGCCTAATCACATAATCCCTAAACTAATCTCATAGCCCCAAACAATCAACTTGACACACTTACCCTTAAACCCTAAACATAAACTCATAAATCTAACAAACAAAATAAATTGAAACATAAAAAGGACAAATCTAAAAATAAATTAAAACTAAATTATTAATTAGAGCCAAAATCACAAATGAATAAAATTATTAAACCTAATTACTTACCAAATCTTTATACGAGGACCAAATCAAATTTAAAGCAAACCAAAAAGCTTAATAAATAATTAATTTATGAAGCATGACCTAATTAAATAAAATTTAAAGAAACTAAACCAAAAGTTAAGACTAAAAAAAATAAACTAAAACATAAAAAACCTAAACACTAAGGGCCTAAAGAATAATTAACCCCTAAATAAAAAAATCTCACATCCACTCAATTGATACCGCGGCAAAATCTCCCCCCCCCCCCCAAAAAAAAAAATCCCCCATTTTATTTAATATAGTCCCAAAATTCCCCCCATAATTTCTTATCAATCAAAAAAAATTTTCCCTATTAATTCAAAAAAACTTCCCCTAAACTAAAAAAATATTATTATTATTATTATTTTAATAGTTATAATTAAATTTTTTAATACAATATTTATTAAATTTAATGATCATAATTAATAAATTGACTTAAATTTTAAATAATTTGTTTTAAATTCATCCATCACAATTTATTAATTTAATAGAACTTTTAAATTTTGAATATTTTTAATAAAATAAATTTAAGTATGTTAATTCTTATTAAACTTCACAAATAATTTATATTGAACGAGTTAGTATTAAATTAATTTAATAAATTAATACTTTACATTTATCAACACTTTAAATTTATCAAATCGTAGACTTCTTCAACTATATATTAGGTAAATATCAAGTCAGATCAATATCATTCAGGTTAAAAATAGGTCGGGTCAATTAACAGGTCGGGTTCAAAACAGGTCGGGTAATATCGGATCTCGGGTCAGTTCAGTCGGGTAAAATCGGTTATCTGCCAGGTCGGCTTCGGGTTCGGGTTCGTTTCAGTCGGGCGCAGGTCGAGTTTCAGGTCCACAGTAACAGGTCCAATTCGGGTTCGGGTCGTTTTCAGTCGGACGCAGGTCAGGTTCGGTCACTACAGTAACAGGTCAAATTCAGGTTCGGGTCAACAACAGTCGGTTACAGTTCGGGTTCAGGTCATTAAATTTTCAAGTCAAATCAGGTTCTGACTCGAGCAGGTTTCAGTCGGGTCAACTTTTTACATCCCTAGATGAGAACATGTAAAGTAGGCAGATATGGTGCGGTAAAATCTCAAATTTATCGCCTATCAACTACTCACAATAAATATGACTTTTTACATTTATACATGTCTATTAAGACAAAATTATATCCATCGTCGTCTCAATTAAGACAAATACAATACGAAATCTACCAAACTATATCCATCTCCATCCTAGGTTTAAGCCCCAAAAGAGGTAAGGGATACGTCATGTGTATCATCAATTCTATGTGCCTCGACAAAAATGGAAGTCATGGAAAGTGGATCTAAAATTTTAACATGTGAACGGCTTGAAACTTGACCATTTGTCATGCATTTAATATTTTTAAGGATTATTATTTTATTTATTAACGGTGACAAATAATATAAACGGATTATATGTTATGTATATTTATTATTATTATTTAAAATAGATATACATGACAATTATACGATCTCGTTTGGGAAATACTTTTTTCATTATCAATTCGTGAAATAATTATCTTATTTTTATTCTATTATACATGAAATAATTAATTATATTTACTTAATTTGACATGTTTAAGTGATTCAGTTTTTTTTATGTTTCCCATATAATACATAAGAAATCAATATAAATGATTATTTTTACTTTAATTTCAAAAGGCAATAATGATTATTGTTAATTTTAAGATAAACTACACGAAATATCATACAATTTTAATTTTTGTATCGAATATATTACTGAACTAAAATTAAATAATATTATACCACTAAACTTTGATTTTTGCTACTATTATACAACTACACAAAATGCTACTCCGACCGTTAAATTATAACAGAGGCGTTAAATGTAATACGATATGCCAAAACAATGTTGTTCTGTTAGAAAAAATTAAGTAAACATTGCATTTAGGGAGGCTTAAACTAAGAACCTTTAGAATGAAAGGTTTATACCAAAGTACCAAACCACTAGACCAACTTTAAAACTTGATATAATTCTAATGAAAATGGTATATAAATGATATTACAGTTGAACTTAATTTCATTTATCTCATGATATAATTTTATAATATTTATAATATAATTCTATAAGTATATTAACTTTATAAATAAATCACTTATAATTTAAATTACAAAATTAAAATATTATTTATAATATATACCAGTAAAATTTAAACCCCAAACCTTAAATCATACATTTAACTAACTAAACTACAAACCCTAAATATATATAATTAAATCTAAACCACAAACCTTAAATGTATAATTAAATTCTAAATCTCAAAACCCCAAATATTATTTATAATTTATATTACAAATCCTAATATATTATAAATAATATTTTTAATCAAAAAATAATAATATTTTAATTTAAGATTTTAGGTTTGGAATTTAGAATTTAGTTATATATATTTAGAGTCTGAGGCTTGGGATTTCAGATTTAATTATATATTTAGAGTTTAGGGTTTCTAGTTTAGTTGGTACATGTATGATTTTAGGATTTAAGATTTAGTTATATATATTTAGGGTTTGGGGTTTGTGATTTCAAATTTAATTATATATATTTAGGGTTTGGGGTTTGTGATTTTAAATTTAATTATATATATCTAGGATTTAAAGTTTAGGGTTTGTAGTTTAGTTAGTTATATGTATGGCTTAGGGTTTGGAGTTTAGGCTTTAGTTGTATATATTATAAATAACATTTTAGTTTTGTAATATAAATTATAAATAATATTTATTTATAAAGTTAATATATTTATAAAATTATATTATAAATATTATAAAATTATATTATGAGATAAATGAAATTAAAGTCAACTGTAATATTATTTATATATTATTTCCGTTAGAATTATATTAAGTCTTAAAATTAGCTTAGTGGTTTAGTGTAAACCTTTCATCCTAGAGGTTTTTGGTTTAAGCCTCTCCAAAGACAGTGTTTACTTAATTTTTTCTCTAACAAAACGACGTCGTTTTGGTATATCTTAGGCATCAAAGCAATTATACTAAAACGACGCCGTTTTGCATTTAACGAGTCCGTTACAATTTAACGGTCATGTAATTTACGATAGCTCCGTGGTATAATTGTATCAAATTTTAATTCGATGGTATGTTCGATACAAATTATAAAGTTTAGCAGTTCATATAGTTTACGACAATTTAGTGGTATAATATTACCAAACTTTAGTTTGATGGTATATTTGATATAAATGTTAAAGTTTAGGTGCAGTTTACCATACATTTTATTTATTTTTTGGAAACGTTTCGGTAGATCGGTGAAATGTGTAGAGAACACAAATCACAAATGACGAAAGTACTATGCTCGTTGACAATAATTTTGAGAGATAAAAGAGAAGGGAACAAATGGAATTAGATTTCCTGATACTCCTAACAATACTAAACATGAATGCATGAAACTATCATCAACTTTTTAGAAACTTTATCTTTCAAAATGTTAATTTTTTTAGGTTGCATTTTTAGTTTTAAAGGCTTCGCTCTGATTAATTTAAATTAATCTGCGCCGCACATCTAATTTTAGTAGGTGAGTCTTCTAAAGAGGATTTTCTATATACACAACGTCTCAAACTCAAGACCTGCTTAAGCGATACCAAGCTGCTTACTACTTAGACCAACCCCGTTGGTAATATTTTTTTTTTACTTTTAAAATAATTATTTTAAGTACTTGTTTGGTATGAAGAATGAAAAGGAGAAAGGATGAAAAATTAGTTAATCAAATAAATTTTAACTATTTTCTTAATTAATTTTCCATCCTTATACCAAGCAAAGCCTAAAAATATGATTAGGGATGTAAAAACAGGTAATCGGATGGGTTTTAGGTCGGGTACTGTCCGGTCGGGTAAAATCGGGTACATGTCATTTCAGGTCATTTTTCTATTTTGACTCGACTCGGGTCGGGTGCGGGTCCATTTCAGGTCGGGTCCATTTCAGATTGGGTCCATTTCAGGTCGGGTCCATTTCAGGTCGGGTTCATTTCAGGTCGGGTCAAAACGGGTCGGGTCCAAAGCAGATAATTGACATGTTAATTCGGGTTCGGATACACTTCAGGTCGGGTCCATTTTAGGTCGAGTCCGTTTCAGGTCGGTCCACTTCAGGTCAAGTCCATTTCAGGTCGGGTTCATTTCAGGTCGGGTGCATTTCAGGTCGGGTAGTTTCAGGTCGGGTAATTCAGGTCGGGGTATTTTTAGGATTGGAATTCGTATTGAGTTTGAGTTCGGTACAACCGTATAAGTAGTCGATAGACTTTAGGTTGACCTTTGTCAATCGTCATTGATTTGGAGTTAATTATTTAAAGTCATATCAAATTAAAATTATAAAACATTGGAGTAATTAAAAAATAATGAAAAAGGGGTCAATTTGGACTGAAAATGGGTAATTTTGGATTAAAAATAAAGTTTCACGGATTATAATGAACAAAAATATCAAATTAAAATGATAAAACATTAGACAAATTTAAAAGAAAACAATGAAAAGGGGTCAATTTGGAATAAAAATAAAATTTTGGGGACTGTAATGAACAAAAATATCAAATTAAAAGTATAAAAATTAGAGTAATTAAAAAAACAATAAGTAGATGTCAATTTAGAATAAAAATAAAGTTTTAGGATCTAGAATGAACAAAATTTCAAATTAAAATTATAAAACATGATGAATTAAAATATATATATAGGGGTCAATATGGAATTAAAATAAAGTTAAGGGACTAGAATGAAGAAAATATCAAATTAAAATAATAAAACATTGGACAAATTAAAAAAATAAATTTGGGTCAATTTAGAATAATAAATTTGGACAAATTAAAATAAAGTTAAGGGACTAGAATGAAGAAAATACTAAAACACACATGTATACATACATACTAAAACACATATATATGCATGTATTTAAGTTTTAGTATATATATATATACATGTATGTATGTATGTATGTATGTAAGTTTTAGTGTATATATATATATATATATATATATATATATATATATATATATATATATATACTAGAACATACATATTTGTATGTATATATGTATACCCTAAACAATACCCATAAACCTCAACCCTTAAATCTTATAATCACTAATAATTAGAGTACAAGCCTAATTCCATAATCCTTAAACTAATCTCATAACCCCAAATAATTAAGTTGACACATTTACCCCTAAACCCCAAACATAAATATCTAAATCTTACAGACACTATTCACTAATAATTAGAGTGCAAGCCTAATCACATAATCCCTAAACTAATTTCATAGCCCCAAACAATCAACTTGACACATTTACCCTTAAACCCTAAACATAAACTCATAAATCTAACAAACAAAATAAATTGAAACATAAAAAGGACAAATCTAAAAATAAATTATTAATTAGAGCCCAAATCACAAATGAATAAAATTATTAAACCTAATTACTTACCAAATCTTTATACGAGGACCAAATCAAATTTAAAGCAAACTAAAAAGCTTAATAATTAATTAATTTATGAAGCATGGCCTAATTAAATAGAATTTAAAGAAACTAAACCAAAAGTTAAGACTAAAAACAACAAACTAAAACCTAAAAATATAAACCCTAACCATCTAATTAATGAAGGACCTAAAGGATAATTAACCTCTAAATAAAAAAATCTCACCTCCACTCATTAATTTGTTTCATATGGCGCCAAAATCCCCCCTTCCCCCTCCCCCCATTTTGTTTTTGTTTGATATGGTGCCAAAACCCCCCATAATTTCCTATCAATTAAAAAAAAATTCCCCCATTAATTCAAAAAAAAACTTCCCCTAAACTAAAAAATATTTTTTATTATTTTAATAGTTATAATTAAAAATTTTAATAAAATATTTCTTATATTTAATGATCACAATTAATAAATTGATTTAAATTTTGAATAATTTATTTTAAATTCATCCATCACAACTTATTAATTTAATAATATTTTTAAATTTTGAATATTTTTAATAAAATAAATTTAAGTATGTTAATTCTTATTAAACTTCACAAATAATTTATATTGAACGAGTTAGTATTAAATGAATTTAATAAATTAATACTTTACATTTATCAACACTTTAAATTTATCAAATCGTAGACTTCTTCAACTATATATCAGGTAAATATCAAGTCAGATCAATATCAGTTCAGGTTAAAAATAGGTCAGGTTCAAAGCAGGTCGGGTCAATTAACAGGTCGGGTTCAAAACAGGTCGGGTTCCAAAACAGGTCGAGTTCAAAACAGGCCGGGTCCAAAATAGGTCGGGTTCAAAACATGTCGGGTAATATCGGATCTCGGGTCAATTCAGTCGGGTAAAATCGGTTATCTGCCAGGTCGGCTTCAGGTTCGGGTTCGTTTTAGTCGGGCGCAGGTCGGGTTTCAGGTCCACAGTAACATGTCCAATTCGGGTTCGGGTCGTTTTCAGTCGGACGCAGGTCGGGTTTGGTCACTACAATAACGGGTCGAATTCAGGTTCGGGTCAACAACAGTCGGTTACAGATCGGGTTCGAGTCATTAAATTTTCAGGTCAAATCAGGTTTTGACTCGAGCAAATTTCAGTCGGGTTTTCAGGTCGGGTCAACTTTTTACATCCCTAAATATGATCATCTCACTTTCAGGGTATTTTTTCTTTTAATAATTTTCTTAAAAAATAACTCAAAACCTCACTTTCTGCTTCAAACTTTCATAAAAAAACAAGAGAAAGTAAAAGATGAAGGAAATGTTATCTTCTTTGTATTGCACGTTGAGTTAAAGGAAGAAGAACAAGAACAAGAACAAATTATTCTTTTATACTTATCTTGATTTTTCACCTTTTTCATATAAAGCAAATTTAAAATCTCTACATTTCACCCTTTTATTCCAACCAATGGATTTTTCATAACTAATAATTGCATGAGAATTAAAATCTGTAGTGGTTTATATTTAACAATTTTTACAAAATTACTATTTGGATAAAAATTTATGCCCCTTCTCGGTGCTCCTTTCTATGCTCTAATATTAAAAAATACAAAAAAATTAAAATTTAAGTTCTAAGCTTAAATTCTAAATCTTAAATCTTACACCATGTACCCTAAAAAATATACCAAGCCCTAAATTCTCTAAAATCTAACAATAAGCTCTAACCTTAAATCATAAACACTAAACCCTAAACTTAATTTTTAGTGTGGGGCATAAATAGAAGCACCGAAAAGGGACAAAATATTTCTATTCATTATTATTTTAGCTTTCGTACTTCAAACTTTTGCAATTTAATACACCTCTTTTTTTCCCAATATGATTAACTATATTAATAATGGCCGACTAATACACGAGATTTGATACCAAAAATTATAGTCTTATACAACTTACCCATTTGTAATCTTATTAATAATTTAGTGACGTGTAATTTATCAATAAAAATCTTTAAAAGATATTTATTTTTTAAAAGCTAGTGACTTGTTTGTGAAAATCAATCAATTGAATGATTCATTTGTGAATTTTTTAAAATTGAATGATCAATTTGTAACCTTACTAATAATTAAATGACTTGTATAATTTACCATTTTATTCTCTCTTTTTTAAATTAATTTACCATTTTATTAAGTTATACATTATTTAAATTTTTTAATTCTCTGAATAATTTTAGTAAAAAAGAAAATATTAAAGGTGCGTTTGGTTCTTGAGAACATAGGTCATTTTCATTTTTTGAAAAATAAAAAATTTGATGAAAACGCGTTTGGTTGTAAAGTTAAAAAATAATTTCTAGAAAATAAAAATAAAAATGAGTGAAAATTTAAAAACATTAAAAAGATGTTTTCACTGTTTTCATTGAAAATGTTTTGAAAAATAGAAAACATGAAAACAATAAAAAATTTAATTTTTTAATTTTTTTTAACTTGAGATCAAATCCTTATAATAGATTTTTTTACATTTTTTAACACTTTTCCATTCTTTAAACATAAAAAAATATTTTTCAAACATAAACTCTCGACTTTTATATCTCGTTAATCATTTAAATTTTTCTTCTCCTCTTCTTCTTCTTTTAACTGGTAAACAATTAAACCTACTTTATTTCTGATTTTTATTATTACTATTTGTAAATATGAGTATTTATTTTTAATTTTTTTAGATTTTTTGTGATAATTTTATTGTATTTTAATTTTAATATCGGTGTTTTCGTTTCATAGGCGTGGATACTCAAACATTTCAATATTTTTAGCATCATTTCGTGGATAAAGATACCATACACATTTTATAGGTAGGCGAAATGTGATTGAACAAAGTATTATTGAGGGAAAGAAGAATGATTTAATATGAGACATTTTTTTGTTTGAAATGTGATTCAACGAAGTATTAGTGTGTTAAAATTTTGTTTTGCTATATTAGGTTGGAAGCTGAAAATGGTGAATTGTTTAAAGAAGGTAAAAGGAAAAATGAACAAAAATTTGATGACACGAAAATAATTTTTTCTAGTTTGAACGAGGAACACGTCACATTTGATATGTCACAAACTGCTAAAAAGACTTAAGTTAGAAACGAAATTGCAACATCATTATGAATTAATTATAGACAGAATTAAAAATTAAAAAAAAAATCATTAAAAACACATTTTATATTATTCTTATTTAGAATAAAAACTATTTTTTATTGATTTTAATTTTTTCATTTAATTATATTTAATTTATTATATTTTTAATATTTTTATTTTTCACTTTAAAATGTTTTAATTTTTATTTAATTATTTAATAATTAAATGTTCATTTTCATTTTAAAAACTAGATATCAAACACATTTTCACTATTTTTATTTTATTTTTATTATTTTTATTTTTAAAAGTAAGTTTTCATTTATATTAACCAAACTTATTTTCCATTTTTTAAAAACTTGAAAATGAAAATAATTTTTTAAAAATGAAAATAGAAAACAATTCCTAGAACCAAACGGGCCTTTAGTAAACCTATTCGAATAACGTGAGTTCAAGGAACTTATATGTGTCCCCTTTTATATTTCATCTTTCTATTTTTCCCATGTTTATGTTCATATCTTGAATCGCCAGAATCTACCAGCATTTTCATTTTCTCGTTTAAAACTGTCAATAAATTTAGAATGTGCACTACTAAAACAACCGGCGAAAACATCGAATTTATCGGAAACTTTATCACCATTTATCAAGGGCTTAAGAAACAATCCAACATCAACTGACCCAGAGTTGGTAGAGAAACATCCATTCTGATTCCGGACCTTCCAAGTTTTAACCAATCGCTACGACGGGTGTTTCTGCACTTGATTGTTACAAATTCATTATGCAGCTGCTCTTGGAACTTTCATGCCAAAACCGCGCTTCGCTTTCTCGACTCTGTTCAAAATCAGGTCAAAAAATGCTTCAGGATAAGTATCTTCCAAGGTTGTAATGGACACACAATGAATCAAGCCGGAAAATAAATCAATCTTTAGCTAAAAAGAGGGGTTTGAAACACTCTACAAAACTGCACAATGTCGGTATGATGTACTAACACTTAGTATTCATGACAAGTAGGCTTTAGTACCATGAATGCCAAAAGTTCATGCACGAATTACGTACTATTCTTACAATAATTAATAGAAAGGAATGTTGGAAAGATGTACTCACGTTGGGGCAAGTTTGCCAAGGCAATCTAGCTCTTCACCGGTGTCCTCATCCAGAACTCTCCCCGATATCTCAATGATGTAAGATCGATCTCTGTCGGCTGGAAGCCCTCTACTAGCAAGCAAATCTAAATCTTTCTGATGGAGCTCCCTCCCGTTTACAAAAATGCCGGTGGTCCCACCGGAACAATTTTCTGGCATTGGATAATTAAGTTCTTCGATAAAAGGCTGCAATAGAAATTAAGTTTTCTTAACATGTATATTTTGGCCAAACCAAACAACAACAAAATGCTTAACCGCTAGTATCTAGATAAAAAGTATCCAATCTTACAGGAATTATGCCAAGACAAGGCCCGCCGAGAACGCCCCAGAATCCAGCTCGGGAATCATACCTGGTTTAGTCATGCACAAAACAAGAATGTCAGTTATTGAAATTACAGGCACATCTACCACAACAGGCGTACAAAGAAACAGGCAAAAGACATAGCACAGACCATAAAGAACATCTACAAATGCTTACCAATACTGTCCCGGTAGAATCATTCCAGCCATCTTTTCTGCTTTTTTAACCACACGTTCAGGAATAGGGTGTCCGTTAACTGAAATGTTACTTTTCACACGTTCCTCGGTTTGATTAAATCTTGAGAAATCCTTAAAACTCTTCTTGATAATATTTGCAAAAAATGATTCACCTCCTTTTGCCATCTTTGGTTGATCATCTTCTCTGGTTGCATCCCTTGAATCTTGAGAAATCCCAGTGTTAGAATACTCGTTGAATGACACCTCCATCTCAGTAGGTAGTACCTCTTTTAAAGAATTTTGTCGTGTGGTACCCTTGTTTGACACAACTTTCTCTTGATCAGAGCGACTACTACGATTTCCCTTCACAAATCGGTTGGCTGCATGATTGGTAGAAGAGTAATCAAAGTGCTCTTGAAGAGGCGAGCCTGCAGGTGGTGGAGACAAAGTGGATTTGGTTGGCTGCGGAACAGAACTTACTTCCTCTCTTGAAGCAATTAAAACATCAGGACTGTTTTCATCCTCGGAGGTGCTTGGAGATGAATGGAAGCTTTGCATTTCCTGAGATCCAACTGAGTTCAAAGCGTGTCCAGTTGACTCTACCACAGGTTCTTTGTCCATTGGCTGAAAATCATAACCGGAATGATCATAGTCATCAGAGGAGAAGTTAGTAGCAATTCGGTTGACACAACCTTCATTAGAGTTATCATCAACATCTACAGGAATTCCCTTCGTTTCTGCATGATCAGGAAGAAGAACAATCTTCTTGTTGATGACGGTAAAGTTTATCACAGTTGAACAGGCTCCACACCGCAATTTATGTTCATTGTTTACCATGAGCTGCACTTTCTTGGGAACTTGTAGCAATTCAAAGCAATTACAACATGTTATAAATGGAGCACCACCAGCTATAGGACGAATACGGCGCCCACCACTGGCTAACACTACCCTTTGGGGACGACAACGAACAAAGCCATCCATTTCCGAGTTAATATCACTTGGCCATCTAGCATAAGCTTGTGTACCATGCACATTCGATGGGGCCATTGTAGTCCTAGAACTATGGAAACGCGAACCAAAAGACCCACGGTTGTCAATATGGTACAATGTGTTACCAGGCACATCATGGAACCTTTTAGTGCCAAATGAACCGGGAGGAATAGGTGCTGGAACTCTTCGATGTTTCTCATAACAATGAAAGCAAGAACATGAAGCCTGGTGCAACACTGAACTTCGTGGATATGGCATAAATGGGTCATGATTACTTTCAATGTACTGTCCAGAAAAGTATGGATGAGGTGGTTGTTGGTATTCTACAGGGAACTGGTGCGGGGCTCTTCCAAGCATTTTGGGTCCAAAAGGATCTCCATACGCAGGAATATGATTCGGATTATGCATTGGAGGATACATCCCGTGTCGAGTCATATCATGCTCAACAGGATAAGCAAATGATTCCGGATAATAGCTAAAATAAGAGGGCCCTGCTTCTGCAGCACGTTTATCATGTCCATAGAAAGGCATAGAGGGCTTCCGCGATCCAGAAGAACCATTTGGTAACCAGCTATCAGCACCACCGTAAGACTCTGGAGGAACAATCTTCCCATCAAGCAAAACCTTCTCTTTTGGTTTATCAACCACGTCACAAGACCGACTAAGTTGCTCCTTTAGCTCATCTAGCTTCCTCAGAAGCTCAGCTCGATCTTGTTCAAGGTGAATTCTACCAGAACCATCCAGGTCAGTTCGATTCTGCAATGATTCGCTATAACCATAAGAAGAACCCAAATTATGGTTTGATGGACCTTCATCCGGATGTTTTGAGGTAGAAAAACGCACACCTTCAACAACAGGTCTTGGAATTCTCTGAAACTGCTCCACCTCTTCTCGCTTCCCGGATTGCCAACCAGACATCTGTCCCAGTCTTTGTGATCCACCAGTATATCCGAAATTGGAATCCACTTCCTGCTCTCTTCCAACAGAATTCACTATCTCATCCTTGTTCCTGCTAATATAATTTGCATTTTCGACAGACCATTTATCACCGGCAACCTTAGATTCATTCCTACTTCTATCAGAACACTCAGCAACATTATTCTCCGGATCCCTTTGATCAGACATCAAAAAACCAGCACTTGATTTAACATCTGCATCAGAAGCATCACTCGACTCTACTATTCCCTTCTCCGAGGATGTTTGGGATTTGTTAGAAACTCCGCCAAGCCTATCTTCTTCCGATTTGTCGGATAAAGTATCTGCTTCACGATTCCTGATTTTTGCTGTTAAGCAAACAACATTCCACTATTAAGGACAGAAAACAACAATAACCCGAAATCAAGCCTTGACCTCGAGTGGGTTCATTATTTTGATTGCAACTAAAACTAGTCCAGAAAGTTCTTTTATGACATTTTAGCAAATTTCCCTCAGTTCTTTCATTTTCTTAGGAAAATGGTAGGCCTAATCATCAATGGATTAAGGACATTATAGCAAAGAACTAACTAACAATTCGAATAGAATACGATTTCAAGGTACAAAAACACCAGACATGACCCAAGCCTTAACTACACCAAACCCTTCGATTTAAGCAATTGGTTCAAGTTTCAACATTTATAGCAAAAAGGTTAACATCGATCAAAAGATCCAAAATTGATTTTCCCCAGCAACATTCTCATCAACCAAACAAACAACTAGGGAAAAAATGAAAGAGATAAGAGAAAACAAGGGTACCTCGAAGAACAGCACCACATCCACCACACTGGTAAACAGAATAATCAGCAAGCTCCGGAAGAAGGTTTTCACACTTCGGACACCTAACCAACCTCACCTTGTTAGACTCGGCCATTTTTGAATCATTCAAAGCTTTTATTTTTTTTCTGATTTTTTTAAAGAGCTTGAGAATCTCTTGCAACAACTATCATCATCAAACCCATTTAATTTAAGAATAAAAAACAATTCTTTTTAGCCGAATTGAGATTCTCTATATTTTAAAAGCAAGTTTTCTTTCTTCTTTTTTCCCTCTGTTTCTTGGGTTTCTTAGAAACCAAACAAGGCAAAAAAAAGTTAGGAACTTTGGTTAAAGACAAGACAATATAGAAAAGAAAAACAATGAAGAATCCCCCAGAAAATATGAAAACACTCTGGAATTTCCAGGTTGAAAAAGAATAGTTTGTGTTTTGCAGAAGAAACCTGAGTTTATACTCTGTTCAAGTTTGTTCCACTTTGGATAGCGAGAAAGGGAAGGAAAATTAAAACAAACGAGAAAAGACAGAGGGACAAGGAAACCGAGTACACATGACCGCTTCCCAATGGTGTAGGTAAGAGAAAGAAGAGCAGCTTAAAACGCCATCGTTTTCGCACATACAAATGCCTGGCCTCCATTATGGAATCTGCTACTTTAGTTTCCCCCACTACACTGTTTCTTTTTGTTTTTTTAATCCTAGGTAAAATTAACATTTTTGTTTATTTATTTTTTCACTGTCGTCGTCTTTAGGACTTTATTCGATCCAATATGTTGCTTTTTCTAGGGAGGTTTGTGTTAGTGACGGGTGAGAGCAAAGCAGGGATTTGGACGTTGTGAAAAGAAGTGAAAGGCCCCAGATTCTGGAAATTTGCAAACTCAGTTCCATTTCTGAGTTCTGACAACACATCTTTAATCACTCAACTCAATCAGTCTTTTCTTTTATATATTATATACATTTTGGAAAGTGAATGTTTTCCCAAACATATGAAAATGTACTTAACATTTTATGTTATAAAATTTTAAAGAGTGAAATTATAAATTTTAGAAGATGAAAATAAATTTTAACAAAAAAAAAAAATATATAATCTTTTTTAAAATCATGGTCTCTAAGTGCCCCACAACTCACCACCTAACAAACATTAGATCAGGTTTCAGGCCCCCCTTTCTCTTCATTACATTATCAACTTACTTTTGTCTCATACATCAACGTTGCATGGTTTTTCTCATTGAAAAACACAATCATGGACAAGTTTCAAGACTTGAGAGAAATGGGATTGTGATAATGATGATGAGGGGGAGTCTGTTGGGCTATGGTTAAAAACCGACAATCTAAAATATTATCTCAGAACTTGAAATATTATCGTACACAACTTAAAACGTTTTATATTTTGATAATGTTTTAGGCTGGTCGTTTTTTAACCGTTCGTAAAAGTTAACTCGATAATCATGGGGAGAGATGGTGGGGATTTGGAGTTGCAAGTTAGGTTTACATTTAAGTCAATCAATAATCAAACACAAGTTGCCTTCAAACTCCCATTGTATTTAAGAATTAAGATTAATTTAGGTAAACGTCAACTCATTTATTTATTTACAAATAATGATATGATAGCCAGGAGAGTTTAATTCACTACTTCTCTTCCCTCTGTTTGTTGTAAGTTTCTGAGAAGTTTTCATTGGAATTTGATGAAGAAAGCAACCCATCGAGGAGGAGCTGGTATGGCATTCATCTCACCATAAATGACCCCTTTTTTTCAGTTGGTTTGACTTCACTCAACCAATACAGACAGTAAACAAAAGAACAAACTCTGACCCTTTTATTAATTATATCAAACATTTGAATTTGTCCTAAAACATGACCATGTTTGTTCTTGTGAAGAACACTTGAAAATTACTGTATGAAATTTCATGGTCAAGAGGGGGTTGCTTAATTGTTTGAAGTCAATGGGGTTTCAGTTTCATGGTTTTATCAGAAACTGTGATTTGAATTGTATAAAAACAAGTGGGTGATGCAACAGGAGTGGGGTTCCCTAAAAAATTTGCATAAGCTGGCTTATGTGAATAAAGAAAGTCCCCATAGCTGGCTTTCAGATTCTTTCGAGGACTAAATGTTCTATTTGGAAGGGTATAAGGGGAGATTAGATGCCAAAAGTGGTCCAACATTTTTCAAGGGATGGCATTTTACGGACTCGGTTGGGTCGATTTTTTTGTGTGTTTTATATTAAGTGTGAGGTTGGATTTAGATTTATGGTGAAAAAGTATTTGGTCCAATCCGACTCGAAAATAATTGTGTAATTCTTTTGTATATTTTTAGGGATTTTTGTAATTTGATTCTTATAATTAATTTTTATTTATAATTAGGTCCTTAAAATTTAATTTTTATTACAATTAGGTCTTTAAAATTTATTTTTTATAGATTGGGTCAGGTCGGGTCGGGTTCGGTTGATGTATATAATTTTTTGGTTAGGTTTGAGTTTAGCGTAATTATTTTTGGATTGGGTTCAGGTCAACAAAAAACCTGACTCGTGCCCATCACTATATACATAGTTGAATTCCCTAGCAGTGTAGATAATCTTGTAACTTGTCCCCTTGAGTCTTGACTAGGGGTGCTAACTGAGTTGAGCAGCTCGCGAGTAGTTCAAGATCGACTTCGTCAATGCTCAAATCGAGTCGAACAAAGCTCAGCTCAACTCGATAAATTCACGAGTAGCTCGTGATTTTTTTTATAATATGTTAGTTTGGTCTATTTTGTGGATTGTTACTTTGGACTTTAAATTTCGGAATTGCTTCACACACAACTTTGATCACATTTTTTTGTTAAATTTGTTAATTTATGTTTATATTAAGCTCTATATAGTATTATTATATTTAAATATATTAAAAAACAAGGTAAAAATATATGAAAAACTTAACGAGTAGTAAGTCAAATCGAGCAACGAGTTTTTTTAAACAAGCATGAGTCAAGTAAAATTTATTATCGAGTCGAGCATGAATCGAATCAAGTACTGCTCAGCTCATGATCGACTCGCTCGATAAACACCCAATATTGGTTGTTTTATTTTGGCTTTATTAGAAAATTGGTCGTACACTTTTGGAGTGAAATAAAAAAATATGTTTTACATATTGATTTTACCCCCAAAAACGAAGGACCGATCTGGAGATTGGGTATAGTTTATGGTCAATTTACTAATAACACCTTTTATTTTTGCTAAAAAGAAACTGGTAGGTGCTACATTGAATGGCTCACACCAGGCTACGAAAGGCCCATGACCGGAAGCTTTTAGGCAACGAGAGGCCCAAAACATGCCTGTTGACTCTTTCTGTTTTCTTTTGTGGGAAAAATAGATTTTCGTAAAGTAAATTATTAGATAATGATTAAGCAAAATAAAATAAAACACCCTGCCTTTATTACATAAAGAGAATCTGCGAGCAAATTAATTTACTCTCAAGTAACTAGTAAACAGTACTGAAGCAGGTCTTGGCCACATTGTCGCACAGGATTTGCAGCACCTTGCTGTTCGCCGGTCCGACGCATCGCGGAGTTTTGAACTGACTAAGAGCAGCTCCAAATCCCAAGTAATGTTCAATAATCTTCTGGAACGTTCCCTTCTGAAGGATTCGGAGTTCGAGGGGACCGATGGTGTTGACCTTTCGGGAAGACACATAGCCTGCGTCCACGAACGAACGATCCAAGCAGTTGCAGCATTCTTGCAGGACCTCATCGCTTAGTTCCCCGGTAATTTCCCAAAAGATCACGTAATGACCGGGGTCGGTCGATACGTCCACGTGACTAGTGAAATCAAGCACTTCCTGCTTTTCCTCAGCAACTAACTTAGTTGCTTCTTCCACGGCGAGCTGTAAATCTTTCTCGGTGTTCTTGTCGATGTTTATGGTCAGCATCAGGTTCCTTCGGCACACAAATTTCAGCTCCGGGGTCGAGTTATGGAACCCCATAACCTTGACCACATCCCCTAGCTTGTACCTATACAAACCTGCACTTTACAGGTTCAAAATCCAAGATAGTAAATTCCGAATGCAATAACTTGTCAAGCAAGAAACATAAATGAACTATATTTATGTGTGATGAGTGTGTTGAGCTGAACTTTTTTTTGATTCATACGAGGGGAAAAGAAATAAGGCACCTGCAACACTGGTGACGATAATCTCATATTCTTCACCGACCTTAATTTCGGTCAGGCCGACTGGCTTCGGCTCCACGGAGAGGGAAGACTCGTTAACTTCGTCTTGCATATGCTCCTCGACATTCTCTTTAAGAGGAATGAATTCGAAATACCCAATATTAGGAGGCACAGCATACGTAGCCGACTCCGGTGGCAGAGACGGATTGACATTTACCCCGATCCACCCCTCGGAAGCACCATAATCAGCAGTTATAAGAGGCACATCTCCAGCATAATGCCTTAACTTTTTAAGATAAGGCTCCATGGACCCGGTCATGATCCCATAGATGTATTTCACATTAGGGAAAAGTTGTGGTATCAGTCCATACCAACTACTTAATCCTAAACATTTCTTCTCAATCAAGTCAGCCAGTTCAGGATTTGGTTTCAGCAATTTGGCCATAGCGGATCGGAGAGAAGGAAACGTGACGCGGCTCGAAAGGACCCCTTCTCTTATATCAGCACAGAGCTCTTCCCAAACTTGTTCGAAAGTTCGGAATGCAAGAACATTGCTATGGGCAAAGGCAGAGGAAACAAACTGAATCTCCTCACGGAAAAGCAGCCCACATAAAAGATGGCAGTACAAAGATTGGTGGAAATCAGGACTAAATATCACCTCATCGGGGCTGCAAATCGGTGCTCGCATCGATTTCATCACATTCCGAAACAGCGGATTGCGATAGACATTGGTGGTTGCAGTTCCAGCCATCAAACCACCTTTGGTTTTAGTCTGCTTGCCACTGAAAATGAACTGCAAAGACTTCCCATTCTCAATAGGAAATTCTCTGTATATCAATAATACAGACTGATTAATAAATAACAAGGAAACAACTCAAAGAAAATTGCTTAATAGTGGGCAGAAAATTACCTGTCTCTGAAAGCAAATGAAGTACGAAAAATCTGCATAGTAGTTTCCATTAATTCATCATTGAAGGGCAAAAATTTGGGCTTTCCTTGACTGGTGCCAGAGCTGCAAATTTCAACAAAAAGACTCTCAGTTTTGAAAATCAAATTGTAACAAATAGAGCTGACAAACTTGACCCGAGACTCGATACTCAATATGGACCCAAATATAATAGTCTAAATTTGATCCGATCTAAAAACAAATCGACCTGAGTTTTAGTTGAACCGGAAGCAATATGTACCCAATATGACCTTGGACCGAAAGACAACATCAACCGAAAACAATCTGAATTTAATTTACTCAAATATGTATGTTTTCTTTTCATTTTGTTTTTTAGTACTAATTAACAACCTACTTTGGTAATAGTTTAAAGATAAATATTCTATACACAGGCGGTAGAAACTGAAAGTTTCCACAAACGCCTTAGTTTTATGGTATAGGGAGTTAGTTTAGGGTATAGGGTTTAGGGGGTTAGGTGTAGGGGTTTAGAATTTAGGGATAATTGTTTCAATTTAAGGTTTATGGTTATAATTTAGGGTTTATAGGTTAGGGTTTAGTTTTTAGGGTAATATGGTGAGGATTTAAGTTTTAACATATAAACTCTAAACTTTAAATTGAAACAACTATCCCTAAATTCTAACCCCCTACAGCTAAACCCCTAAACCCTATACCCTAAACTAACTCCTTATATCCTAAAACTAAGGCGCTTGTAGAAACTTTCAGTTTCCACCGCCAGTGTATAGGATATTAATCCATAGTTTAATGGTTTAATATCATCTTTTCTCCTTTAAAATATAATCTTCATATATTGACTTAAATATAAAATCGAACTATTCGATGTTGTCCGACATGAAAAAGTAACTAATTTGAACCGGAAAGTAATTGATCCAATATTGTCTCGACCAAAAAATTCAACCAATCTGATATGGACCCAACCCTAAAATCAATCGATCAGATATTGGTCCGATACTCGAATCGATCTGATATTACCTAAGAGAAATGGTTGTTAGTGGTTTTCCGGTGAGAATGGGGGAGAAAGCACCATCAACAACTCTTTGGATATAAGGCTCCAAGTCCTTATGAGTGACCAGAGGAACACAAGCCTTGAAACTTTCAGGGTCAGTTCTGCCGTTGAGTCCCAGATTCTGCAAATACTCAGCGCATCCATTTTCTTCTAAAATCAGCTTTAGAGTCTCTCTTTGAACATTCTCAGCATCTTTCGTCATTGCTTCAAAATCTCTTACTACCATTTCAACGTCCAGAATCGCCATCTGTTCCAATCTGGAAACTATAACCAACTAGTCGAGTTGAGTCTCTCACTTATGCATATATATGTCACATATAAAAAAAATTAAACAAAAACTCGAATAACTCAACTTAAGTGAAACAATATTTTACTGACTCGACCGAATACTAATTCATAATTCAACCGTTATCGAAGAAGCTGAGCGTGGGAAAAAAAATCCAATGCTACTGGAAAACAAAGGAAGTCAAAAGGGAGGCTAATTATTTAAACAATGACAATGGATGATTATTTAAACTTTCCGGAAAAGCTTCCATTACCTTTGACGATAATAGTCAACCTGGTCAACACGTTTCCAGGAAACTGAAAATTTTCTCGAGAAAAGTAGAGTAATCCAATCCATAACTCAAATGTTTATCAAATCTAAAGAGAAAAAAAATGACAAATCCGAAAAAAATAAAACTAAGGAATTCAAAGAAGTTGAAACGTGATTCAGTACAAAATTCAACTTCCCGATCCAAAACTTCAGATTTTCAAATTAGAAAATTAATTAAAAAAAAACGCAGAATAGAAATACCCTTTTTAAAAATCGCGCGAAGTAAAGAGAGCCAGCAACAAACAAAACAAAATTGAGATTTTTCACTGAAATATGATCAGAATGGGGTACTTTGATAACTGCAGCTTGAAATTCTGTGAAGAGAATTCCATTTTTCTCTTCGTTATAAAGAAGAAGAAGAAGATAGTACCTGAAGAAGCTCAGTGTTTATAAGAGAGAGAGGGAAGCTGGTTTTGCAGCAGAAGTTTCAAAGTTATGGAGTTTTTATAGGCAAAGAAAAGGGTCGGAGGTTAGGTGAAAGACGTTACAATTCTTTTGTATTTTTCTTCCCTCTTTTTTCTTTTATCTCTGAAAATAATAAAATCTTATTATTATATTGAAATAGAAAGAGATATGGAAGGTTCTTCGGCTCCCAATTATAAGCGCTATGATATCAAAATGCCGTCCACTTTTTGCATTTGTTAATAGGATGAGTCTACCACGTGCGTCGAACACCGATAAATATTATTAACACCAAATACTATTAGAATTAAATATCGTAAAATATCTTTAATATTAAAAACCCTAAATCTAACCCCTTTAGTAACTACGAATCTTACAGTGCATTCTGCAGTTTCTGGATTATGTTCAAAGCTTGTCTTGCTTCCTTAAGATTTCTTTTATATAGGCCCTGTTTGGTAAATAGAGTTTTGGGTAAAAATTAGAGGTTTTAGGTATAATTAGAGGTTTGACTAGTCAAATCCGTTAATATTGATGTTTGGTAAATAGCGGATTGGGGTGAAAAAGCTCCTAATATGAGCTTTTTGAGATTAGAGGTTTGATATTAGAGTTGTAATGACTCTTTTACCCTTAACAATTACTAAAAATCTCCAAATAACTTAAATTAAATAATAAATTTTTTTAATATAAATAATAACATATTAATTATTCGACTTATTTGTTGTTACTACTAATTTATATGTGATATTTGTAAGTTAATTCTATTTTTATTATCACATATTTATATGTGCATATATTTTTTTAATAATTATATAAATAATAAATTAATATATAAATCTTTCAAATATGTTTAGGAAATTTATATTAAAAATATTTTTTACAAATCTAATTAATATTTATTAGATACAAAATATTTATAACTGATAAATTATTCAAACAAGTATTGAATATAGTCATATCCTTATATGTCATTTTGCTTGTTTAAATAATCAAACATCTATCAGCTATCAGTTAATTTTACCAAACACTTTTATACAATCAGCTAATACAATCCGCTAGTCAAATCAGCTAATACAATCAGCTATCAGCTATCAGCTAATGTAATCCGCTAATATAAATTTATGTGCCAACATCAATTGAAGACCATAAGCGCCTAGCGGGTTTTGTTTTTGGATGTTGCACAATGTAGCAGCAAGATAAACTTAACTTCTTCATCGATCTAAATAAAACATCGAAGAACAATGGTGATATTGAAGAGCATTATAATGCAGTGATTTTATCAAAGATTTGGTTGAAATTAGAGTACAATAAATTCATTAATAATAATTGTATTTGCGGCAGCACCGGCGGCGGTATAAGAGAAATATTGGGGTTAGATTTATGGTTTTGACATTAAAGATATTTTGGGATATTTTGTTCTAATATATCAATTAAAAATACTATAAAGAAATATAAAAGGTTTATTAAATCTTATTTTTAATTTTTTTTAAAATAATTTTAATTATAAATTTAGTCTTTATGATTTTTAATCTTTATTAATCAATTTAATAGTGTTCAGCGTTAGTGATATTTAACGGTGTGTTACGCCCGTTGTAGAATTTTCTTTGTTAATAACGCTTTTTTAGTCGATTACTAGTTAATTTGGTGGAATAAAATATTATATTATTTAAATAAGATTTTATGAATGTAAAAAAAATAGGTTGAGGTAATTATCTACGTAATAGATATTTGTCTATATTATATGTTCTAGATTAATCAATCAATGAATTATTTATCAATAGTTATATTAAAGAATATGTTTAACCGTAAAATGAATATTTAAAGTATATTTTTTTTTATTTAAATACTTAAATTTTTTGGTCAAAATATATGTAATGTTTCCTTTAGTATTCATTTTGAGGTCGTTTGTTGAAAAATTGTTATCTTTCATTGATGTTTAAGCCCTACAACTTTTAGTAAGTGTGTCATTACAAGCGAAATCGATGTGTTTTTGACTATTTTTAGGGTTGGGGTCGGATCTTACTTTCAAAGAGATGAATTTTCACAATTGAAATATTTTTTAGATTTTTTTGACAAATCTTAATTCTAATCTTAATACTATTTAGAGGGGAGGAGAAGGAGGCTCTAAAGAAAAGAAGGGGAGTACTCCTAGTGGGTTTAGAATTCATGACCTAATGAAATATGAGAGAACAAGAAAAAAAAAAGCTTGATCAACCGATTAAATTTACTTGCTCTTAGATAAATTTTTTTGACTTAAGTTTTTTATTTAAAAAAATAAAAGAGATATAAATCGAAATTAATGCATAAAAATAGAGTATTCAAAATCAAAGTGTTTTAAGATTCAGAAGTATTTGATTTTTCATAAACGAACCAATTTTTGAAATATTTTTATTTTGAATCTGTATCGGATATATTGCCTTTTCAGAGATTTAATAAAATTACTTCTATTTTATGTCAACAGATATAGTAAGTATAAAATAACGCCAGATAAGAAAAATATTGAGGATATATTGCCTTTTTCAGAGATTTAATAAAATTACCAATCATGAATCTTTGGCAAATAATTCACGTTATTGCTATAAATGAGAGTTTATCAAAATTGACAATATTGAGGATTTTGAAAATTAAATTTTGAGCCTTATCATGCATAAAAAGAATGGAAAATTATATATTTAGTACTCAATTATGCATATGTTATTATTTTGGTACCCAAATTATTATTTTTGGTAAAATAATACTTAACGTTATGTTTTTTTTAAGTTCACTAATTTGACCTCTTATGATATTCGATCCTAACTTCATCTTGTGGCCAACTGCAATTATTTTTTTGAACAATGTTAAAGACCTTAATTGAAAACAAGAAAGACGATCACAAACGAACCGTGAAAGAATAGAAGACAAGTCAAAACAGAAAACATAAGGGACGAAACAACAAAAAATCACAACAAACAGAAAACCGCAACAAAAAAAAGAACATAACAAAATTTTTAAAATAAACCGAGATAAAAACGATATCAACATAACCACGATCTTCAATTGCATGTCGCCTTCTAAAATAATTAAACCGAACAAAATAGTTTATTGACTCTATATGTTGCATGATGGTTAAAACTTTTTGGATGACCAATGAGTGGCTATGTTTATGACAAACAACCCTTGATAAGGATAGTTAGGTTTAGGGACCCATAACATGTTATCCAATTCTTTAGAAAATCTCCACCATTATTACTTAAATTTATTGGGAAAATGGACGGTGTCATTGTCATGCGCTATTTTTTTTCTTTTAATAAAAAACATACTTATATGTTGATATATTAATATTTTGTATATTTTGATGCCCTAATAATAAGTTACAAATTATATTTTCTAAAAATACTTGAAATTAATTTTATTTTTGAGAAAATATAATGCCAAAAAAATTCTCTAACATTTGATTGAATATTCATTATATTCTATTCTTTTTTAAACCAATTTAACCCCAACGTTTCATTTTAGAACAAAATAACCCTTCTACGGATGAAAATCGTTAGTCAACTGACAATAAACAGCTTGAAATGACGTGACAAACCTACATGACAGTGCACGCCGCAATAGCAGTGTCATATAGACAAATATATGATGACTTTACATAATTACACATTAGTCAAAAAATATTTTTGTAAAATTCTATAAAATATAAAATATTTTTTCTTCTAACGCGTCATTCTGTCATGTCATTTCAAATTTTTTATCGTCAGTTGACTAACAATTTTCATTCGCATAGGGGCGGGTATTAAAATGCTTTGAGTCGGGGCCGAGGCGAGTTCAAGTATGAGGTGAAAATTCCCTGCCCCGGTATATTTTTATTTGTATTATAGGGTAAACTACATAAATAGTCCCCCGACTATGTTCCAATTATCTTTTGCATCCCTTGACTATCAGAAGTTACAAACTAGTCCCTTGACTTAAAAAAGTAACAAATTGGTCCAATGCTGTTAAAATTTTAACGGCTTATGATGTGGCAGTTAATATAAATTAATATAAATACATAATTAGCCCCCAAGTTCTATACTTATTTTAATTTGACCCTAATTCTAAAAAGTTAACCCGCATAATTTTAATAGTCTATCAATTTACTCCATCTTCAACTGTGTTTGAAGACAAAAACTCCAATTGTGTTTTTCTCTTTAAAAATGGCGTGCAGCTATTGAATTTTTCCAGAATTTAATCATTGCACGAAAACAACAAATTCACAAAAAAAAAAGTTTTAATTTAATTGTTGATTATGTGTTACCGTAATTGATCCAACAATGAATAAATTAAGAATCAAAAGAAAAAGAAAATCCAGATTAGAAATAAACAAATGAAAGCGAGTGTTTCTTTTCTTTCTTTTTCATTTCGTTTCTGAAATTTTGAAATGAAAACGGAAACGTGTTTAGTTATGATATTGGGATTAATTTCATGGTAAATTAAAGGAAATTATAACGGCTGCGTTAGTTAATTTTGGGGTGAAAATGAAATGAAGAATTAAAGGAGAGGAGAAATAGAAAAGAAGATGGACTAAATTGATGGATTATTAAAATTATGTGAGTTAATTTTTTAAAATTAGGGTTAAATTAAAATAAGTGTAGAACTTGAAGGCTAATTATGTAATTATATCAATTTATATTAACTGCCACGTCATCAGCCGTTAAAATTTTAACGGCATTGGACCAATTTATTACTTTTTTTTAAGTTGAGGGACCAGTTTGTAACGTATGATAGTCGGAGGACACAAAAGATAATTGGAGCATAGTCGGAGGACTATTTATGTAGTTTACCCTATATTATATTTATAAAAATATCATTATATATAAACATTTTTAGGGGGTTTCAAGCTATTTTTTAATTTGTGTTTATCGTAAATTTTTGTTAGATATTGTTCAAGTTTTAACATATCTCATTTCAATGGTTCGAGTTTATTCTTTTAAATATGTCTTTTTTCATGTGAGTAATTTAATTAGGTTTATTTTATTTTTATATAGTTTTAAAGTCCTTGGATTTTATATTTTTTGAATGTGATGGTGGTTCGATTGGATCTAACATTTATCGTCGACGAAATTTAATATATTTTTTGAATTTTTGGGTCGGGTTTAAGAGTTTATGTGTCGGATCAGGGCGGGTAAATTAATATTTTATTTCGGGGCGGGGCGAGATCAAGTTTAAGAGTTTTTAGATCGAGGCGGGTTCGAGGCAGCCAAAAATCCGCCCCACCCCATTGCCATCCTGAATCCACCTAATGCCATAATCCTTGCTTCCATTTCCCTTCTTTAATCATGTGACAAGTGTTATCACTTGATTGGAGGGGAAATTAATTAATTAAAATTAAATAAAAATAATTAAAATCACCACCTAATTAAATAAATAAATTATTTTATTAAATTAATATTAGGACTAAATTGATAAATTGTATAAATGACAGGGACATATGTATAATTATACCAGTTTATTTAACAACCACCTTAGTCTCTCTGTTATTTTTTAACGGTTGGTAGCCTAATTAGAACCAATTAAATAATTTAGTAATATATTTGCCAAAATTAAAAGTATAATAGCCATATTGATACCGACTCTATAGTTAGGTGGTCATCTATGTAGTAGTTTACCCTATTAATTATAACTTCAAAGAAAGTAATTACCGCGTGAATATATCAATTTTTACCCTCCTTAAGAATTGAAGAGTGTAATTGGAGGGACTCACCATTTTTAATGGTTAGTCAAACATATCACATCCGTGTAATTACACTCAAATCCATTTACTATGCAACTTTCCAAACACAGCAAATCATTTACTACCACTAAGTTACAACAAATGGGATCGATATCATATAGATCCATTATTAATGATTCCGACTTAATTTATTTTATTCACAACACTAAAATTTAAATTTATAATTGTACTAAATAATCTAACGTCCCTTCTCAATAAACTAACAAATTGCTGGTTATGAAAAGGGTTTTTAATTGTACTGTTAATTTTATGTTATCATTGTCAATAAAAAATGACATAGGTAATTAACAAAAGCAAACGTGTATGTATATGAATAGAATAAAAAAGTTTTATCTCTTTTTAGTGCCCTTATGTATGTTTTAACATTAAAAAAATTATTTTACATTATCAAAAAAAATTATTTTAGGATTAGGGTTTAAGCTATATGATTTATTGTTTAGGGTGTAGGATTTAAGATTTGAGATTTGTAATCTAAAATTAGAGTGTAGGGTTTAGTTTTTTTTATGTTAGACATACTTAAAAACATCAAATAGGACATGATTTTTATTCATATATATATATATATGGGTTAATATCAACTTACACATTGTAAAACTCTTTAAGTTTTACATGTTTTTTGGATCGTTGGATGGGAGAAATGGATGACTGAGATGATAATCTTCACATATTCTACTGTTAATCTCATCTATCCGTTTCACTTATATATATATATATATATATATATATATATATATATATATATATATATATATATATATATATATAGGGATATGATCCGTTTATACAGTGTAAAACTCTTTAAGTTTTACACGTGTTTTGGATCGTTGGATGAGTGGTGAATGAGATTAACCGTAAGTATGTAGAGATTATCACTTGGAAAAAATAATGAGTTAAACTGAGTCATCCATTCCCCTCGTCTAACGTTCTAGAAAACGTGTAAAACTTAAAGAGTTTTATATTGTGTAAGTTGATCCTAACTCATAAATATATATATTAAAAACGTGCAACGTTTTGTTGTGCATGCATGCATTGTGCACCAAAACCTATAACCGACAAACAATATGATAAATCAAAATCTGACTCTCTTCTCTCTACATATATGAGAAGGAAAAATCCCCATTGTCTTTGGATATGTGGTAATGTTTTTGAGTTTGATGAAAAGATGGTTATATCTTTATCCTGACAGGGAATCGGTTCATTTTCAAACATGTTTTTCATTTCCATAATAAGATATGGTTGTGTGTGCATGCGCAGTACCGCCATGCACGATTGACTGCAAACTGGAGGTGTATTAAAAGGCATAATTGCAAATAAGGCTCTCATTGTTTTTCATTTTTATAATCGTGTCCTTAAAGTTTTTCTTCGACGATTGAAATATTAGAATTCTATTTTTCTCAAATAAGTCCTTTTTAGATGGTCAACTAACGGCCAATATTTTTATTGACATTGCATGACAACATTAAGGGTGCAATTGCAAAAACAAGCAAACATTAAAGCCTTTTTTGTTATTTCTTCTTTTTTCACTGTTTATTTGTCTTTAGTTTGAATGCGTGAGCTTATTTTATAGTACTAGTATTTTTCATATAAAATAATTTTATTTAAATGATTATAAAATATGCAAAACGTAATTAATATAAAAAATAAACTAAAAGAAATATGAGAAGATAACCCTGAATCATATTTTAATGGCAAAAGATGCCCCAACGTTTGCATGTTTTGTCATTTGACCCCCTATCTTTTTTTTGGAGCAAACAACCCCAACGTTTTAATTTGATCCAAATATGCCCCTATTGGATGAGAACTGTCAGTCAACGACTGATGTTGACCGGACTTGTCACGTGTTAAGATCTGCTGACGTGTGATCATCATATTCACCACGTGTCAACATGATAGTCAACCACACGTCACCATAAAAAATGATATAACAAAATATTTTTTAAAAAAATCTGACACGTCAGCCGATATTAATGCGAGGCAAGTCTAGTCAGAAATAGCCGTTGACCGTCAGTTGACTGACAGTTTTCATCCAACAGTGGCATATTTAGACCAAATTGAAGCGTTGAGGAGTTGTTTGCTTTTAAAAAAAGAATAAGAGACTAAACGACAAAACATGCAAACGTTGGGGGCATCTTTTGTCATTTTACCTATTTTAATATACTTTCAAAAAAATTATCAGGATAACAAATATTTTTTTATTTCAAATATCATTATATTATTGATATGCTGAAGTTCTACGCATGAGTTTAAAATTAGTAAAAATATATTTCGTTGCACTCATGATGTAAGTCAAAATTTTATTTTATATAAAAAATATTCAATGAATAAGCGTGGGTATAATAGTAAAAGATTTGTATATAGATTCGATCATTTAGTAATGATTTTTAATTGATTTATTTAAAGAGGAGATAAAATTATAAATCAAGAGTAAAAATGTTTTGCAACAATTAATTATTTTTTAATCGTGTCCTCGATGTTTTTATGTCATGTCAGTAAAATATTGACCCTTATTTGACCATTTAAAAAAAGACTTATTAGAATTTTTTTAAAAAATAGAGTTAAATTGTCAAAAAAATTAAGGGAAATAATTGAAAAAATGAGAGAAATATTAACAGGCCCTGATTGACAATTAGCGGATAGCTGATAGCGGATTACATTAGCTGATGGTTGGTAGCTGATTGCATTAGTTGATTTGACTAGTGAATTGTATTAGATGATTGTATAAAAATATTTGATAAAATTAACCAATAGCTGATAGATGTTTGATTATTTAAACAAGTAAAATGACTTATAAGGTCATGATTATATTTGATACTAGTTTAATTAATTTGATTATTAAAAAAATTGATATAACATTACTAAGCATATTTGAAGAATATATATATATTAATTTATTATTTATATAATTATTTATAATAAAATTTAATTAATTATTAAATTTAAATACAAATATGAATGTGTGAGTATAAAAAAATAAAAAGCATTAGTTTACGAATTTCATAATGTAAATACGTGAGAGTGAAGAATTAAAATAGAAAAAACCATTAGATATTGTGTGGTGGTTGCTCACCTCATCCCTTAACCATAAGGTCAAAAGTTCGATTCTTACCAATGAGAATGTAGCACATTTCATGGCCAATCGTTTAATTCTTAGTGAGAGCACCCGCGGCGAGGGATTAATCACTGTTATCGACGGTGGATACCTTGACTCAAACAAAAAAAAAAGTTAAAACTTAAGTTATTTGGAGATTTTTATAATTATTAAGGCTAAAATGGTCTTAATAACTTATGTCAAAAACTCTAATTTCAAAAAGCTTCTATTAGCAATTTTTTTAAAATTAGAGGTTTCATCTCAATCCGCTATTTACATTCAAATTAGCGAATTTGACTAGTCAAACCTCTAATTTTAGCTCAAATCGCTATTTACTAAACAGAGCCGGAGTTTTTTTTACTATTATGCCTAAAAATCATAAATATCTTTGTACAAGTTTCACTTCCACATCCGCATACGTATATGATATAGAATAGAAACACATGAAACAAAAAAATCTTGGCTTTAACCTATATAGTTAGGCAGCAGCAGCAACGTTTTCAGCAAACCCAAATTAGGTCCACGTTTTGTTATTTGCCTTCATGTCCCTAATCGTACATACAGTTTTGATAATAGAATACGGATTATTATTTTTGACAAATCTTATTTCTAATCCTAATCTTATTTAGAGGGAATGAAACACAAATAATTAAACAATGTAAAAACAAGTTTTTTTATGTATTGCAGACATTTATCACATAAATTATCAAAATGTATTAAAAACATTAGGCTACGTAGGAACAAAAGACATAAATTTAAATATTTTTTATAATTACCGATATTCAACTAATTTGTGAACTAATATGGATAAGATATTACAAAGGCTTATTATGTGATCGACTCTTCAAACTTAATTTACTCTTATTACAATGTCATAATTCGAATTCCCGACTTTACATTTTAAATGTAAATTGTTAAAGTATTTTTCATGTATATCAAGAGAGTAAACAGATTTTGAAAAATGGATCGAATTTAAGATGCTTCACAGAAAAGTTAGGTTTAGAACAATCAAATTATAGTCGTTTACAAAGATCTCCATGGACCATTCCTACCGGCCGATGGAAGCAGCAGCTTTGACTGTCGTTTTCAACATTCTAACGAATTTTGAGCACGTGTTCTTTGAAATAATTTGTTATGTATTAAAACTAACTCAAATCTCTGTTTATCAAATATAATGTTTAAAAGTATGCATAATCTTCTATCCTAAAATTATGCTTAGTAAATACTATAATGAAAGAACATAAGTATTGAATATAAATACATATTTCAAATATACTTAGTAATAGTCAACAACCTCTAGAGCAAGTGGTTAAAAGTAAGGGTGTTCATGGTAAGTTAACCGTACCGTTTAGCTTAAACAGTTGGTTAACCGTTATAGCGGTTATTATACGTAACTTAACATTTACTAAATGTACCGTTCATTTTTTAAATAGTTAACCATTATAGTGGGTAACCGTTAAGGAATGGATCGGTTACATGTTAACATGTAACCTATTACGATTTTCTTTTCAAATGTTCATTATTTCTTTTTTTATAATAATTAATTTAAATAGAAAAATTTTAAACACAAATTTTATACTTAAGTTAAAATAAAGTACCTATAGGTTAACCATTAACCGTCTTTTTTAGCGGTTCGGTTAACCAAAACCGTTTAACCTTAACGGTTAGGTTAATTAACTTATAAAATGAACGGTTATACCGGTTAACGGTTACAGTTAACGGTTACGGTTTATTTTGCACACCCCTAATTAAAAGCTCTCAGTTGACACATTTCTTTTCCCTAGGTTGTGGGTACTAGACCCAGTAGGAGCAATTTTTCCCTTCCCCCTTCTCTTAGGTAGGAACTGTTCACAAAAATATACTTAGTAATAAGAATAATAAAAAAATCGCTCTCTCCGCTCTAGTTTATTCTCAGATTTTTTTCTTTCTGTTAGGGTTTCTTGTTTTGTTTTGTGGGTCTGTTTCTCCTTATGCTTATCCTCTTATACTTCCTCATTATTTTCTTCTTTTGGTCTCTTGTTTTTTTTTTGTTGTATGTGTTTTACATGTTTGGTGATTGTTCAGGGTTGGTGTGTGGCCCGTTTATTTGAGGAATCCTCCTTTCGATGACCATTAGTGTCAGCTTAGAGGTCTCAAAGCGTAATGGGACTCATTTTTCCTTCTGTCGACAAGGGACATCGGAGAAAAAAAATAATTTTTTTTTGTTTACTTTGTTTTGTTTTTATTGTTATGTTGGTGGGTGTTTTTTGCTTGGTTGTATTCTTCTTAAGATTTTCGGTTCCTTTCAGCGGTGGTTAGAGTTTCCTCTTTCCACCGATGAAAGATCGTTTGTTAGGAGTTCTGGTTTCAACTTCTTTCTCTGGTTTTCATTAGCCATCGTGATTTTAAGATCCTCAACGCGATGACGGTTTGATAATGTTCTCGCTGTATTTTCTTCACAAATTTTATCTTTTAGTGACCCCCAAAACGACATGCAAAGGAATAATGATGTTGTTGGCTCTTCCTTGCTTCGGTGTTCCCGTTAGTTTGGAGATTAGTTTGTGTCTCCTTCTCTATTTTTCTTTTTGTTTGTGTTTCTCTCCGCAATAATTATCTTCTTGCTTTGTTGTTGTGTTTGATGTATTTGTTTTTTTTCTTCTAGGTTTGCTTTGGGCCCTTTATTTCTTGTATATCTTATGATATTTGCTTCAATGAAGTCGGCATTTCTGTTCAAAAGAAATATGCTTAATAATACTATATTAAAAACATTAGCTTCTATAATATAATACATATTAATAAATATCAAATATTGATAATCAATAAATTATTCAAACAAATATTGAATATAATTACGACCTTAAATATTATTATGCTTGTTCAAATAAACAAACAAATATAAATTATCAATTAATTTTATTAGATACTTTTATACAATCAATTAACCAAATAAGCTAATGTATCCGTCATCGGTTTACAGCTAATGTATTTGTACCGATCCCTTTTGTAAAATATGGTTTTCGTACCGATACGTCTCTTCGCGTACCGATGCGCTATTTGTATATAATGGCTCTTTCTTCTTATGGTAGGTACCGATACAGTGACACGTGTACTGATATTATAGGTTGCAGAAATACATTTATGGTGGGAAAAAGAGAGTTCAACGGCTCTATTGATGATGCCAACCACCCAAACGATTAGAATTCGATGAAGAGGTATAAAAGCAAGCCATAAAGCTACAGCAACAACTATTGAACAAGTCAAACGCATTCAAGCACAAATCCAATCCAACTTGAGCCAAATAGAGTCAAACCCTTGTACCCATCTTGTGTAATTCATATGTAATTCTTTATTTCAAGATTGGGGAGAGTGTACTTGCAATTGGGGCAAATATTTTACCTTTATGAGGTTTATTTTTATTTGCCAACAACTTCTCTTGTTAAGAGTGATATTTTCTTAAGCTTTGGGTAGAAAGTTTAATCGATTTGTAAGGTTTCCTTCTAATCCGTGAAAAGAGGAACAATTTCTAGTGAGAGCTAAGGTAGTGGATGTAGAGCTTGTTCTAAGCTTGAACCACTATAAATCTCTTGTGCCTTCCTTTTTATTTTAACAATTTCCTCCCTCAAACTTTTAAAAGCCAATTCACCCCCCTCTTGACCATTTGTTCATCGATTGATCCACACAACATTGTGTTTGATGTTTTTTTTGGGGTTTTCTTTAGACCCTTTATTTCTTGTATATCTTATGATTTTTGTTTCAATGCTGTTAAAAAATAGGCTTAAACGTCAAATAGGTGCCCAAACTATACCCTTTTTCCAGTTAGGTGTCTAACGTTTGTTTCGGGCCACTTAGGTGCCTAACGTTTCATTCCGTAACCCATTTAAGGTTTTAGCCGTGACGAACGTTAAAATTTTCCGTTATCCAATCATAAAGCGACATGTGTCACATTTTTTATTTTCTTAATATTAATCAAAATAAGAAAAAACATAATAAATTAATTAAAAATAAAAGTAACTTGGGTTAAATTACCTTAAACCCATAAACCCATCTTCTTCACCATTAAAAATAAAAGTAACATGGGTTCTCAGTTGAATCAAGATGGGTATTCGATGGAGTTCTCAAAAACAATATTTTCTTTTGGAATTCATTTCTCATTGGATGTTTTAGAAGTGGTAAATACGGTGAAGTTCTTAGCTTGTATTTGAAATTGAAGTAAAAAAGGATTGGTTTAGATGGTTCAGCTATTACTTTTACTTTGAAGAGTTGTGTTGAATTGGATAGTTTAGGATTTGGAAAAGGAGTCCATCTTATGTTTTTAAGTTTGGATTAAGTAATAATCAATTCGTGGGATCTTTACTTATAAGATTATATTCGAAGTATGGAGACATGGTTGCTGCTGTTGAGTGGATCGAAAGATCAATATAAACCAAGAGGGGGTGAATTGGAAATTTAAAGGTTTTGTGGTGGAAATTGCAAATTAAAAATAATGACAAGGGATTTTAGAGTGGTTCAAGTTCCAAATGAACTCTACATCCACTACCTTAGCTTCACTAAGGATTTGCAACAATTCCACTAATTGTTCTTCCCCTTTTCTAGGCTAAGGAGGCAACCCTTACAATTTCGGTTGAATTTTCTACCCAAAATTCAACCCAATCCTCACAACAAGAGAACAAAGAAATTTGTTGGCTAATAGAGTATCTCTCAATACAAATGATAGCCCAATTACAAGCACTCAACCCAATTGAACAAGATAAGAATGAAAATTACAATTGGGATTTCTAGACAAAATGAGATTTTTGCACAATTGCTTGGATTTGATGTTTGGATGTTTGCTTTTGGATCAATAGTTGTTGCTGGAGCTTTTAGAGGTCCCTTTTATACCTTCTCATTGATTTCTAGCCGTTGTGGTTGTTGCACTCATCAATAGAGCCGTTGGGATGTTATCTCACCTCCATAAATGCAGTCTGCAACAACCCGTTTCGAAACGCGGGGTACCTGTTTCGGAACGGACTAAAATAGAAAGAGCCGTTGGGGTGCATTTAAGAGCCCATTTCGAAACACTTTAGAGCCGTTTCAAAACACTTTTTCCACTATCAAGGGTCGTTTCGAAACAGTCTTAGCCCGTTTCGAAACACCCTAACGGTTTCAGAAAATTAGTTAAAAACAATTTCAACGGTCATATTTTCAATTCAAAATGAAGAACAGTTTCGAAACGCTTGGCCTCGTTTCGAAACGGTTTTGCTACTGTCAAGGGTTGTTTCAAAACTGATCGAGTCTGTTTCGAAACACCCTATTTATCTTTGAAAAATAGGTTAAATAATATAACAACCGTTATAGTTTTTCAAATCAAAATTGAAGAACAGTTTCGAAACGTATGAGACCGTTTCGAAACGGGTTCAAGTGTTCTAAAGCCATTTCGATACACGTTTCGAAACAGGGGTTGGCAGTGATGAAAACGTTTCGAAACGCCTTAGGCCGTTTTGAAACAAGGACTTGAAAATCACTATTTTGGCTTTAAACACTTAGAAAAATATTTGAAAAACTTTGTTTTTAACTTTGGCATAATCTTAAAATCATATGGAGATGTTTTGAGGACTTAAAAAATTCGTTTTGACATTTTCAATTTAGTCCTTAGGTTTTTAGTTATATCAAAATTAAAATATTTGTTTCACAATCTCCCCCTTTTTGATATAACAAAACCAAAGTTAGAATTTTTAAGAATTTTGAAAATATTCTAACTCCCCCTTAATTTAAGATAGGTTTTTAAAGTTTAAAAAATTGTTTGACTTGAAATCCAAGTTGTAAAACTTAAAAAACCTTTTAAAAGTTTAAAACGAATTTTAGTTTGTGGCTCTTAAATTTCTTCTCCCCTTTTTGTTAGATCAAAAAGAATAATGAAAGCTCATAGAGAAGACAAAGGATTAGTACCAATAAGCATTAATAAGCAACAATAATATTAATTCATAATATCAAAATATCCAAAACATAAACCAACATTAAGTTCAAAATAAAATCCCAAACAAAAGATCAAAAGCATAGGTTCTTAAAACATAATAAAACATAAAGATGCAATCTTAAACCTAAAATGCATAAATAATATGATATGATATGATAGTCCTAAGCCTTGTCATCATCATCGGAAGTTTAATCGTCGCTCTTGACTTGAGAACGGTGAAACTTCGTCTATTGCCCATAGAGAGTAGAGAAGGACAAATCCAAGTTTGAATGGGAGGTCTCAAGAGTGTGAAGGCGATCCTCGACATTTTTCAAGCGAGTGTCCATGTCATCAAAACCCGAAGCAATGCGAGTATCCAAAGCATTGAACCGCTCGGTAATGAGAGTCGTAAGGGCCTAATTGTTTCCAACTTGAACTTGCGGTTGAGGAGCAACAGGAGGAGGAGGAGTTTCTCTATCAACTCTTTCCCAAACATCATTCAAATATCGAAACCCGGATTTGCGTAGAGAGGACTCACCAAGCTTGCACTTACGAGGTTCCGGTGAGTCGTAGGTACAATCGATACCAAGGTCATTAAAGATGTAGCTCAAGATTGTGCCATAAGTAAAAGACTTCAACTCATTGGTGTCAATAAGCTTAACATTATTGACCATATCGGCAAAAATAATCTTACGAACATTAGGGCGCTCACCTCTACGGAAACATTCAAGCCAAAAGTGATCAACTTGACGGATATGAGAGTATTTACCTCCGAAAGGTCGAAAGAACCATGAAATCATCAAGTGAAGAAAGCGATCATGCACATCCAAAGTAAGTGCTGGACCGGTGAAAGTGCCAAAGTGACGTTCATCCTCAAGACCTTCATCTTTAAGTTTAAAAGTTGACTCCAAGAGAGCAATATCAACAACAAACTTTTTACCCAATATGAAATATTCAATTCCTATAATCTCGGTTTTGGTTTCATCATGAATAAAACGAGCATTAGAGTAAAAGATGAGTACCATATGTTTGTAGCGAATATCCGGAATGCTCAACAAAGGAAGGAGATTCCATTCACTCAAACGCTCGAGGTAACGGAATAGGAATCGCTCGGAATTGAGGAAATCAAGATCAATGACACGTTCTCGACGAACTTCGAAATCCTTGACATAAGTGAAGCGAGCTCGCATCTCGTTAGTTCGAAGGGATTTCTGAAAAAGCAGAGCAAGATTCGGACGAATGCTCGAATCACCGGTTTGAACGGCCTTACGCTTTTTGTTAGCTTGTTCCGCCATCTAAAAACATTAACCAAGTATGTTTTAAAAATTAGGTGTATGCATTGATGTTTAAAATCAATCCAATAATAAATCCCACTTAGATTTTTGAAACAAAATTAAAACAAACAAAAAAAATAAAAATAAAAACAGTAAAGAAAAATGCGACTGAAAAATTTTATATTCGAGTCAGAAAATTTGGGATTTTGAAATTTTTTTACAAGATATGGAAAACCCACACATGAAAACATATAATTTATACAAAAATAAAATTTTCTAACCTAAGATTCGAACATAAATTGAAAGAAAAAGAAAAAAAAGAAAAATACCTTAGTTAGGGATTTTGGATGATTTGATCAGAATCCTTGCAGAATGTTGATGAAACTTGCTTAGATTTGAGTTTTAGAGTAAAACTCCTCACAATTTAGTGAAAAACAAAGAGTTTGAGAGGGTATTTATAGAGAGGGAGGCGATTTAGGGTTTTAGGTTTTTTTTAAGAGTTTGAGTTAAAGTAGAATTTTAACATTAAAAGCCCTAAATAAAGCTATCTGCGATACAGTTTCGGAACGGTCAGGACCGTTGCGAAACGAGTTGACTAGGGTTTGACCGTTTTGAGGCCGTCAGCTGACCGTTTCAATACGGTGTTGACCGTATCGAAGCCCTGTTGACCCGTATCGAAACACGTTTCGATACACCCCCTAGCAGTAGCCAAAACATTTCGAAACACTTTGGAGGCGTTTCGAAACGCCCTTCTCTCAGACATGGATTTAAGGTATCCGTATCGAAACAGGGTCACTGTAACCCCCTCGACCCGGTCTGGCCGGATGACCGGTCCGAGTGGGCCACACGGGGAAAACCGAAGTGAAACCCGTTAAGGTTCCCCCTCGGTTAGCAACCCTATTTTTTTCAATTATTTTAATCTCGACTAAAGGAATATTAATCCTAAATGATCAAACAGCGGAAAAGGGCATACGAGATAATCATTCGAACCCAAAACAACATTTGAAAAGCCCAAATTTAATCTTTTAAACAGGCCGTTTCGAAATACCCTTGAGGCATATCGAAACGCCTTGACCAGGTCAACTGCCCCAGAACCCTTATAAGGGGCCGTATCGAAACGGGAGTCAGCCGTTTTGAAACGCCCACGACGGTCAACTTCTTGTGGTCAACGAGATTTTGACCGTTTCGGAACCCTTAGGCCCGTTTCGATACACCTTCATCTCGTCAATTTCTCAGAATTCCAGTAGCCAAAACGTTCCGAAACGCGTATCGGAACAGGGGGTTCCAGAGGCCAAATCGTATCGAAACACATTCCGATACGGGGTCCCTGGAGCCTGCCCGTTCCGAAACGACCCAACCCGTTTCGAAACACGAGCTGCCTGCAACCTTTGAATGATAGATTTAGGGGAATTTCAACAAGTCTAAAGGTCCCATAGGACCCCTAAAGGCACACAACACCCTCAAACAAAGTCTAGAGGCATACATCCTATGCTTAGCATGCTCGAATATGTACCAGGCATGGATTTGAATCTTCACTCATACATGGAAATTACACAATAACAAACATTTCACAAGGCATGCATAAAGACATAGAAAAGAACCAATAGGCATCATTCATCACAGATAAGTTTTACATGCCACCAAAACAACCTTAAACATTTAAAAGGCATACATCAAAATAAGCATTTAGCAAGGCACATCATGCTTACAAACCAAGTTAAGCATAAACATCAAAATAACAAATGAGTCATACATGCTCATACAAACACACCCTCTTGCCACATTGCTTAACTACTACATAATTAACCATACTTGAGCAACAACTTGGAAAGCCCTTCTTGCCTTGCTCCGAGCTAACACCACGCTAATGATCTGCATTGTTGAACATAGAGAGCGTAAGCTATAAGCTTAGTGAGGGTGCCCTAAAATGAAAACAACAACAATGCAGGGTTCAAGCATGTAATCCCTAAACCTCAAATCAAACATGCATAGACGATTTCACAAGTAGACCTAGCTAGTCCTTCAAGTGGCATAGTATAGCATCTTCCTTCATACTAACATCAAGCATCAGTAATCAACAATCATAAATCAACATCACATATCACAAATATATGAACAAGTTAATTGGCCACTTTAATTACCCCGATTGTGCGGATTAAAACCTCAACAACACTTTACCTCGGTGGGATTACACTCATCACCGGACCTTGCATGTGCGGGATTCCACTCATCGCCACATGCCCTACGGATGGGATTCCACTCATCATCCCGTAGAAATGTAATAAAAGCTTCCGGTGGAATGTTACATCAATGTACTCCTCCTTGATGACTTAACGCCATCAAGGCCACGTACGTTTTGACTCAATTTGTGTGCACACTATCCTAATGATCGATCATTTACAACCGGTAATTATTTTAGTGTCAATTATCATAACCACATCATATATATATCATCAACCACATTCATGCTCAATCTCATAGATGCATATCAAGATAAACTTACATCCATCAACCACAATCATAATAGCATAGTCAAACAAGCATAAATGCATTCATGGATATCAATGGTTAAATCAACAACTTGAATTAACTATGAGTGGCCTACCAAGCACACTTCACACACACTCCCACTACACATACTCGAACCAAACTTAAAACAAGTTGAAACCACTCACCGCCCTTCCTTAGCAAATCAAAACAATCCTCCTATGTACCCGGATTCGGTCCCAAAGCCTCTTCCACGCTTCCACTTGCTTCTAGCCAAACAAAACATATACATTACTTCTCAATTCAATGCTAAACTCAACCATCAACTTACTTTGCAAACACAACCCAAATTCCACAATTTCCCAAATCACATAATCTCCTAAAATCCCAATTTTCGTGCTCCCTTAAAGCCTTGCTGAAAATTCAATTTCCAAACATCCAAATGACTTCCAAAACATCCCAAATCACCCTCCTAACATAGGTAGACCATCAGCCCTTCAATTTCAACATTAAACCCACCAAAAACCCAAATTTTACTACCTTAAAATCTACCTCAAGAACATGCTACGAATTTTCACCCAAATTCAACCAATTTGATATATGTTACTCATTATAACGTGATTAACTAAAACCCCAACTCAATTTATCAAAACAAGTTGAAAAACCCCTTAAAAACCCAAACTTTAATATAAACCCTAAATTTCAAAACCCCATATTTTTGAAATCTAAAACCATAGAGAAGTAGAGGATAGAGAGGAGGTTAAGAAAATATATTTACCTCTTAAAATGGTGTTGAAATCGAGTAGCAAAATCAATGGAATAGTAATAAGGTTTGAGAGATTTTGGGGTGGGTTTTAGACCATTTTCACGTTGGGTGTGGGGGAGGGGAAAGGAAGATGACACTTTTTCCATAAAGTGGTCTAGCTTTTGAAAGTTTTTGGTAAAATTGCAACATAGGTCCCTCCCATTTTATTAATGCTCAATTAGACCCAATTTAGGTTGAAATGATCTTTAATTAAATTTTATTGACTTAAAACATAAACACGGTTAACTCCTAGGCCCAAAACACGGGTGTTACAGTCACCCGTTTCGATACACCTGGGCCTGGAAGTGCAGATGAGGCTTTAAAAGTGCAGAAAAATGATTTTTACTTAGGCCTAACATACATAAATGTCATGAATGAGCAGGCAAAACATATTCAAACAAAAACATACTCCCCCTAGCTATAAGCATGGATGAAATTAGGAGTCTAAACACATAAACATGGCATTTCACAAGATCAAGCAAATTTAAACACAAAAGAGGTCCTAAAAGGTCAAGATAGGCTAGCTAGACCTAACTCTCTCCTAAGGGACCAAAAACGCTTTTTGTCTAAGGGTTTTGTAAATATGTCCGCTAATTGATTCAAGGTGTCTACATACTCTATAACCACATCTTCCTTAAGGACATGATCTTTAATGAAATGATGCCTTATTTCTATGTGTTTGGTTCTAGAGTGTTGGATGGGATTTTTGTTGAACATATTGCACTAGTGTTGTCATATTTTAGGGGTATAGTTTCAACTTTAATTTCATAATCTAAGAGTTGTTGCTTCATCCAAAGGACTTGAGCACAACAACTCCCTAAGGATATGTACTCGGCTTCGGTGGTAGATAAGGCTACACTATTTTGTTTCTTAGAGAACCAAGATATGAGCATACTACCTAGAAATTGACAAGTTCCCGAAGTACTTTTCCTATCAATTTTGCAACCCCCATAATCCGCATCCGAGTAAGCATGAAGGTTGAAGGTAGAGTCTCTAGGATACCAAAGACCTAAACAAGGAGTATCTCTAAGGTACCTAAAGATTCTCTTAAGGGTTATAAGGTGAGACTCTCTAGGACTAGCTTGAAACCTAGCACACAAGCAAACACTAAACAAGATATCCGGTCTACTTGCGGTAAGGTAAAGCAATGATCCAATCATAGAACGATAAAGCTTAGAGTCAACACACTTACCTCCTTCATCTTTGTCAAGCTTTGTAGATGAGCTCATAGGAGTGGCTTGAGGCTTTGCATTCTCCAAGTCAAACTTCTTGAGCATATCCTTTATGTATTTTGCTTGGTTGATGAAGGTGTCATCCTTCTTTTGCTTGATTTGGAGTCCCAAAAAGAATGAGAGCTCCCCCATCATGCTCATCTCAAATTCACCTTGCATTAACTTAGCAAACTCTTGACAATGACATTCATTAGTAGAACCAAAAATAATATCATCAACATAAATTTGAACTACTAAGATGTCATTTTTATACATTTTTATAAAAAGTGTAGTGTCCACCTTACCTTTTTCAAATCCCTTTTCAATTAAAAAGTTTGAAAGCCTTTCATACCAAGCTCTAGGAGCTTGTTTTAAACCATAAAGAGCTTTGGTAAGTTTGAAAACATGATTTGGAAATTTTGAGTCTTCAAAACCTGGTGGTTGTTCCACATACACTTCTTCATTTATAAAACCATTTAAAAATGCGCTTTTAACATCCATTTGAAAAAGCTTGAAATTATGATAACATGCATATGCAAGCAACATCCTAATGGCTTCCATTCTAGCTACGGGTGCATAGGTTTCATCAAAATATATTCCCTCTTCTTGAGTGTAACCTTGTGCTACTAGTCTAGCTTTATTTCTCACAATGTTACCACTCTCATCTAGCTTGTTCCTAAAGACCCATTTAGTTCCTATTGTAGATTGATTACTAGGCCTATCAACTAATGTCCAAACATTACTTCTCTCAAATTGATTTAACTCTTCTTGCATAGCCATAATCCAAAAGTCATCTTTCAATGCTTCTTTAATATTCTTACGCTCTATGCATGCGATAAATGCAACATGATTCATTAATCTAAGAGAAGATCGAGTGGTTACCCCCTTGGATGGATCACCCAAGATTTCACCATCTTTGACATAGTTCAACTCCCTTGGGTAGCTCCCTTCCTTTTCCTCAATGGCCAAGTCCTTCAAGGCTTCAAGAGGTGGATCTTGTGAGTCCTCTTCTTTTGTTGGAATCTCATCCTCCTTTGAAGTTTGACCTCCATCAAAGGCATTTATGATTCCTACATCATCATCATCACAAGAATCCTTCCTAGGAAGGAGGTTATCATCGAATACAACATGAATAGATTCTTCTACTACTAAAGTTCTTTTGTTAAATACTCGATAGGCTTTAGAGGTTAAAGAGTAACCTATAAAAATAGCTTCATCACTTTTTGCATCAAATTTACCTAAGTTGTCTTTTCCATTATTTAAAACAAAACACTTGCAACCAAAAGGGTGAAAATAGCTAATGTTAGGCTTTTTAGATTTTAAAATCTCATAAGGTGTTTTCTTTAAAATTGGCCTAATCATTACTCGATTTACAATATAGCAAACGGTGTTTGTGGCTTCCGCCCAAAAATATTTAGGTAAATTATTTTCACAAAGCATAGTTCTAGCCATTTCTTGCAAAGTTCTATTTTTCCTCTCAACTACCCCATTTTGTTGAGGAGTTCGAGGAGCCGAAAAATTATGGCTAATACCATTTTCATTTAAAAAATCTTCAAACCCCAAATTTTGAAACTCGGTTCCATGATCACTTCTAATATGTGAAATTTTAAGTTTAAGATCATTTTGGGTTAATTTTGAAAATGTGATGAATTTTTCTAAAGTCTCATCTTTAGTACTTAAAAATAGAACCCAAGTAAATCTAGAAAAATCATCAACAAGTACAAAGGCATAAGACTTACCACCTAAGCTCATAGTCCTAATTGGCCCAAATAAATCCATATGGATAAGTTGTAAGCATCTACTAGTAGAAACATCATTAATGGATTTAAAGGAAGATCTATGTTGTTTACCCTTTGAGCATGCATCACAAATTTTATCATTTGAAAATTTTATCTTGGGTAAACCTCTAACTAGATTAAGGGAGACTAGTTTTTCTAAAACACTTATGCTAGCATGTCCTAGTTTCCTATGCCACAACCATGCATCATTTTCATTTTGTGCAACTAAGCATGCATGAGATGTATGAATGTCATCTAGATGCACAATGTATATGTTCCCTATGCGATGACCTATGAGCATAATATTATTAGATTTAATGTCTACAATTTTGCATCCATTTTTATCAAATAAAACATTAAATCCTTTATCACACAATTGACTTATGCTCAATAAATTATGTTTAAGACCATCGACATATAAGACATTTTCAATGAGAATAGTAAAGTGATTACCTATGGAGCCAATACCTTTAATATGGCCTTTGGAGTTGTCACCAAATGTTACTACTCCTCCACTTTTTGGCTTTAGATCCATGAATCTACTCTTGTCTCCGGTCATGTGCCTCGAACATCCACTATCAAGGTACCATGAGTTTTGACTTTGTGATTTGGCCTTGTAGCAATGCTCCCCCTACAAACAAAGATATTAAGCTTTTGTTTTTGGTACCCAAATCATTTTGGGTCCATGAGTGTTAGCTCCCAAAACCTTGGTTCCCTTGGGAATCCAAGATGACATAGCAATAACATTGTTAGATTTTACAAGTTCCTTAGGAACCCATACACTTCTAATCCTTTTAGCTCTACTATGTCTAGGATAGCTACCTTGTTCGTAGTAGTTAGTCTTTTTCTTAGGTTGGTGTGTTCTAGAGGATTCACCTATTTCATGCTTGACACTACCAACATTTTTCAAAGATTTTTTGAGCTCATTTAGCTCACCCAACACATTTTGGTGTTCACTATTACATTGAGATAAAAGATTATTAAGATCAACATTTTCATCTTGAAAGAATTTTAGTTCATCTTTTAATCCTAATATATTTTTCTCAAATTTTGAATTAGCTTGAGTGAGTGAGTCATTTTTCTCATTTAGTTCTAAAATAATCTTTTTATTCCTAATGACCGACTCTTTATATTTCTCAACTAATTCATCATAGACCTCTTGTAACTCATCATATGCATCATTTAATTCTTCAAAATCTAAAGTAGATGAGTTAGAGGTTACCATGGAGGAATCTTCCTCAAGTGCCATGAGGCAAAGGTTAGCCACTTCTTGTTCGTCATCCTCCGATGACTCCTCATCACTCCAAGTAGCAAGTTTGGCTTTGAGCTTCTTCTTCTTCTCAAACCCCTTCTTTATGAGTTGAGGGCACTCCGAACGTATGTGGTCGGGTTGTTTGCACTCAAAGCAAATGATAGGATCTATTCCTTCTTCTTTGTTCTTGCTTTTAAAGTCCATCTTTCTTTGGATTTTTCTTCCCCGGTTGGACCTCATAAAACGTGAGAATCGTTTGGCTATCATAGTCAATTCTTCGAGTTCATCCTCCTCACTAGATGAGCTCTCATCATGTTGTGAAGCTTTAGCCTTGAGAGTTATTCTCATCTTCTTCTTCTTCTCAACCTCAAGCTTCTCTACCCTTTTCTCTTCTTTCTTCTTCTCATCTTCCCTTCCTTGCTTCATGATCTCATGAGTAAGGAGAGAACCCACAAGCTCATCAAGTTTCAAAGTTTTCAAATTCTTTGCTTCAATGATAGCGGTTCTCTTCCCATCCCAAGACTCGGGAAGTGAATAGAGTAGCTTCTGGACAAGCTTGTCTTCCGGTATAATTTCTCCAAAACCCTTTAGCCCATTGACAATAGTGGAGAAACGATCAAACATCTTTGACACCGTCTTATCGGGCTCCATCTTGAAATTTTCATAACTAAGATTGAGAATTCCAATCTTAGTTTCTTTAACATCGTTGGTGCCTTCATAAGTAGTCTCAAGAGTGTCCCACACTTCTTTGGCACTTTCGATGGATGAGACCTTAGAATAGATGTCCGGACCAAAAGAACAAAATAGCATGTGAAGAGCTTTATCATTGACTTGAATCTTTTTCCTCTCCTCTTCACTCATCTCCATCTTTTTCTTTAAGACCATCTTGCCTTCACCATCTTGCTTCAATGGAATATAAGGGTCATCTTCAATCATATCCCACACTAGGTAGTCATTTGACTTGATGAAGAGACGCATTATATTCTTCCAAAAAGAATAGTTATCACCATTAAAGAAGGGAGGCTTTGTTGTGGATTGAGACTCATACATGCCGGAACCGAAGGTTGAAGTCATCTCTTGATATTTTGATGATCACACTCTTCCAAGGAACTCCTCTTGTGGTTGTTAATCCTAAAAGAGGTAGGCTCTGATACCAATTGTTGAGTGGATCGAAAGATCGATATAAACCAAGAAGGGGGTGAATTGGAAATTTAAAGGTTTTGTGGTGGAAATTGCAAATTAAAAATAATGACAATGGATTTTAGAGTGGTTCAAGCTCCAAATGAACTCTACACCCACTACCTTAGCTTCACTAAGGATTTGCAACAATTCCATTAATTGCTCTTACCCTTTTCTAGGCTAAGGAGGCAACCCTTACAATTTCGGTTGAATTTTCTACCCAAAATTCAACCCAATCCTCACAACAAGAGAACAAAGAAATTTGTTGGCTAATAGAGTATCTCTCAATACAAATGATAGCCCAATTACAAGCACTCAACCCAATTGAACAAGATAAGAATGAAAATTACAATTGGGGTTTCTAGACAAAATGGGATTTTTGCACAATTGCTTGGATTTGATGTTTGGATGTTTGCTTTTGGATCAATAGTTGTTGATGGAGCTTTTAGAGGTCCCTTTTATACCTTCTCATTGATTTCTAGCCGTTGTGGTTGTTGCACTCTTCAATAGAGTCGTTGGGATGTTATCTCACCTCTATAAATGTAGTCTGCAACAACCCGTTTCGAAACGCAGGGTACCTGTTTCGGAACGGACTAAAATAGAAAGAACCGTTGGGGTGCATTTAAGAGCCCGTTTCGAAACGCTTTAGAGCCGTTTCGAAACACTTTTGCCACTGTCAAAGGTCGTTTCGAAATAGTCTTAGCCCATTTCGAAACACCCTAACGGTTTCAGAAAATCAGTTAAAAACAATTTCAACGGTCATATTTTCAATTCAAAATGAAGAACAGTTTCGAAACGCTTGGCCTCGTTTCGAAACGGTTTTGCTACTGTCAAGGGTCGTTTCGAAACTAATCGAGTCTATTTCGAAACACCCTATTTATCTTTGAAAAATAGGTTAGATAATATAACAACCGTTATAGTTTTTCAAATCAAAATTGAAGAACAGTTTCAAAACGTATGAGACCGTTTCGAAACGGGTTCAAGTGTTCTAAAGCCGTTTCGATACACGTTTCGGAACAGGGGTTGGCAGTGATGAAAACGTTTTGAAATGCCTTAGGCCGTTTCGAAACAGGGACTTGAAAATCACTGTTTTGGCTTTAAACACTTAGAAAAATATTTGAAAAACTTTGTTTTTAACTTTGGCATAATCTTAAAATAATATGGGGATGTTTTGAGGACTTAAAAAATTCGTTTTGACATTTTCAATTTAGTCCTTAGGTTTTTAGTTATATCAAAATTAAAATATTTGTTTCACAGCTGCTTCCAAAGTGTTCGATGAAATAACTGAAAGAGATGTTGTTGTTTACACTTCACTGATAACTGGCTATTGTCACGGTCCGTTTGCGTGATAGGCAAGACCGTGACGAGATGCTTGCTGGTCGTTCTTAAGTCGGGATGCGGGATAGCATTAAGGGTGTAGTACGTGTCGTACAGCCGTTCAGTCCTGGGGACGGGCGTGCTGGTTAGGCACCACACTGGTCGGGAGCTGTCCCCGCTTCCCTGATGAGCCCATGGGAGGGCGAAACCAGTAAGCATCGAGTGGAAAAGGCTGAGCCCCGGGCTTATGGGAGCCCTGGGTTGCCGCACGGGGGACTTGTCCCTGCGTGAAGACTCTGACCCCGTGACATATGGTATCAGAGCAGGTCCGTGTGCTAGCTGTGAGCTTACCAAGCGCTCCATGTGTTGCGCGTAGTGAGTCAAGTGGACGAGCGTGAGTCTCACACCCGAGTGAAGTGGTGTTCGCGAGTGGGACCTCTATAAAGAGATTGAGACGAGGTAGGGTAGGCATGAAGCTACAACGAAAGTTCGCCAAGCACTCGCAGAACCTTGGTGATGAGGGCGAGCAGGCATGGAATTGCACACTAGATCTGGGTTAGTTCCCCATAGAAGTGGGAACGAGTTTTCTCCCCATGCACGAGGGCGTGCATGAATTGAGTGGGGGAGATTGTCACGGTCCGTTTGCGTCATAGGCAAGATCGTGACGAGATGCTTGCTGGTCGTGCTTAAGTCGGGATGCGGGATAGCATTAAGGGTGTAGTACGTGTCGTACAGCCGTTCAGTCCTGGGGACGGGCGTGCTGGTTAGGCACCACACTGGTCGGAAGCTGTCCCCGCTTCCCTAATGAGCCCATGGGAGGGTGAAACCAGTAAGCATCGAGTGGAAAAGCCTGAGCCCCGGGCTTTTGGGAGCCCTGGGTTGCCGCACGGGGGAGTTGTCCCTGCGTGAAGACTCTGACCCCGTGACACTATGCACAAGTTGGCGGTCAACTTACTTATAAGGCGTTTGAATTTGCTTGTTTCATGCAGAAAGAATGGATTGATTCCAATAGGGTGACGATGGTGAGTTTACTGCAGGCAGCAGCGGAGTTGGAAGCATTAGAACATAGTAGGACGATCTATGGATATGCTATTAGAAGAGGGATCAGTTGTTTAGATGAAATATTTGAGACAAGTCTCATGGATATGTATATTAAATGCAAGTTCCCAACAATGGTAGCTTGCATTTTTGGTAGAATGAAGATGAAAACAATTGGTTCTTAAAATGCAATGATAACTAGATATCTTAAATGCAAGCTTTGGGACACTGAAAGTTGGGGGAGGTACGGTTTGATGGGGAAGAAGATAGGTTTATGGGTTTAAGGTAATTTAACCCAGGTTATTTTTATTTTTATTTTTTTTTTGTTTTTCTTATTTTGGTTAATATCAGAAAAATAAAAAATGTGCCACGTGTCGCTTTATGATTGGATAATGGAAAATTTTAACGTCCGTCACGGCTAAAGCCTTAAATGGATTACGGAACGAAACGTTAGGCACCTAAGTGGCCCGAAACAAACGTTAGGCACCTAATTAGAAAAAATGTATAGTTTGAGTACCTATCTAACGTTTAAGTAAAAAAATATGTTTAATAAAATTATATTAAAATCATTAGCTTCTATAATATAATATATATTAATAAATATTAAATATTAATAATTAATAAATTATTTAAACAAGTTAAACATAAACTCTTCCCTCGACCTTACATATAGTCCTGTCCAATTATTTTATTATTATCATCATTATTAGGACAAGTTCTACTGGTTAGTCAAATCTGATTATAACATATAATTGTTTCCGCCGAAAAAGCAATGAAAGAAAAAGACAACAATAGCTACTCACGTCACGTGGAGAGACTACTTTGGGCTTCGGCTCTTCCCCAATAAAATCCCACGACAAGATCCAAGTCGGGAGACCTTTTAAATTTATAATAATCCTTCTTAAAATAATAGTAGTTCATTTTTTCCATCACGTGTTAAACGTTTGCCTTTCTCTATGCTTGATTTAACTTTGCTGCCTCACTTGGAGCTCTTTGTCCTATAGCAGTAGCACTATCACCGACCGAAATGGCTGCTGAACATTAGCCATTCGAATACAAAACAATATGTCCCAATTGCTTATAAAATAATATTAAACTTATAGTCTTGCAAAAAAAATATTAAACTTATAGATAAAAAGATATGCATTACGTGTTGTACTCTCCCCACTTTGCATGTTTTTTCTTTTTCTGCACGTCGAGTCGACATTGGAAAAAATCAGCCGCAAAACACTTGCTAAGAGTTGTCCAAATTTCTTGGCAATCGTAACTATGAGTGTTTAAATTCGGGTACTCAAAATACCGGGTACCTAAATTGTCAGGTAGTTCTATGGCCGACCTATGTTTCGGCCCGGATGTTGCGGGTATTCGGGTGTTGCGGGTATTCAGAAAATCGGGTACTTAGATAACCGAATATAAAAAATATGTATTTTTTTTAATATAAAAATATAAGAATATGTACTTATTACTTTAACATGAAAATATACATTATTAAATATAAAAAATATTAAAAAATTAAGATTGTTTATTAGTTTAATATATATATATATATTGAATATAAAAAATATTAATTTTAAATATATTTAATATACATATTTTGAAGGGAAAAAAAGATAAAAACTCTCTGAGAAGTTGCATTAGAAATTTAGAATGATCTATTGACAATGTTATTAATAATATTGATCGAATTTATTTTCAATGTGCTCAACCTTATTAATTATTGGTGAGTTAATAATAGATTCATTTTTTGCAGACTGAATTTAATTCAATTGACATTACAATTCTTAAAAGTTGCGGGTCCAAACGCGCATTAATCAGGTTTGAGGAATTATGAGTGATATATATATATATGTGTGTGTGTGTGTGAACATTGAATTATATTATTTGTTCCGTTTTTCTTCTAGAGTTATTTATGTTAGAAAAAACAATAATCTGAAATATAAAAACAATAAAATGAATAATGATTTTATTATTAAAATAAATCAAGTAAAATACGGAATTGAAATCGATATCAAGAATAAAAACAAAATTAATTTATTTGTATCCAGACATCGATTCAAATAAGTAGATTCGTTGAGGTTTGTGTACCACACATTTTTCTTAATACATATTCGTCCGCTCTTATGGTGCTTGAGAAACATCGGACGCCAGTAACACTGCAATGATCAGCGAAGTGTAACCTCATCTTATTCTATCACCGAAAAATAGTTTTAAAAATGACAGAGTAAAAATAGTAATAAAAAAATCTATGCGTTAAACTTTATTGGTTTACACGGTATCAAAGTTTTCACATGAAGTTTTATTATAAATAAAATTTGTGAAATTTAAGAGTTTTGTTGGAAACAAAATTTATGAATTAGATAGCATTATCAAAATAATATGTGATTAATTTAGAAAATAAAAAAATGATCTGAAAAAAAAATGAGCCTTGTTAAAAACTCCTACGCAAAATATTTGGGATTGTTTCAGTTAGAAAATATTTAAAGAAAAAGTATCGCATAATGGGTTAAAATATGTACAAGTCAGCGTAATCTTGGATTTTCACCTTTACACACTTGTGTGCAAGAAACAATCTTATTTTCCTTGCACCATTCAAAAGTAGTCTACTTTGATCTCATTCGCCACTCAATCGTTTTGAGTATATAAAATACCGTTATAATATAGAGTAAAATATAAATCATAATTTTATAATTCAAATCTTTACTTTTACCCATTAAAAATATATCTCAAAGTTAATTTTTAACAATTTATATTTTTTAATGTTATTTTAAAAATGACAATGAAATGTAACAAGATAAATATTGTTAAATCTACCACCGCTTCACTATTAAGATATTTTTTCTCGTTGGCTTTTGTTGTTGTTTTTAAAACTTGAATGTCACTAACCATTCATGGACGGTAGATAAGATACATCTATAATTGTCGCGTTCAATTTTGTTGTTGTTGTTAAAATTTGAATCTTTAATAATTCATAAACAGTAAAAAAAATTATCTGTTGCAATAATTTTGTCATTTGTTGACTATGTAAATAATTTTAAGAAGTCAAAACTTTCACAACTCATGTCATATAAAAGGATTGGACTGATAAAAGTACTCTTAAAAAGTTGAACTTTCGAATTTTTAACTTATTTTTTTAATAAGAAAGCTAAATTTTAGACATCACCATTGATACATGGCATAATCTTATGTGTCACATCATTAAAGGTTATATCATTAATAAAAGTAATAAATTAATGGATGAAATTAAAATTGTATCAACTTGGAAGCAAAATTTATTTAATGTCAAATTGAAAGAAATTGCTTAGTTCATACCCTAAATACATATTTAAGTCATCAATAGGGTTTTTTTATATATCTTAATTTGGTTTATAATAGCATTTGTTCTAATTTTGGACACTAAATAAAACTTACGTACACTTTGCAAACTACTCAAATTTGAGTCACCAAAACACTATCTTTTTCATTAGAACTATGCCTTGAATTCTTTTAATTAGTTTTTTCTATACATATTAGTGATAGTTTTATCTATTCAAGATCAAGCTCTCATTGCTCTTACAACCCCGCGATATATGTAGGGATGGACACGAGTCGGTTCGAGTTTTTGGCCCACCCGAACTTGAATCAAAAATAATTATCCTAAACTCGTACTTGACCTGATCAGATCCTTTAAAAAAATCGACATGACCTATTAAAAATAAATTTTAGAGATTTAATTGTAAAAAAATAATATTAGGGATCTAATTGTAAAAAATTAATTTTAGAAACTAAATTGTAAATAAAAATTCAATTTTAAGGACCTGATTATAAAATATATATATATATATAAAGATGGGGTATAATTATAAACATTCCTAAAAATAAAAAGAAAATTACACTATTAGTCCCGGGTCGGGTCAAATTTTTCACCCTAAAATCTAACCCGACCCAATCCGATCCCACCATTAAAAAATCCCGACCCCTAATTTTTGTATATAAAAAATTTAACCGATCAGTCCGAGTCGGATAAAATGGTCATCCCCAAATATATGCCATAATAACCAAAATAAAAACCCTTGGGCTCAGGTTTGGAAAATTAAAGTAATTTATCCAGGAAGATCTGGCCCAATATAGACACAGTTGCCCTATGTCCTTGTTTTAGGCGAAACCTTAATCCCAGTGTTTGTTAGATTCGACCCAATGTCCTTGTGAAAGGCAAGCCGGACCACAGTTCTGTCTGTCTATGGCATTAGTTGTTTTTCCTTTGAGTATCAGTAACATTAAACTCCACGACATGAATTGGATAATATAAATGCTGCTATACGAGGATATTAGTTTTGTCTGTTGTTAGCATTAACGAGACCAGTCAAATATAATACAGAGTTAGCTCATTATGTCGTGAATCTTAGAGACCAGATACGAATAAAAGACATTTCAGAGACATCCCAATAATTGAGTGTGATAATATGATATCGTCTGTTATTTAATTTCAGCCCTTTTGAAAACGCACACACATTGACATTGTGTAGAAACACAACTCGAATTCAAGTCTTTTAAGAATAATAATATTCTTTTTTTATTGAGACCATTCAATGAGTTCAGAAAATACTAGTAATTAGTAACACGATACAATACACATTTAAATGGTTGCAACCTCACATTCTTGTCATCTCAAAATCTAATCTTTAATCAATTATATATATTAACAACAAATAATTAGAGTAAAAACCAAAAATATAAATATATGTAAATATTGAAAATTCTATATCCAAAATATTAAATTTCTTTTAAATTATATTTAATATTATTATAATAACATTTTTATCGCCTCATGATTTTGGAGGAGTCTAACGTAAAGTAAGTTACGATACGACTATGGTGCGACGCCAATTGAAATATTACAAAACACAAAATCTTAAATGTTATCTACAAATTTAAACCGTTACACTTTTGATAACATTTTAGATCAGTGGTCTCGCGATAAGTATTAACACACAGAGACAAATTCTGATATTTAACATTAACCTAAAATGTTATTAGAAATAACAAATATCACTAATTGACCACCAACATAAAATGTTAACAAAAAGTCTAATATTTTAAATTCGTATTTCCGCACCTGCTGCACCACATACTCACCCAATAATTTATCTTGGGTTAACTTGAATTCAATGTGATTTATCTTGGGGTCGTTATGGGTTAACTTGGGTGGGAAAACGTGTTCAGTGCCATCCAGCAGTCATAGTTTTGTTTTTATTTTTTTGGGGGATTGGAGGGTCAGTGTATTCACTGATTTTGATATCACATTGGTCATAAATTGGTTGATTTATCGTCTCAAAAAAAGATATGGAGGTGGAATGGCAAGTGGATCGAATAAAGAGGAAAATGATGCATCATTTTTGTGTGCTGGCATCGATGTGTGAGTCATTTCCTTGTCCATTCCATAAATGTTTTTTTCGTATAAGTGAATTCCACCTTATCTGGTCATCTTAAGGATGGGTTTAGTTAGTAAGATTAATTTTAGAATTGGAATTTTCAAAATGTAATTTTACATGCATATTATTGAAAATGTTATATTAACATATTTAATTTATTTGGTAGGAATTTTAGATTGTTGTGTTTGATTAGAAAAATGTAAGATTACCTAAAAGTAAAATTTATCAAATTATATATGTGTTATATTTTCTTTTGGGTAAATTACGTAAATCACTACTAAACTTTACTTTTAAATATATTTTGGCCACTAAAATTTCAAAACACTCAATCTACTCAGTGAAGGTTAGACATTGAACGTTTTTTTGTCACTCTTGAAGCCTAAACGATCGTAGATAGTGGTCATTTGGTCTCAAAGTTTACTAGTCACTTTGTTTCGGCCTCCTAACTCTAAATTTGACCTCTATCTTTGTCGAAAAGTGCTCAAAAGTTCACGAATAGGCCAAAAATCATATGGTTTTTTTCTTGTCAATCTCCTTTTTCCGTCATCAGATGGAGCCCGTTTATCAGTATGTTACTTCTCTTGTGCTGATAAAGTTTTCTATCGTTCGGATCTTGGAGAAGTTCATTGGTTCTCCGGTAAATGGACGTCGTCAAAAAGTTAATGGATGAGTGACAAAAAACGTTTAAACTCTGTGAGTAAATTGAACACTTTGGAACTTCAGTGACCAAAATAGGTTTGAGAGTAAAGTTCAATAGTGATTTACATAATTTACTTTTTTTAACATGTTAAACTTTCAATATTAAATTAAAAATATCCGCATAAGAAGTCATATAGTTATTTTTGTTACACTAACTAATTTAAAAAATATATATATATATATATCATATTACTAATGTAATTATTATACTAAATATTTTAAATATTTATATTATTTGCATACCATTATTATTCTCTATTAAAATATTTTTTAAAATTTTAAATACTAAACCTTAATATGTTCGTTTTTTTTATTTACGACAGTTTGTCAAATGAAGCAAATAATAAAATATATGTAAACATTGTAAAACAATGATAAAAAAAAATTTAGATCATAAGTTTAATAGTTTACTAAAATGTTTTTATAATACATCTATGAATAAAATAATAAAATTAAAATCATCTTATTAATTCTCAAGCAATATGTAATCCCAACATATAACCTATAAACATCATAAATATAATATTAATAATTTTACCCAAAAAAATATAATATTAATAAAATATATTAAATATTTAAATAATATTTAAATGGGTAACATCATTTAAATATTAAATTAATATTGAATAAAAATATATAATTAATTCACACTACAACTAATTAATCATCTAACTAAATTTTCAACGAAGGACCCATATGAACAAAATTCATCAACTTAGGGTAATATGGTCCAAAGAAATTTGAATTGACAAATACCTAAAAAAATTGGTGGGAATGTCATTTCCACCATTTGAGGGGCGGGGTGAATTGCGAAATGACACCATTAGAAAAGATTAATACCCTAAGGGAGAATGCTCTTAAACCAAACAAAGTAATGTAATTTCAGAAAAGACTGTTACCCATGATAATAATATTTTCCGCGAACCAGATCCACGCTAAAGCTATTTGAAAAAACCCCCTCAAATAATATGTCTAACACTAACTAAAAAATTTATTAATATAAACCATGATATATAGTGCAGAGGTTTCTCATTTCATCCTTTTACTATAAGGTTAAAAGTTCGATCTCTACTCATGAGAATATAGTACATTCACAGTCAACTGTTTATCTATTGATGAGAGTACCCGCAACAAGAGAATTAGTCATTACTATCTGTGGTTGATACCTAATTTATTTTTAATTAAACCTATAAACTTTAAACAAAATATCACTCTAATCCTCAACTTTTATTTCATTAATCTTTTCGCCTTTGTTGGGTTTGATAGGCTCGATTTCCTTCAACCGTTATGGATTGCCAAATGGTGGAGAAGTTGAATTTTTTGGTGATTGAGGTGTGGAAGCTAAAAGATAAAAGACACGATAATTTAGAGTGGTTCGGCCTTCTAACAAGCATCTACATCACTACAACAAAACAGTTCTTTAGCGGCGTTTTTTTAACCCTATAGCGGCGTTTTTTAGTGCCGCTAAAAATTTTCCCGGCGCTTAAGAAAGCGCCGCAAGAAACGCCGTTTAAAGTAGCGCCGCAATAGAAAACGCCGCAAAAAGTCTAGATCTATAGTGGCGTTTGTATTTACAAACGCCGCGAATAAGTGTTTTTTAGTGGCGTTTGTTTTTAAAAACGCCGCAAAAAGTCAAGTTCTATAGCGGCGTTTGTAAAATCAAACGCCGCGAGAACATGTTCTATAATGGCGTTTTTAAATACAAACGCCGCGAATAAGTGTTCTTTAGTGGCGTTTGTATTTAAAAACGCCGCAAAAAGTCAAGTTCTATAGCTGCGTTTACAAACACAAACGCCGCGAGAACATGTTCTATAGTGGCGTTTTTTACAAACGCCGCGAATAACACCATGTTTCAAAAAAAAATTCAAATAAAGCATACATATTATATAATAATTTAAAATGCATTACATTAAAAATTCAAAATTTGAGTACAGAATTATACACTTTCAGGGTTCAAAGATTAGAACAACAGCAAACGATATCAACCATAGACCTTACGCAACCAACGGTTAAGACGTGCAGTGGACAACCTTAAACACCACTTCTCGTACGTATCGATGACTTAAGACATAACAACAGCACACCCTTTTCTGTCTATTTCTGAGATGAACACAACTGGTATCCCGGTTATCTGTTTGCAATGGCCAAGATAACATAAAAAGATTAAAGATCATCTAATGGTAATTATCAAATAAACAATTCATCTATAGAAGATCCGGGTGCGTGACCAATAGCACATAACATCTCAACTTCTCCACACATCCTTCCATTATTAATTATTAAATTTGAAAATAGAGATTAAGCCAACAAAAATAAAATAAAATTTAGGAAAAGAGCCATTCATATCAGACTATTCCCTTTTAAAGCTTTCCCCCTAATGAACTAGCATATTGAAATCTGCCATCAGATTGCTCTGTTGGGAAAATTTATCAGAATCCAAAAAATGCAAGGACTAATAAATGTTTGAATTCCCAAATGATTATCCAAGACTTGAGTTTTATAGATAAATTAGCATCAAAATTAATTTTTTTCATAGAGGAGAGATCCAAGAATAAATGCACAGATATAATTTAAGCATGTTCTTATGATACATACAAGTTTAGAAATACTAAGCTAATAATGCATACCTTAAAGTATGCACCAATGGAACACTACATCCATATTTTGAATTAAGTTTCTGATCAAAACAAAGAAAAAGACGGTTGTTAAATGAGCTCCATCTTCTAACATAAGACAAAAACGAAAATTAACAACTTATAAGGGAAGGCAAATTTATAACCTCAATCTGAATAACAATTAGATCAAGAAATGTGAAGCCATTGCGGACTTCAATGATAGATCTGTTTTCGAAAAAGAAATCAAACAAAGGAACAATTAGATAACTTTGTTACTAAGCAATGCAAAACATAAAAATAATTAGTAGTGATTAATTAGGAAGAAAAAGAGCATACTTAGGACCAGTACATCCCATAGTTGTCCCCAAGCCTCCATTAAGCTTTAAAACAACAAGTTTGTCCAGTAACTTCTTAGTTGCAGCTGCATCTGCATTTAGATTTATTCATTAGATCAAACCAAAGGCAAACTACAGATTCGTTTTTTTCTAATGGATTAAAATTAAACTAGATAATTACCTTTAGGAATTGGAGCCAATGTGTCATAAGGAACAACCATTTCATCAGTCGGTGTTTGGATCTTACTCCATTCTACATGCTGTGCTTCTCAATTTTTTTTATACAACAATTTAATCGCCAATTTCGAAATATCAGAATTCAAAATCTAACTAACAACAATCAAATTTCAAAAAAAGGAAAAACGGAGACATTACCTAAGATAGAGGGAGACGAGGTTGATGAATCCGTTTTTCTCCTTTTCACTGCGGAATTATAAAAAATCAGAATCATCGTTAATGTTATCATTATTGTTAATTAAAAATTCTCCGAGAAAATCAATGAAAACAAACGCACCTGATTTGAGTAAGTGAAGGAAGGTGAGATTTGATGTGATCCAGTTTTTCCATTGGAAAAACAAGTGTGAATCGGTGATAATGTCAAGAACAACGACAAAAACAAGGAAATTGAGGGAAACGACAAGTGAATAGAGGCAAGTCTCCCCTTCCCCCTCACAAAACGAACCCTAAAACATAGATACACAACACAACATCTATTTGGAACTGTAGCAAAAATATTTCTCTGCTTGAATCCATGGCTTGAAATAACAGGGAAATTTTCTAAATAATAAATTCCAAATTCTCCCTCATGTATAGCCCATCAGATAGGTGATGCTTAAGCGATTTCACAATTCCATTTTTAATTCCATTTTCACATTCCATTAAATATAAATGGAATAACTAGAAAAACTTACTGAATCTCGCCGATGATGGGGGTCATATCACTGGTCAAGATGAGGGAGTGAGAGGTGACTGAGGTCGACCATGGAGGAAATTAGGGATTGTGGGTTTGATTTGGGGATCGGGGTGGGGGAGAGAAATTGAGAGTGAGTATATCTTCAAATGACGCGTTGAGTTTTATATTACCTATTGTGGCATTTTTGTAAAACGTCACCAAAAAACTAAACTTGTTGTGGCGTTTTCATCACAAACGCCCCAGAAACATAACTTTTTGTGGCATTTTTGTCACAAACGCCACTAATGTGTATTTTATTGTGGCGTTTTTTGGTAAAACGCCACCATAGATCATTTTATAGCGGCGTTTGTTCCTAAAACGCCATCATAGATCATTTTATAGCGGCGTTTGTTCCTAAAACGCCACGAGATTTGTTGTTTTATGGCGTTCGTTAGGTAAACGCCACAATATGTAAAAATTTAGCGGCGTTTGATCAAGAAACGCCGCGAAAAGCGCCGCTATATATCAAACTTGATGTAGTGCATCCACTACCTTAACTTCTCACTAAGAATTTCACAACCAATTTACTAAATTATTCGTCCCCTTTTCTTGGCTTAGAACGAAACCCTTACAAAGTTCAAAGTTTTATAACTCAAAGCTTGATCAAACCCTCTCTACAAGAGATAAAGATACGCAAACTAAAATCTCTCTTACAAGGTTGATGTTTGCACTCTTAAGCACTCACCCAATCTTAAAACACTTGAGCAAATTTGACAATTTTTGCTCACAAGTATTGTCTATACTAGAAATATATAATTTAAACTCTAAGACAGTTTCTTCATCATAATGTTGTTGACAATTCAAGCATTAACCTTTACTTGATTGTGAAGACTTTATTTCCCACCATAAATGTAGTTTTGGTGATGTCTGTTTCGATACACGCGTAGCTGTATTAAAACGCTATTCTTCATAACTAGTCGTTGGATCCTGATGCAATATGCCGTATTGAAACACTTTGTGCTGTATCAAAACGCCTGTATCGAAACGCCTAGTGTCGTATCGAAACAACCTGCAATTCAAATAGCCGTTGGAGTTTTAGTCATTGGGGCGTCTGCCACGTAGGTGTATCGAAGCACCTAGGGGTGAGCGTTCGAGCGAGTCGAGTCGAGTCGAGTCAAAAAAATTCGAGTTATTCGAGTTCAATCGTCATATTTTACAACTTGAACTTAAATTGAAATTTTTTCGATTCGAGTCGATTTTAGCGAGTTCGAGTCGAGTTCGAGTCGATTCGATTTTTCGAGTTTGGTTTTAATTTAAACATTTTTCTATTTATATCTACATATATATTTCTTCATATTATTTTTCACATGTGTAAAAAAAGATTTTGAATTATATCTACATACATATAAATTGACTTATGACTAAACAATACAATGATTCTAAAAGCACAAAAATAAGAACACATTTTTCATCAAACAAGGTAAACCTGTCCAAATTTCAATTGTAACAATCAAACCAACAAAAAGAAAACTCAACCTTCCATTATAAACTACGGGCCTCGTTAAAAACCTCCTTCTTATCTAGGTAACGCCAAGACGAGACCAAAGATAGCGGAAGGAGGAAAAGAGTACCCTAAAATATATTAATAACTAAAGCAAATAACACAGTAGAGTTTAGAAAATCCAACATCACATGTCAAAAGATACAAACCAATAAAAACAAAAACATAAGAGTAGTTCAAAAAAGAGAATTGCAACAAACTTTTTTCGAGTTCCGAATTATATTGTCGAGTTTTCGAGTTTCTATACAAATTTAATTGTAATTATTTACCATGTTATAACACGATTTGATTCTAATTTAAACGACTTTCTCTATTCATATAAGATATGCATATATATATATATATATATATATATCTTCATATTATTTTTCACATGCATAAGTAAGATTTGTAATGTTATTTAATAAAAAAATATCATCTAAACTTCTAAAATATATTTATAATATTATTTTTAAATAAGGAACTTTTAAGGATAAAGTACTGATGGGGGTATAAATGAGTCAATGAATTGATGTAAAGAAAAAAATTACAAAAAAATCGGTTGAATGATCAAATTGAATAAAATATAAAGTTAAAGGGCTAAATTAAAAAAAAAGAATAAATTTGTTAAAAATATGAATTGAAGTTATATAGATATTATATAGTGTTAGTGAATCATGTGGTTTAATTTTGGTAAAAAAATAGACTTAAAACGAAAGAGAAATTAAAGAAATGGGAAACATTCAAAGTTGAGGGGCTAAATTACAAAAGTAGAAAATTTAATTTAAAAATATGAATTGAAGCTAAATAGGTATTCTAGTTTCTACATTGGTTTAGGAGCATGTGGTTCAATTTTGGTCAAAATTGACTTAAAATGAAGGAGATATTGAAGAAATGAGGAAATCATACAAAGTTAAGGGGCTGAATTGAAAAAATATGAAATTTATTTTAAAAATATAAATTGAAGATAAATATGTATTCTACGCTGGTTTAGGAATATGTGGTTCAAATTTGGTCAAAAATGGACTTAAAATGAAGGAGGAATTGAAGAAAAATGAAATCAGTGACTAAATTGTAAAACTGTAAAATTCAGTTTTTCGATTTTTCAATTTTTCGAGTTGGGCAAATTCCAAACCGACTCGAAATCGAAATTTTTTCGAGTTAATCGAGTTGACTCGAATAACTCGACTCGAATAACTCGAAATTGAAAAAAAACATCGATTTTTTCGAGTCGAGTCGAGTTTTGCTCACCCCTAGAAGCACCTAAGGTTTTTTTGAAATATCACCTATCCGTATCAAAACAGGTAAGCCTTGTTTCGAAATGAGTTTTAGCAATTTTAAAACGCATCGATACAGATTATGCCTGTATTGAAACGGGTACATTAAAAGCACTAGTTTGACTACTTAAAACGTTTCAAACATTGTCAAAGCCTTTTAAAAACACATCAAACTTATTTTCAAGTTATTTTGACTAAAAACATGTTTTAATTTTTTTTAATTTAGTCCAAAAACATTTTTCAATTATTATAACAAAACAATTATTTTTACAACATTCTTCAAAAACAAAACTAAAAAACTTTACCTATTTTTAAATTCATGTTTGGGTTAGTGTTAGAGTTAATTAAGTATAATTCAGTTGGGAAATTGTGAAATATAACTTATATTTTAAATTATAATAAATATTTTTATAAATATTTTTATATATTTAATTTTTTTATATATTTTAAAATAAAATAATAAGTCGTTACTTCATGATAGAACTAGAGATTGATAAATATGTAAAAACCATATACCTATTCACTTATTGTTATTTTTAAATAAGTTTCTGTAAATTATTGTTATAATTTTTTCTTACTTACAATGTACTTGTAATGAAAGCTAGTGTTTATTTTTTTAACTAATTAAAGTAGTTAGTTTTATTTATAAATAAGGAAGAAATACGATTAATTATAATCTCAATATATGTAAAAACTAAAATAGACTAATCATAATAATTGATCATACAACCATAAAAAGAGCACAAACTATACGCTAAAGGATGGGAATATTGCATATATGACTGTACGAGGAAATGATTAAAAATTAAGTCAAACAAGCATTATAGTCGATTATAAAAAATAAACACTTTCAATACTAACATAAAAATAAATATAACGCCGACGAAAGGTTGAAATTGACTTTATCACAATTCAAACACAATTTATATGGCGTGATTACAAGCACATGGTAATATAAGAATACCAATTCAATAATTTAAATCAGAATTAGATAAATAAGATAATAAAAACTCAAATACACACGAAAAAAACTAAACACATACAAAGAAAAATAAATAGATGTATGATAACACAATAGAAATTATAACAAAATATAAGTAATAATCGGTGACTTAAATAAATGACGTTGTTTTTTTAAAAAAAAAAGAAAAAAAGAGAAAATTGAAAACAGAAAAATATAGATATTTATGTTTATTTAATAGTATTAAGGTGATTATAAGTTAGTATATGTTCATACATATTCTTAATATTTTGACGATACATATACCTTGCAGAAAAAACAATTTGAATTTAAATTATCTATGATTAATATTATCATCTTTTCTACTAGATTTATTGGGTTCACATCTTATGTTTAGTTTTAATTAATACTCTATTGAATTCAATCGCATCAAAACATTAGTGTGAAATATTTATAGTGGTATCATAATTTGTTTGCTTCTTGAATAATGTTAATGTATTTTTCATGCTATTTATAAAAAAATAGTGACAATATAATAAAGAAAATGAGCATTGAGCAACGCCATCAAATGAATGCCCTAGGTTTCCGTTTTATTATGTCACTCGCGAGTCGCGAGTAGTGTTATTCCCCTTTCCTCCCTTATATATATTTGGAGATCTAATACGATGTTATCGAGACCACCGGATTATATTGGAGTTTTCTGCTCACCCAATCACTTGTCTCTTCATGTCCAACAAACACCAAATGTTATGATGCATTGGTGTGTTTGGCTTACATTATGGTTGTTGTCGCTTCCGCCACCGGAACCACCCCTTGAGGAGGATCAAGGGATAATTCTACCATCACCCATGGACAGCGAGGGAGTGGTTCTTGTTCTTTCCGTTACACTTGTCTCAACTTTAAACTGGATGAACTAAGGGATGTTGAAAATAGTAGTACCTCTGTAAATTTTAAATTATCTTATAATTAGATATATTTTCATATTTTTATTAAAAATTTTATTTTACATCCTTTACATTTTTAATATAACCCCTTAATAATTCACACCCCATTATATAAAAATGAAAAAATAGGACTAAATCCACCAAAAAATTATATAAAAATAAAACATAAACGTGCAAAGAAAAGTAACAACTCTATTGAGATTGACACACACCATTAAAGAGTCTAGAAACTTTCATGAACCTCATTGTCTATATCCAAGACATAAAACAAAATTAACACCATTACATCCTAATATTACCAAACTAACACCCAAAATTCTATATTTCACAGACTAGCACCATTACAGTGAACTCGTCATAAAAGCACGACGAGTTCGAATCAAATAGATATTTTTTTAATTTTTTGAAACTCACCGTAAAACCACGATAAATTCTAAAAAAAATTCAATTTTTTTCCTGTTTTAACTTTATTAATCTCATTAACAGATGATTAGCAAATCCTAATTGGAACTCACCGTTTATGCATGGCGAGTTTCAATTAAATTTTTTGAAATCAATTTTTTTTACTAAAGGACGAAAATGAAAAAAAATTAAACTCACCTAGCATACACGACGAGTTCAATTTAAGATTTGCTAATCATCCGCTAATGCGATTAATTAAGTTAAAACACGATTTTTTTTGAAAATTTTTAGAACTTGTCATGGTTCTACGGCGAGTTTCAAAAAAATTGAAAATATTTTTTATTCGAACTCGCCGTGCTTCTACGACAAGTTCACTGTAATGGTGCTAGTCCGGAAAATATTCAATTTTGAGTTTTACTTCGGTAATAATAGGACCTAATGGTCCTAGAAATATCTTTAAGCCTATAACCAAACGAGACGTTTTGCGAAGTGAAAGAAGAGTGATAAGCGAATCAAATTATCAAATAATTAGTAGTGTATCACATGACATAATATATAAAAAGCATGTTAAGATCCAAAATTAAATTTGATTAAATTTATCGATTTGAGAACTTAATTAATTTAATTTCTAGTAAAAAAAATTCAAGTGAATCTAAACAAAATTGAAGTCTTAAGTGATTCTTTTCAAAAAGGCTTCAATCTAATCAATATATAAAATAATACACTAGTAAAAATTTCAAATTATCATAACCAAAAAGAATGATTCAACTTGAATCTTAAATAAATCCGTGAATAGTGATAAATTCTAACATTGATTAACCCGGTTTTGAGTTAACCAATAATCTTGCACGAATCCCACCTAACAAAAGCACTATGAGATGCCTCCACGTGACACACCTTACACCTTTCTCCTTCCGTAGTTAACTTTACCAAACCCACGCGCTCTTAATGCAACGCTCCACACGCTCTCAAATAGTTGAACTTGAGGTCTCACTTCCTCCAGCCGTTACCACCACACCTCTAACACAAAAACTAGAAAACAAGGGCAAGAGAGGAATGCGGAGCTTCTTCTAACTGCGAATCGCTTCGCAGATCTGATTCTATTGATCGGCGGACAATCCCTGTCAATATTCCGATAGACTTCGCAGGGTTTTGCGGCGAGAAAGGGGATTACCTTTTTTACCGTGGTTTTTTTATTACTGTTTTGGTTTGCGATGGCTTCGGAGGATGTGAAGACTAGCGAATCGGCGGTTTCGACGATCGTGAATCTGGCGGAGGAAGCGAAACTCGCCAGAGAGGGAGTTAAATCCCCTAGCTATGCTTTTCTTAGCATCTGCAAGTCTCTCGTTGCTGGCGGCGTCGCCGGTGGAGTGTGAGCTCTCTCTATCTCTTTCACTCTACGGATTGTTTGTTTGTGTCGACTGAAAATGCCTCCGGCACCACTGATTTTTTCAAGTTCTGGAGGAAAATGAAAACGAAAATGGATCTTTTGTTTAATTTGTCTTTTTACATGCAGGTCACGAACTGCTGTTGCTCCTTTGGAACGTTTAAAAATATTACTTCAGGTTCGTTTTGTTTTAGTTTCTTTTCACTCTATTTAGATCAATGAAATTAAAATTTTGAATTTCTTAATTGATTAACTTTTTTTTTGAATGCAGGTTCAGAATCCACATAGTATAAAATACAATGGAACAATTCAAGGCTTGAAGTACATTTGGAGAACAGAAGGTTTTCGCGGATTATTTAAAGGCAATGGCGCTAATTGTGCACGCATAGTTCCAAACTTGGCCGTCAAGTTCTTCAGCTACGAGCAAGCTTCAATGTAGGGCTCCTGAACACTGTTCAATTGATCATACTGATATTGGTTATTGCTTTTAAGACTAAACTTTACTTATTCCCTTTAATATTGATGATCAGTGAATTTGTGATTGGACAAATAGCATATCTACTAATACTATGTATAATTGTCTTTGATTATGAAATTGCAACCTATCAGCTTTAGGACTCCTTGAGAGTGCAAAGTTTTCTTTTCTTTGCACTGCTTGTACCACACATTTTCAAGTTTTGACCGATGGAAAAGTGTCTGTTTCCTTTGGCTGATTGTTCCCTGCTATTGTTGGTGACAGGGGAATCCTATACCTCTATCAACAGCAAACCGGCAATGGTATGGTTTATATTGTCTTAATTTTTTATGAGCAATCATCTTGTGTTTGCATTATATGATACACATATAGAACTCAGTTATGTTTTAGGCTCATTTGGTTGATGTCTGCATTCATGGGAATGCTCTGGTTCTACAGGGATGTTATAATGCATGTAATGAAATCTATATTAAGATGCACTTAAAATCTTGGAAGCTCATATACTGCTTTCTGTTATTGCTATTAATTTTGCAGAGGATGCTCAACTCACTCCTCTTTTACGCCTTGGAGCTGGAGCATGTGCTGGAATAATTGCCATGTCTGCAACTTATCCTATGGACATGGTACGAGGCAGGCTCACTGTACAGGTATTGTCTCTAAAATATGGTTTACTCAGCAGATGTGCGATGTTCTACGCTTTTTACTGAAATATAGTGTGTCAAAAATTTTGAATTATACTTAATTCTTCACAGAAAATATTGATTTCTTTTTGAACTGCAACATTTTTTTGATGTATCAAATTGCCTGTTGGCTGAGCATTTAATCATTTAGTTGTGTGTATTATAGACAGAGAGCTCTCCTTATCAGTATAGAGGAATGTTCCATGCTCTGTCCACTGTGTTGCGGGAAGAAGGCCCACGAGCATTGTACAAGGGTTGGCTCCCTTCAGTCATTGGAGTTGTGAGTCATTTAGTTTCATCTATTTGGTGTTTCATCGTCAAATGGTTTTGAATGTTGTGGATGTCATGAGTGCATGCCTTCTTGGCCAGAGATAATGGCTTAGAAGAGAAAGAAACTGCGAGATGTGATTTCTTTCCAAGGGTCACATAATTATGAGATCCACACTCACTAAAAAAAGCCCCCCCCCCCCCCCCCCCCCAACAAAGAGAATGCTTTATGTTTTGTATGTTGATTTGAACTCATTTTATGTTTGCAGATTCCATATGTGGGTTTGAACTTTGCTGTGTATGAATCTCTAAAAGATTGGTTAATCAAAAGTAGACCATTTGGGTTGGTTGAAGACTCTGAGTTGAGCGTGACAACCAGGCTTGCGTGTGGGGCTGCTGCTGGAACTGTAGGCCAAACTGTTGCTTACCCTCTTGATGTGATTCGCAGAAGAATGCAAATGGTGGGATGGAAAGATGCGGCCTCAGTTGTCACTGGTGATGGGAGGAACAAGGCCTCTCTTGAATATACTGGCATGATTGATGCTTTCAGGAAAACTGTTAGACATGAAGGCTTCGGAGCATTATACAAGGGTCTGGTCCCTAATTCGGTGAAGGTCAGTGTCTTTCAATTCTTTTATATTCAAGTGTTGGTACCTGCAGGAATATCATTTTTTTCCCTTTTAGTTGGTACTTGGTAAACTCTGAAAAGAAATTTTAGTTAAACTTTGGATAAGGAGATGGCTTTAAAATGAGTTGCATGGGTGGAACGTTTTCATTTTTAATCTTTTGTTTTCTGATCCTTGCTATCTTGCATTATCATAGACCAAATTTATTAGTTTATCAAGACCTCTGCATATTATTTTTTTCCCGATCTTGATGAGTTTAGGCATGGATGTGGGCTAGACTGACATCTAGCTAGAAGTAGAATATGGATCCTGTGTTGGCTGATACAAACAACTTTTGCCTTCCCCTAAATGGCTTATAAATCTTACAATCAAATTACGTCTCCTTCCTTTCTCAGTATACCGGCAGTACTCTACTACTACTCGTATTAAATTGAACCTACTTAATTACTTGCTATTTTTTTAGTAGAATTGAGTATACAAATAGATATTGTCTTAAAATGGTGGTTTTCTAACATTTGTTATTCTTTTTCTATGTCCAGGTTGTACCTTCAATAGCTATTGCATTCGTCACATACGAGGTGGTGAAGGACATTTTAGGAGTTGAGATTAGAATATCAGACTGAAACGGAGCCAATTCAACTTAATATTTATGAGGTGTGGTATTTTTGTAGGCAAGGGGGATAGAGAACGCTTTAGCTTTTAACTCCTCACTCGTGCTGTGTCAATAAGGAACAATCCTAGAAACACAAGTTGTCCACCTCTGCATAAAAGTTGAGAAGCAATTTCTAAGCCTTCTCTGCCATACGGATCGTGTTTTCTCCGTAGTGCAGTAGAACATTTTTATCTCAATAAGTTTGTTTGATTGAGCCTTTCAGTATGAAATTAAATTAAACTTTACTGGTTAAATTAGGGGCAGATATTAGTTGATAGATTTTCTACTGTGTTATGGGTTAAGGCGAATCTGGTTGTTCACCTGTCGTTTCGATTCAACTTGTTTGCATTCGATCTTTTCGGGATGATATGTGTGTGCTCTTCTGGTCTTCTCATTTTAAGTAATGGTGTCATTGTCTCTTATTTCATTCCCTTAGTTGCTTTAATTTTGTTTCTTTCCCTTATCTCTCACGGGATGAGAAATGTTCATGTGACCGACCAAACCAATGCCTCCTTTTTCTTCTCGTTATAAACTTCACCCCACGCCTAATAAAAGCAATGCCCTTCGCCACTACCTTTTCTTTAAAAAAAATCATTAATTACCCGTCAATCTAATAACAAGGTATTAGGTTTCTTTTAGGTAAGGTTAGTAATTTAAAATTTCTTGACTTACTAAGTTAAAAGAGAATCGTCTTATAATGAGTTTTTGCAATATCTAATCTAAATTAATATAATAAGAAAATGATTTTTTTCATAAATATTGTTTGGTTAAATAGTGGAAGGGGACAACTATAAATAAAACTAACCATGAGAACCAAAATAATTTCATCCATCAGATCATAATGATTCGATTTGTATGTGTCAATTGTTTTTTTTTTCTTTTTGTTTTTTAGCAAAAAAAATTGATCAATCTTATTAATTTAACAAGTAAATCTAACAATTCTATAGATAAAAAAATAAAAAATAGCAACATTATTTTTGATAAAAATATTAATTTTAATTTTCATAAATAATGAAGTTAACAGCCGAATTTGTTGGACTAAAAATCCCCCAAAACTTTAGGCCCAATCTGTAGTCAAATTGTTTTCTTCCGCGTGGCAGCCGCCGGAGAAGGGCCTACAAATCTACGTGGTTCGTTGAGAACTACTCGTTCATGTGTTGCCCGACAGTACATCGTGAAAGTTGCAACATGCAAATGAAACCACGCCATTGGATCAAGACGAAATTACAGAAGCACCCCTGCAACCGTTTTGCATCCTACTTATCCAAATGCCCCGTCAGCATGGTGGAGCCAGAAATTTATTTAATTGATGTCATTTTTTAACCATATTTAAGTAGTGTTAATTATTTATAAAGGAGTATCGTTTTATTTATAAATGAGTGTATTTTATTCATAAAAGATGTGTCATTTATCTATATTTTTAATTTTTTATAAACAAATTATATAAAAAAATAAGTTTCTAAAAAATTTTGGGGTGTCATGGGACACCTCATTCCAAAGGGTGGCTCTGCCCATGCCTTTGAGGTTGTCCACAAATTGGCTGGATTATGCCCTTAAAATTTGAAATTCGTTTATAATTTAAATTTTTTTATATTAAATATTTATTTTCGCCCCTAAAATTTTATAAGTTAACACACTTAGAATTTTATTCGTTTGTTCCCTAACATATAATCTAGCGTCTGTCCTTACGGGTTATACCTTGCTCATGTTTATGAGTGAACAAAACTTGACTCGAACAAAATGAATCTCTCAATTCGTCACAACGCAAAAAATTTGACTTGATTTGATTTGAATCATAATTTTATAAATTTGATTCGAAGTGAGAAAAATTCAAATAAAAAATGAGTTATAGTATGAAAGTTTGAATAACTCAAAACTTTTAATATTAGTTGACCAATTCCTAAGTTCAAGTCAGTCTCACAAGTTTATTCGATATATACATATTACAAATGAAAAAAAACGAAGAATTTATATATGTATATTGTATACGGGTAGAGAAAATTGTTTAAATTAGAACTAATTTGTACCTTAATACATTATAAATGTTTACAATTAAATTTAAATTGAAACTTAAACTAGAATTGAAATAAAAATTAAATAAATTTTAAGTTATAAAATTGAACTCTTCAATTCGACTAACTTGAAAATTTGTTGACTCTTCTCAACTCGACCGAATATTAATCCCTAATTCGGATGTGTTTCAAATTATCTGCATATCCGCCACGTGTCGCGTAATCCATCTCCATCAGCATCGTCTTCCTTCCTATCTTTTTAACAGTGCCAACGATAACGGGAAGAGCTGTTAGGCCTGGGATGGCAGATTTGGTAATAATCAAGAAACCAATGGCATTTACATTAAAAGAGATTCCCAACTTTTTTTCATTATTTTCTTCGATTATTTTATACTATATATTTCCCTTTTTGACTAGTAGATTTTTGCAGGGAAATATCGTGGCTGCACTCTGCTCCTCACATTTGAGACGGCTCTGAGCTAAGCAAAGCGGTTCAAGCATCCCATTTGTCTCATAGAAAAAGAAAACCCGGTTCAATTAATCATTATTATTAATATTTTAATCTAATTAATTTGAAAATTCGTGGACCAAACAAATTCGAAGTAAATTAATTAGCTTAAAAATGGGAGAAAAGAATATTTAGGAGACACCGAAAAGACGTTGTTCTGTTTCTGACTCTGTTTGATTTGTCTAATTACTAAGACATATATTATTAATTATATTCTTTTACTTGTGATTTTTATTTCCATTTCTGGCAAGTTTCGTTAGCTGCTTTCTTCTTCTTCTTTTTTGCTTCGATTTGAGAGTAACTGTTAACTGATCGCTGCTGTCCTTGCTGTGTAAGTTCAATTCTTCATTTTTATCCTTTTCTTTTTGGCTTCGAACATTATCGTTTTCAATCTCTTCAACTTCTGTTTGGATTTGATTGTTTGAGAGGAGATTTTCATCATTTCATGTGATAAAGGTGATTAATTTTAATTTTCTTGAACACCCAATTTCCGTTTGTTTTTTTGTTGTTGTTAAATTGAAAGCTGTATGGAGTATTTAGTTGTTTGTTTGCTTAATACAATGGATTTCTAGCTTTTTACTGCCTTTTTAATTCTTTTCCGTTATATTTTGTTGTATGTAGTTCTTCTGATGATGTGCTATAGAGTTTAAAAAACAAAGAAATTGTTTGGAATTGGATAGTATGGAAAGAGATGGGCAAGAAATGGCAGCTAATGAATTACCAGAGACTGTTGAATATAAAAGGAAAGATTTCGGTTTTCCCTTGAAATCAGATGATCATCTTTTGATGGAATCTCCGGTGAATGGTTTGAGTCGCTTTGCACCTCTGTGTCCCGCCACTTCTTCTATGAACGAGGTCGAGACCGAGACCGGTATGATAGTGGAAGATTTGACATTGGAAAACTATAAGAACTCAAGTTTAGTTTTAGCCAAGAGCTCGAACAACATACGCAAGGCTCAGCGGGAGCGAATGTTTCGTATCGAAAGTAGGTCGGAGCATGATGTTTTAGATGGACAAGCAAACGACATGTTGCTGAGAGCAAAAGAGCAGCTTGCAAGAATGTCTTATGAGAACCATAAGATCAAGGATATTGATCAAACGTCCGGGGGAATTGCTTTGCATTTGAAGGCTACCGAGGATAACTTGGTTATCTCAAGCAATACATTGTCAGTTGCGGCTACTCGATTGAAAACGTCATCTAGGCCTAGCTTTTCTCAGTTCTTTGTGAACAAAGGTATAAAAGGTAAGGGTGTTATCAGAAGAGAACATCATGATCAGCCTTGTTTACCGGGGATCGATAATTCTGGTACTGAGCCTAGCTCCAATGGGATTAGTTTGAGAGAATGGCTAAAACCAGGGAGTCGAAAAGAAGATAAAGTTGAAAGCCTGATTATATTCAGGCAGATTGTGGAGTTGGTGGATTCGGCACATTCGCAAGGAGTTGTCTTGCAAGATTTACGGCCGTCCTGTTTCTCTATATTGTCATCAAATAAGGTTATCTATACCGGACTGTCTGTCAAGAAAGGACTAGAGTCAGCAATAAATAATGATTTGAAGAGAAAAAGCACCCTGGAACATGGTATGAGTGCTGCCAATTGTAGTCGAGCTGCAAAGCAGCTAAAGCATGATAAGAACATGAGACCACCTGAACACAAAACGGAATTCACCTCTCCTCATGGATCCAAGACGGAGATGCGAAATATTGTTGGTTTTCATACATCTAGTAAGGAACATTCTAAGCCTTTTGTCAACCAGCATCCATTTTTCCACTATGCTACAGCATCTGTTGCGCAATCTCCTTCAGCAGCTATACAAGTGGAAGAGAGGTGGTATGCTTGCCCAGGGGAGCTCAATGGAAGAAGCCTCACATTTTCATCAAATATATATAGCCTTGGGGTTTTTCTTTTTGAGGTGAGGAGTTTTATTAGTATTTCATATTTGTTAGTACTTTCAGAATAACTTCCTTTGATTTTCTCTGCATAGAATATGATGTATTAGTTCTTTCTTTTGTCTTAGGACCATAAATTTTACACTGAATTGATCTGAAATTTTAGTCTGAATGAGTCATGTAAGACTGTAACATTAATGCATGTGAAAAAAGTCCAATCCTCTTGGTCTAGAAAGACAAAAATACTTGCTCATCAGTTTTATATTAGTTCAGGAGTTAGATATTATGTCATAATGGCTTATATTAGTTCTAGTAATTGATGGTTGGAACCGAACCAATAAAAAGGGCACTGAGTTTGTTACTACAATTTGTGCCTATTAGGGAAAAGGGGGAAAGGAAAATTGTGATTCACAAAAATTCAGGACAATATAAACGGTATTCTCTCACTACAGGTGAGACATTCTTCCTCGGAATTCGGTGCCCTTGTTGTGTCTTTGTCTAGTCACTGAGAGAGTAATCTTAAAACTGCTAATCACGTGAATCTCGACTTTTACTGTTGTTCATATAGAGTAAGTTGGGGTAAATTAATGTGTCATCGTGCTGATACTAACTTTGAGATAGGTTCCTATACTTGAATCATAATAATCTAGAAGTCATGTTTATTACAACCCCCTGCTAATATATGAGCATTTCCCCAGCAGCTTGAGCATGCTTTGAACACATGACTTTTCTAGAACGTGTCTGAAAGCCTGAAAGGGTTGCCATTAAACATCATGTTAGAATAATCTGGTTTGAAATTAAACACCTGGTTTGAAATTAAACATCATAGTGTTGATAGGAAGTCTATTATTTCAACTAATGTGGTCCGTTTCTATCAGCTGCTATGTCGTTTCGAGTCAATGGAGCAGCATTCTGCAATGATGTCGGACTTGAGCCAGCGGATTCTTCCACCAAATTTCCTTTCAGAAAGTCCAAAGGAAGCTGCCTTTTGTCTTTGGCTACTTCATCCTGAACCCCTGTCTCGTCCAACAACTAGGTATCAATGAATCTATTATTACCAGTCATCATCTGCAGTAACTACTAATTTCATAGCATTTTTATTTAATCTAAGCTGTCATTTTGTATTTTAAATTATTAAGAATCATATAAATACTCGAATGCAAGAAAAAAAAGTCAGTTAGAAGTTACAATGGATTGTAAAACTCACTAGTTTGTTCTCTCCGTTTCTAGCATGCACATAAATAATTGTTTTTACTGTCATTTTCTGGCCTCCTAAATAAAGTGATCTTATTACAAATTGTAAGTTCTTGTGTTGTACTTCATTTTTGTTAGTATGTAGGTTATATTGCCTACTGAAATGAATGAATATTTAATGTAGTTTCTACTTGTATTGGTCTTTAAGTACAATTAAATTCTGTACAAAACAGGGAAATCCTGGACTCTGATTTATTTTGTGGATCTCAAGAACGGTTTCGCGGGAACAATTTATCAGAATCTTCTGATAGTGATATGGCTGAATCAGAGATATTACTTCATTTTCTGACTAGACTAGAAGAAAAAAAGCAGAAGCATGCCTCCAAATTGATTGAAGAGATTAGGTTCTTAGAAGAAGATATCAAGGAGGCTATGAGAAGGCAATCGTTAAGGACATCATCTGTTTTCCCTCAGATACAAAATGAATTTCCTGATGCAGGAGAAAAGTGGATGCATTTTGAAGATCCTGGAATTTCCGTTCCTCATTATATATCGAATATGATGTCAGATGCCAATGATCGATGGTTGTCAAAAAATGCCCAGCAACTCGAGCATGCCTACTTCTCCATGAGATCCAAAATCCACTCTTCTGAAACTGCTGCTTCAGCAGGCTCTGACAAAGACTTGCTTAAGAATAGAGACAAGTTGTCTAAGTTTCAAAATGAGAATGGCAAGCAACTAATGAATCAGAATTCTGTTGATCCCCTTGGGAGCTTTTTTGACGGTTTGTGCAAGTTTGCTTCCTATAACAAGTTTGAAGTCTGTGGAACAATAAGAAATAGAGACATTCTAAACTCTGCAAATGTGATATGCACTCTTAGTTTTGACCGTAATGAGGATTATATTGCTACTGCTGGCATATCGAAGAGAATCAAGATTTTTGAGTTTGATGCATTTCTGAATGACTCTATTGATATCCATTATCCTGTGGTTGAGATGTCAAACAAGTCAAAGATTAGCTGTGTGTGCTGGAACAACTACATAAAGAATTATTTGGCTTCAACTGATTATGATGGTGTCGTCCAGGTAAATATGTGTTCTAATTGAAAGATCCCTTCCCTTGATGTGAATGTTGCTCAAATAAGAAACTCAGGTTTTATCCTACCAAAATTTTATGTAGTGATAAATTTGTTAGACGTTGATGATCCATCATTGTTTTGGTACTATTCCAGTAGAGTGGTAAATTCTTTTTCGTGAGCGGCATCATAGCTATCCTTTGTGCATTTTATTGACTTCTGTACCACTTCAAATGCTGGGAATTATTTGCCTAGATTCTAAATTATATTTTACTCCATTGCATCAAAGAGTAATTGCAACTATCGAACTTCTGTCTAGATGTTTAATTTGCCTTCTATTTTATATTGGATTATGACGTTTTCATTATTGAAGCAAGGCTGTTTCCTTTTATTTAATTGATGAAATGGTGTGTTTTGGGTGCAGACATGGGATGCGGGAACTGGTCAAGGACTCTGTCAATACAATGAACACCAAAAGAGGGCATGGTCTGTTGATTTTTCTCAAGCTGACCCGACAAAGTTTGTCAGTGGAAGTGATGACTGCTCTGTGAAGCTTTGGAGCATTAATGAGGTATGCTTTCCTGCCTCACTTATCATATAGCATGTAAAGTTTTGGTGTTTTTCACAAATCAGAAACACCTGCATGCTTGAGCACACATGTATTGTTTTGGAGCATTAGCCTGTATGTTCTCAGCAAAGCTTATGAAGAAAATTTTGAATGAAATTATCGCAGAAAAGTTCACTCGGAACCATACGGAGCCACGCAAATGTCTGCTGTGTTCAGTTCTCTAGTTTCTCTCCTCATCTGTTGGCATTTGGATCTGCCGATTACAAAGTCTATTGCTACGATCTCCGCCATGCTAGAATTCCCTTATGCACATTGGCATCCCATGAAAAAACTGTTAGCTATGTGAAATTCTTGGATTCCAATACCCTACTCTCTGCATCCATTGATAACACCCTGAAGTCGTGGGATCTCAACAAAACTTTTTCAGATGGATCACCCTCCACTACTAGTGACTTAACATTTACAGGCCATAAAAACGAGAAGGTTAGATACTTTTTTTCTATATCTGTTAAAATTGAGCATCTGCCATACTTTTTAAGTGCTAACCATTTGTTTTCTGCTTGGTCAGAACTTTGTAGGTTTATCCGCCTTGGATGGATATATAGCATGCGGTTCAGAAACGAATGAGGTAAATACGATTTAATCACAAACGAAGTGCTGAAATCTGTTGCTCTAGTCTGGATTTTCTTAAATTCTTTTTGTTTTTGATCATGACAATATACATGACTTACATGCATACAATACTGAGCCAACACTAAACTGATCCAGATCTTTTTTGTTGTACTTTTGAAGGTTTATTGTTATTATAGATCTCTGCCAATGCCAATCACTTCCTATAAGTTTGGGTCTGTTGATCCCGTTTCTGGACATCAAAACGCCGACGAAAATGGACTGTTTGTTTCAAGTGTCTGTTGGAGACAAAAGTCAAACATGCTTGTTGCTGCCAACTCAACCGGAAGTATAGAATTACTGAAACTAGTGTGATGAAAGCCTTTCCCCAAATTAGTTCTGCTCTAAACTGTAATTAGCTTGCCTGTCCTAAAAGATTATATTCACTTTGAGAAACCCCTGATAGCAGACTGCAAAGGCTATTACTCTTAGTTAATGAGAGCCAAAACTCATTCACCAACTTTGTGCCTGTTCACACAAGGATATTAGTTAATGGCCCCAGAATTGGAGGTTAAAGACAAAGATGACATTACTCTTAGTTAATGGCCCCAGCGGATTTGTCTCGAGTCTCGACTACTACTTGGGAACGGTTAATGGCAACGTTGACGAGGAGTGGCTCCAAGAACGTTTCTTGGGGTGGAATAGTTCATGAGCAAAAACATTACTGATAGGCATAGTAGTAGAACGTATCAGCCAAGAATTTCGGTGTTTTAAGAAATATTGAAGCAGTCGAGATGTGAGTGCTTCTTTAGAATCAAAGAGGCATGCAGCAGTAAGTTTTACGGCAAGGTATTTTCACAAGTATTTTGCTTCTTGATTTGTATATACTTGTTCCTTTATGATTAGTTCAATAAAGTTTCTCGCTGTTGCCAACAAATATAAAACTATTCTTTCTGATTGAGGCGTAGTTTGTAGATTGTCCATCAACGCGAGAGAACTTCCCACCATTATGAATCGAACCCCTTAAGATTTAACTTTTATATATGTTTCTATTTGCTGTCTGTAGTATTGTCATCAGGACCCTTAGCAAATTATATACAATTTGTATGTATTTAATAGCATCATTAGGATTTGATGGAAAGATCAAGCCTCTGCTTGCATGGAAACAAGAATAACCATATATTGATTGACCGAGTACAATTATTATATAATTGAAGGTACAAAACAAAACAAAACTGAACTGCTTGTTGAACTAGCTCAAAGAATTTGTATGCTTGTTGTTGAGCATTAATGAATTGTTTCTGCTAAAGTTGTAGCGAAAAATGTTTTATCTTTCATATGTCAAAGACCGGGACAATTCAGCAGCATGCTAAATTTACAGGTGTAAGGTTTCAGCCAGTCCAAGCTAAAATGTTCCTTAAAACTTTGAAAACTCGACATGCTCCGAGCATTTGTTCCGAGTATTTTTTGCTGTTTGAATCCAGCTTTGCCACTCTGATTCTTCTTGAGTTGGACTTGGATTTTTGTAATTATTGATCTGGAAAAGAATTTCATCTCTGTAAACTAGATCAAACTTTGTTGCTGTACCTAGGAATCAACCTGTTGAAAAGGCTAGAGCTCAGAATCAGAGACATGACCGGATTTTGTTCTCCGTATTCTGGGACTCATTAAGAGCTGGCTTTCTGGACTCTTTCTGTGCCTGGGACTCATTAAGAGCTGGCTTTCTAGACTCTTTCTGTGTCTGGGACTCACTAAGAGCTGGCTTTCTAAATTCTTTCTATGTCTGGGACTCACTAAGAGCTGGTTTTCTGAATTTGTTACGAAACTGCGGGCACGATGAATCGTTGGAGGTCTTAATAATCTTCCTTTAGGTGTCACTGGAAAAGAAAAGCGGGTTGTCAGCATGAATTCGGTGTTGTGCCTTGTTATTTCAAGAGGAAAAGCGTGAAAAATAAAGTTCAAGATTGTGGTCAATACCTGGTTGTTTTGCTCTAATATCTGGAGATTTCTTCATTGTAGTACGTATCCTAGGTGGTGGTTCGGGTGAAGGAATGGATCTCTCAGTTGCTGATGAGTAAGGTTCATCGGTAGAGGCAGAGGCATTGTCATCGCCACTAAATTCATTTCTTTCACTTCCTGATTCTGAAGTTTCTCTGGGAGTAGATCCTGTTTTGTCCTTTTCCAATACTCTATAAACAAACATCTGAAAAGGGATTTGTGACGTCGATACCGACTTTGAATCTTCCCATGCAGGGAACATCCGTTGAAATCTTGAATCAATTTCATAGTAATCCACCAGTGGCAACAGTAACTCCGATTGGTTATTATAATCAGGGTTCATTAGAAGTGACCGCTTTACATACCGAAGAATTCTGCAGATGGATGCGAAGCTAGGCCTTTGTGCAGGATCATCATGCCAACATTTCTTGATCAGATTTGTTATAGGTTTCGGTGGCTTGAAAGGAAACAATGGTCTCTCCCCTGCCCTTATGTTTCGCCCCATTTTGTCCCCTTGAAGATGGCCATCTTCAAATGGGACTTTTCCGGTTAGAAGCTGAAAGCAGACCATTCCGAAGCTATACACATCTGCTTTTTCAGTGAACTTTAAATTGGAATTCCCTTTACTTGCCGGACGTTCTTGCTCCTTTAGAACCTCTGGCGCATGCCAAATGAACGACTGTGGTTCATTCTGGTTCTTTTCCGTGCTCTTTTGCGGTATGGAAGACAAGCCGAATCCTGAAACTTTTGCCTGCATGTACCCTTCCAGAGACGTTCCTTTCAACTTAACATGAATTCTGGAAGGATTTAAATCACCATGGTAGATTTTATTTGAGTGTAGATATTCCATTCCCCTAGCAATCTGAAGCATTAGATCAACAGCAACCGGAAAACAAAATGATGTTCGCTTTTTCGTGCCTATGCAGTCACAGAGGCTTTTATTTAGTTCCATGAGCAAAAGATATTCCTTCTTTTCATCATCGGTGAATCCACAAAGGAAATGCAGTATGTTTGGGTGGGAAAGAGATAATAATGAAGAAATATCAGAAGCTACTGCTTCAACATCTGCAGATATGTGTATCATAACAAAGCATTCACCTAACCAGTAGACCTCCTTGTATTGACCCCCATTTCCTATCCGCCGTCTAACCTGATAGTCCTTCGATCCTACTAGGATCGAGCTCGGTAAAAGCTTCTCCTTCAACGACTCTGAACTACCTAAGTTTCTCAAAAGCAAATCTGCAAGTTTTCTCTCATGCTTTCTCAACCCTAAGTTTTCCTTTTCCTGGATTTTGTTTCGAAGTATCCACCTATCTTCTTTCCAAACACTGTCCATCCTATTGCAAAAGTCTTGAGTAACAAGGTACTGCTTTGCAAATCTCCATTGGAAAAGTTGAGAATCGATCCATTCTTTATGGTACTTGTTCGAGTACACCCGTTTCTTCTTTTGCATTTCATCTGCTTCCCAACCGGACAGTTCAGCTGCGGATTCGATTGCTTCAACAACAACCGGAATGCAGGAAAGCAAGTTATGGATATGCAACTCGACGCAATCCGAATTCTGATAGAGAAATATGGCTTTAACCCACCAGTCTTTGGTTTCCAAGCTTTCCTTGATGTAGGCTTCCCCTTCTTTGAAAATCCTATGGAGCTCCTTCAATGGCATCTCAAGAACTTTCCATTTCATGTTCCTTTCTTCAAATCTTAGGCTCACTCTTATTTCTTCGGATATCGACTTGTACGCAGAATCGAGCATATCGAGCAACAAATCGCATTGCCTCTGGTTGATTTGGATGTTGTCACGAAAAACCATTAATGTCTTCAAACTTCCTAAAGCCTCCCCTATCTGCCGAAATTGCTCCATTTTTGGTCTGAAACCAGGAGGCTCTATCAAAAGAGTGTACAAGTCATGGCGTGTTCACGACAAATACAAATTTAAAAATAATAACAGATACTATCATGTAATTACATCATAATATTAAAAAAATATAAAATTACTTATTTTGGTCTGAAACCAAGAGGCTCTATCGAAAGAGGGTATATGTCATGTCAATATTCATATTCACGATGAATAAAAATTAAAAAAATAAGAATAAATACTATCATATAATCACGTCAAAATATTAAAAAACAGATGCGAAGATTAAGCATGCCATTGCTTACCATAGAAAAAAACAGGCCCAAATGGCTTCCTTTCGTATCAAGGAAGGTGAAAGAAACTTTCAGAACGACATAAAAGAATTCAAAGCTTTGTTTAGAACTGGAAATATGGCATTGCCGGTCAAATCTCAGAACCTATAGTTTCCGCCATGTATGAATCGGAATTCAGCAAAAAAGAACTCAAAATCGAGACCGTGAACGTGTTATTGAAAGGAATGTGAGGGATTGGATTTCATTTTGAGTCTGAGAAGCAACGGGAGGTGTTTGTGTTGGCGGGGGAAATGGTTAGGTTGGCGGGAAGAGTTGTTTCTGAGGAGGAACTGGCATGAAACACTTGTCAGATTGGGTGCCAATGATTTCGATGCTCTTCTTCGCATTGTTTGGGCATTTCTAATGCTTTCTCCTCGTCTTTTCCAATTTCAGCTCATTGTAAATTGACTACGCGTTTCCACTAACGAAAATGCTTAATTCTAGGGGGAAATAAATTGATCGCTGTGTCTAGGCGGTGGCAGGATGGACGGAGCGGATGTCAATTTAGAAATATTTTTATATTTTTTATTCATAATTTAATTTCGAACCTCGATTGATGTTCATTTACTTTATTTATTGTTTTAGTTCAAACCTCGACATTTATTTCAAAAATATTATTATAAACTTACTCAATAAGAAATCATTTAATTAATATCCATTTCAAAAAATAAAATAAATATCACCGAGATAACACTTTTTTCTAAAGGTTTAACGGTAGAATAAGTGTCTAAATTATTTTTTTCAATTAAGTGCCTAAACTTTATTTCGGACCAAATAATTATCTAACATTTTTAACGTTATTTAAATAGGTGCTCCAACGTTATTGTCCGTTAATTTTTACCGTTAACTTTCGTTATCTAACATGTATCATCCTTTAAATTTTTAAATAGAATTTTAAAAATAAATAAAATAAAACAACCCCAAATTTTAAAAGGGTAAACTACTGCAGGGGTCACTTACGTTTAGCGTCTGTACAGAGTTAGTCACCACTTTTGAAAAGTGCCAATTAGTAGTCCTCTACGTTTTCGATGTGTAAATACTTGGTCACTCCGACGTTATACTCCGTTAGTCCCCTAACGGATTGCTGATGTGGCGAAATTAAAATAAGGATAAATTACTGCAATAGCCATTAAAATTTATCTTATGTACATTTTTTCTCCTCAATTTAAAAAAGTAAACATTATAGTCACTAATAAAAATGTTTCTTTATAATTTCACCCTTAAATTTTTAAAAATTCATTTTTCAATCCTAAAACTTTACAATCAATTAACACAATAATATTATAAATGCTTAGATGAAAAATAGGTGCCCAAAGTATACCCTTTGAAACTTAGGTGCCCAAATTGCTCATATTTAATAACTCAAACTTAAAAATTTAGTCCACTAACTACTAAAAAATTCGAGTTATTGGAATTTCTATTTTATAATTCAAACTTTATTTTGAATTTTTGAGTCGAGTTTATGAAATTATGAGTCGAGTATTTTCACATCAAACCAAAAATTTTAATTTTTTCGAGTCAAGTCGAGTTATTGGAATTTCTATTTTATAATTCAAACTTTATTTTGAATTTTTGAGTTGAGTTTATGAAATTATGAGTCGAGTATTTTCACATCAAACTTAAAAATTTAATTTTTTTCGAATCAAGTCGAGTGTTGCACTTCCCTACATATAATTTTTAATTTTAATCCGTGTTTGTCCTAAGAAAAACTTCGAATCAAGTCAAGTCTACTGTTGCTTGTTCACCTTCCCGATCAACCGTCGTCGATCTCTGTCACCGTCGGGCGGTGGTGGTCACCGCCTACATCGCTAGAGGCGCCACGTCGTCGCGATCTCATCCATGGCTACCACGCGCGTCGTCGGGCCGCCTTCCGCCAGCAAATCTCGATTGAAGCTCTGGCAAGAAACCAATCGACGCCACTGTTTCTCGCATTTTCCGGCATCGGTTGCCGTCCATTCGCGAGACGGACACCAGATTCGGGCTCCTGACGTGGCGGCGAGCAAAACCCCTAAGGTTCCGAGTCCAACCGACGTCGGCGGAGCCTCTATCGGAGCTACGTAAGTTCCGACGACGACGACGACCGAAGTTTTTCTTGGGACAAACACGGATTAAAATTAAAAATTATATGTAGGGAAGTGCAACACTCGACTTGATTCGAAAAAATTAAATTTTTAGGTTTGATGCGAAAATACTCGACTCATAATTTCATAAACTCGACTCAAAAATTCAAAATACAGTTTGAATTATAAAATAGAAATTCCAATAACTCGACTTGACTCGAAAAAATTAAATTTTTAGGTTTGATGTGAAAATACTCGACTCATAATTTCATAAACTCGACTCAAAAATTCAAAATAAAGTTTGAATTATAAAATAGAAATTCCAATAACTCGACTTGACTCGAAAAAATTAAATTTTTTGGTTTGATGTGAAAATACTCGACTCATAATTTCATAAACTCGACTCAAAAATTCAAAATAAAGTTTGAATTATAAAATAGAAATTCCAATAACTCGAATTTTTTAGTAGTTAGTGGACTAAATTTTTAAGTTTGAGTTATTAAATAGGAGCAATTTGGGCACCTAAGTTTCAAAGGGTATACTTTGGGCACCTATTTTTCATCTAAGCATTTATAATATTATTGTGTTAATTGATTGTAAAGTTTTAGGATTGAAAAATGAATTTTTAAAAATTTAAGGGTGAAATTATAAAGAAACATTTTTATTAGTGACTATAATGTTTACTCTTTTAAATTGAGGAGAAAAAATGTACATGAGATAAATTTTAATGGCTATTGCAGTAATTTATCCTTATTTTAATTTCGCCACATCAGCAATCCGTTAGGGGACTAACGGAGTATAACGTCGGAGTGACCAAGTATTTACACATCGAAAACGTAGAGGACTACTAATTGGCACTTTTCAAAAGTGGTGACTAACTCTGTACAGACGCTAAACGTAAGTGACCCCTGCAGTAGTTTACCCATTTTAAAATCCCTAACAACCCAAAAATTAATTCATGTTTACTCCACCACCTCGTCGCCGAAAATCGACCAACCCGTGCAAAACGCCGAAATTGTCAAATTGTTTATTCGAATGATTTGTGATGAACGGCGGCATAACAAACGATGAACGATGTGTGGGTCGTTCAGCGAGGGGAGGGTGCTTCATTCCGACGCTGGAAGCACCAACGCTGGTCAGAGTGGCCAAATTTGAGGGTTTAGAGATTTTGTGTTATTTAAAAATTTCAGAATATTTAAAAAATACAATTCAAAAAAATGTTTAATACTGTCACGTGTACGATTTTCATTGGATAACGGCAAAAAATTAACGTCCGTTACGGTTAGATACCTTTTTGAATAACGGAAGAGAACGTTAGGCACCTAATCGACTCAAAATAAAGTTTAGGCACCTATCTAAAAATAAGTGTATAATTTGGGCACTTATTTGAGGCTTAAACCTATTCTAAAATTTATATATATTTGATTGACATTATAATAATGGCATAATGTTAAAAATTACCCCTAACGTTTGACTGAATTATCATTTTGGCCTTTATTAATTTTTTAGCCCTTAACATTTTATTTTGGGTCAAAATGGCCCATTTGCGGATCAAAATTGTTAGTCAACCATCGGTAGAATGGCTAGAAATGACGTGACAAACCTACATGGCGATGCACACCATAATAACAGTGTCATGTAGGCAAATATATTAACTTTACAAAATAACACATTAGTCAAAAATAGTTTTAAAAAACTGTATGAAATATAAAAATATTTTTTCTTCTAATGTGTTATTCAGTCAAGTCATTTCAATTTGTTTATCGTCAGTTGATTAACAATTTTTATTTACAAAGAATCTATTTTGACTCAAAAATAAAATAATAAAAATTAAATTATTTTAAAAAAATAGGGGCCAAAACAACAATTTAGTTAAACATTAAGCATTTTTTTTTGACATTATTATTCGTATTCTATCGATTTAGTTTTAATTAAAAAATTAACAAATATTTACATAATCAACCTGATTATCCCACAAGGGAAGTGCCATTGCCAAAATCTAATAAAGGGGTGTGAAAAACTGACCCGACCTGGTAACCTGCCTGAAACCTGATCGAGTCAAAACCTGGTTTAACTCGAGAATTCAAAGACCGAACCCGACCTTCACCCGACCGAAACGAACCCGAACCCGAATTTGACCTGTAACTGTAGAAACCGAACCCGAATTGCACCCGACCGAAGTGAACCCGAACCCGAAATTGACCTGTTACTGTAGTAACCAAACCCGACCGAAACGAACCCGAACCCGAGACTAACCTGCCAGATAACCGATTTAACCCGACCTGTTTGGACCCGACCTGAAATGAACCCGACCTATTTTGAACCCGACCTATTTTGAACCCGGCTTGTTTTGAACTTGAACTGTTCTTGACCTGAACTGTTCTTGACCTGAACTGATATTGACCTGAACTGTTATTGACCTGAACTGTTATTGACCTGAACTGATATTGACCTGAACTGATATTAACCTGAACTAATACTATTATTTGATTTGCTAATAATGATAATTATCTGACATTTAAAGAAGTTATATTTAATGAATATAAAATAATGTAAAGTATTGAAAAATTATAAAATTAATAATAATTTCAAGTATTAATAAATTAACTAACTTAACTTCAATTAAAAGATAAATTGAATTAATAATAATTCTACGTATTAATAAATTGTATTTCTAATTAACTTGACTATTATTTTAAAATAACTTCAAAGATAAACTATTATACTTAATTAACTTAAGTGGAATGAATAACCATTATTAAATTAAAATTTTATACTTAATAAAATTAAGTTAAATGAGTAAAAATTATTAAATTAAATCTATATTCTTAATTAAAATAAGATGACTTAAATTTTTTATTATAGGAATAAATTAATGCTAAATAATTAACTTGCATTCATTTTAATTGAAGTTAAGTTAGTTATTAAATTAACTTAACTTAAGATTAAAAATAAATTTAATTAACTTGCATTCATTTTAAGTTAAGTTAGTTATTAAATTAACTTAACTTGCATTCTGATAAACTACTTAATCTACTTAAGTTGAATGAATAACCATTATGAAATAATTTTTTTATACTTAACTATAATTAGTTTAAAATTATTAAACCCTAAACCCTAGACCATAAACCCTAAAAATAAATCCAATAGTACCAACTATATATATATCACATATACGTAATCCCCTAACCCTAAACCCTAAACCGTAAAAATAAAAATCATAATTCGTCAATATATATAATACACATAACACAATAAACCATAAACTCGAAGGAACCCGACCTGAAATGAACCCGACCTGAAACGAAACCGACCTGAAATGAACCCGACCTGAAACGAAACCGACCTGAAATGAACCCGACCTGAAACAAAACCGACCTGAAATGAACCCGACCTGAAACGAAACCGACCTGAAATCAACCTGTCAATTAACCGTTTTGACCCGACCTGAAATGAACCCGACCTGAAATGAACCCGACCCGAAATGAACTCGACCTGAATTGAACCCGACCTAAAATGAACCCGACCCGAAATGAACCCAAACCCGAACCGAATCGAGTCAAAACAGAAAATGACCCAAAATGACCTGTAACCGATTTGACCCGACCTGACAGAGCCCGACCTGAAACCCAACTGTTGACATGTTTTTACATCCCTAATATTAACGACATGTGAACTCAGCCAACCACTGACAAAAACGGGGCGGAACACTTACGACGTCGTTTTGGATCTATGAACTGATCACCGCTCGGACGGTGGACGCTCTCTCACTGTCGCAGTACTCGGCGCATTCTAGAACTAGATGACAATGCTTCCCGCGGATTGGAAGAAGTAAAAATGAAGTGGTACTTTGTAGCTCTTCTCCTTACCGTCCTCACCAGTTCTCAGGTCAGTGTTTTCTTTTACTTCAAAACTTTAATAGTTTAATTCTCCTTTCTTCATTTTACTTTTCGCACTCCCACGAATTTCCGTACTATCCTCCCTCAAATCCTTAACCCTAATCGCCTAAAATAACGACTAGATCTAAATACATTCTGATGTTTGGCAGGGGATATTAACAACTCTATCGCAAAGCAATGGCAAATATAAATATGATTACGCCACCGTTCCTTTCCTTGCCGAGGTTTTTAAGGTACTTTTTTAAATTTCCGTTGAACTTTCTTAATTTTAGATCTGAAAATGGATTCTTGATTTTGTATTATTATTATTATTTTTTGTTACAGCTTATTGTGTCAAGTGTTTTTCTATGGAGAGAGTGTAGGAATTCGCCTCCTCCGAAAATGACAACGGATTGGAAAACTGTTCGGTTGTTCCCTATTCCGTCTGTCATTTACTTAATCCATAATAATGTCCAATTCGCTACTCTTACCTATGTCGATACTTCCACGTATCAGATAATGGGCAATTTGAAGATTGTCACTACTGGAATTTTATTCAGGTACTGTACTATCAGTGTCTGTATTTGATTTTTCTTTTTATGTACCTAGCAGCATTCGATGTCGATAGTGTTCTCTTGAGTTAGCAGATGCTGTTGTTTCATGATTTAGGTTGTTTCTTAAGAAGAAGCTTTCTAATCTACAGTGGATGGCGATCATGCTGTTGGCAGTTGGAACAACCACGAGTCAGGTACTCTAGTTGTCTAATTAAACCATACATGTATAATTGTACTGTGTTTTGTGCTGCATTGATTTGTGATTCGAGAAAAAGTTATGGATGGTTCAAATTTCATTAATATATTTCTTCACTAGAAAACTTTGAAGCTTGCTCAATGTGTTTTGATGTTGGAAAATTATGTATTTTCATTTTGGCCTCTCAAACTTGAATCTCACGTGAGAAATGAGAAGCCAAGCAATGGTTTTACTAGATCCGTAAAAAGTATAGTGAGATCAAATAAGAAATAAGTTGGAAGAACTAGTTAATGTGATAATTTTCTTTGCTAGTAGTAAAGTGAATAAATGCTTCACTATATTCGATGCATTGTGGAAATTTAAGAAATGAAAGAAAAAAAATGAGAGGGAGGATCTGAAGGAAAGGCAAGGAGCAACAACTTGATTAAGAATGCAACATCTATTTGTTGGAAGCTGTTGTACCTCATTAGGGCCCATGACATATGCTCTTGAAGCAGTCTATCTCCTTGAAACTTTTATAGCTTGGTTTCTTTTGGTGTGAGCTCTTTTCTGTTAATAATTTAGTGAAGTATAAACATAGTTTTCACAATTCATATTATCATTCTTTCTTATTTTTATTAAGGTCAAAGGTTGTGGAGAGGCTTCATGCAATTCCCTCTTCTCGGCACCAATTCAAGGATACATGTTAGGAATTTTGTCTGCTTGTCTTTCGGCATTGGCTGGTGTGTACACGGAATTCTTGATGAAGAAGAACAATGATAGCTTATACTGGCAGAATGTACAGTTGTACACGTAGGTTCCTTTCTTCTTATTCTTTATTATCATCATCGTCGTGTGTGTGTGTGTGTGCATGCACGCGCAAAGTTTTCATTGCCTCGTTATTAGAGGGAAATATTACTTTGAATATAAAATATCTTTTGCCTAGTTGGTTTTTCTAATCTTATATGTCACCAATTTATGTGCATTAATTCTATCCATTCAAAGTAATTAACATGATTGCTGGTTGATTAATTCTGATTTGACATTCTTCTTCCAGGTTTGGTGCAATCTTCAACATGGCATGGCTTGTATTCGATGATTTTAGAGCTGACTTTGAGAGAGGACCTTGGTGGCAGCGGCTGTTTAATGGGTACAGCATCACAACTTGGATGGTTGTGCTAAATCTAGGTTCTTCTGGGCTTTTGGTTTCATGGATAATGAAATATGCTGACAATATAGTCAAGGTACCTTCTTAACCACTCTTGATTATGTGTGCGGTTGTCTGTCGACTCTGTCCATAGGCCGGTAAATGTCATATTATCAATAAGGTTTTTTGTGTTTTATTTCTGACCCTGGAGATTTCTCCTTGATGTGTATGCTTATAAATTTTGAGCTGCTTTGTGATGGTTTGGAATTTTGGATATAACTCCTCTTTTTTCTTTTTTGACGTTTAACTTGTTTTTACTTATTCATTCAGGTGTATTCTACATCGATGGCCATGCTATTGACAATGGTTCTATCCGTGTTCCTCTTCAGTTTCAAGCCAACGCTTCAGGTAGGCTTCCTTGCTGCAGTCTGAAGAAGATATCCAGCCCTTAATTTGATATCTAAATGTGTTATTGTGGTATAATATTCATCTTGGATATAGCCATGTCCAAGGGTTGAGCTACCTTTGACAACTTTTTTCAATTCAAGCTCAAATCACTATCCATTAATTAAAAGATAGATTTTATTTAAATTTAATTATAAAATGTATAAATAAGAATATAAAACCCTTTTTAATACTTTAATATTGCGTAACAGTAATACGGGCTTTTGGGCCGGGAATGAATACGGGAAGTGAAACAACTTTTGCCCCGATTTGCCCTGTTTGAAGGGCAAGTCTACCTGGATGTATCCATTATATTTATTTTCTTTTCAGCTCTGAGTTTCATAGTTAATGAAAAATGCCCTCTCACACGCAGTCCAGAATGTTTTATCAATGATGGTCTGAACTAGATACCAATCCCCTAATTTTGACTCTAAGTGTGTTATTGTCATAGTGTTCCACACCTGGATGTTGGTGTTTGTAGGAATTATAGAAATATATGGATTGTTTCCATCCCTTCAGTTAAGGGATTCTGTAAATATTTTTTTTATTACAATCCCTTATTTTAAGGGATCATATCTCCTAGGATTAGTATCTTTCTTATCTTAGAGTTTCCTAAATTAGAGACATAGTTTGTATATATAAAGATGTAATATGTCCTATTGAAATAACAAGAAAATACAGAGAATTACTCTGATTTCTACATGGTATCAGATTAGGTTACGTTTTTTTTTTCCAACCTAGACCATGTCTGAGACTTCTTCTCCTACTCCGGAGATCACTTCAAATCCAGAAAATTTTTCTGGTTCTGATGCTCAATCAGATTCATCTGGTCTGACAATCACCTGCCATCGATTGAATGGCAACAATTTTCTTGAATGGTCCCAATCGGTTAAGATTTTTCTCTTGGGCAGAGAAAGATTGGGCTACGTTACTGGTGAAATCAAGAAGCCTGTTGCGACTGCCACTGGTTTTGCTAAGTGGATGCGTGACAATGGTCAGGTTATGACTTGGCTCCTTAATTCCATGACCCCGAGTATAAGCAGAAACTTTCTTCTTTACACCACAGCCGCTGAAATCTGGAGTGCAGTCCGCGACACCTACTCTAGCACTGATAATATTGCCGAATTGTATCATGTTGAAGATCAGGCAGCCACCCTTAAGCAGGGAACCATGCCCGTCACTCTCTACTACAATACCCTTACCGCTCTTTGGCAGCAATTAGATTTGTATGCACAGCATGATTGGGCAGAATCCAAGAGATGCTGTCCTTTATCAGCAAATTGTCACACAACGAAGGCTTTTTCAGTTTCTCCAAGGCTTAAACAAGGACCTGGACGACGTTCGCGGCAGGGTCCTGGCTAATTCTCCTCTTCCCTCCCTTCGAGAGGCTTTCTCTATTGTCAAGAAGGAAGAAAGCCGACGGTGTGTGATGCTGCCTGATGAAATATATTCCCCTCATGAAGGATCTGCCTTACTCACCCATCAATCATCTCCCTCTTCCAAACGGGGGAGACCTTGGTGTGATCATTGCAAAAAGCCCGGCCACTCCAAGGAGAAGTGTTGGAAGCTTCATGGTAAGCCTCAAGACTGGAAGTCCAAGAACTCTCGAGATAATAAATCAGGCCTCGTTGCTGCCACATCTGTCACTAGCTTCACCAAAGAACAGATTGTTGATCTTCAAAAACTGTTTGGAAAGTTTCAGGGGCCTTGTGAGGGTAATCTGGTCATGAAAGAACCAGAAGGTAACCCTTCTTCTACAGCATTTTTCTCCTTCCAGTTGACTCCTAATTGGATCCTCGATTCTGGTGCTACGGATCATATGACTGGTAACAAGGCTTTGTTTCGCAATTTTTTCCAAACCTTTGGTCAAGCTGTCAAAACGGCTGATGGTTCCTTGTGCAAAATAGAAGGACATGGCACTGTTGTTCTCAATGAATAGATTGCACTTAAAAATGTTCTCTTTGTACCAAATTTGGCTTGCAATCTCATTTCTGTTAGTAAACTTTCCAAAGACTTGCACTGCTCCGCAATTTTTAATGATCTTGATTGTACTTTGCAGGCACTGAATTCGAAGAAGATGATTGGTAAGGCCAGCTTGCAGAATGGCCTCTACATCCTCCCTTCCTCTCCTAAAACCGAGATCTCTAAAGCTTTCACCGCTTTAGGAAAAGTTGATACTGTTATGTTATGGCACTTTCGTTTAGGCCATCCTAGTTTCCAATACCTTGCAAAATTGTTTCCTGCTCTATTCATTAATAAAAAGCCAGCTTCTTTTTCTTGCAAAGTATGCTCTCTTGCCAAACATACTAAATCGTCTTATTTTCCTTCTACATACAAGCCTTCTCACCCTTTTGCTTTGATCCACAGTGATATTTGGGGCCCTTCTCGGGTGAAGAATGCTGATAATTGTAGGTGGTTTATCACTTTTATTGATGATCACAGTAGGATAACTTGGACTTATTTGCTGAAAGATAAATCTGAAACTGCTGGTGTTTTTGTGCAATTTTATAACATGGTTCTCACTCAATTTGGGTCTAAAATCCAGCTCTTTAAATCTGATAATGGCTGTGAATTTTTTGCTAGGTCTTTGGGTGATTTTTTCAGGGAAAAGGGCATAGTTCAACTTAGTTCTTGTGTTGGAACCCCACAGCAAAACGGCATTGCCGAAAGAAAAAATAGGCACCTCCTTGAAGTTACTCGTTCTCTTCTGTTTACAACTAATGTTCCCAAATATTTGTGGGGGGAAGCCTTATTAACTGCCACATATTTAATCAACCGAATGCCTAGTAAGGTTTTACAATTTCAAACACCTCAATCTATATTTTTGCAGCACTTTCCCCATTTTAAGCCTATCTCCTCTATTCTCCCACTTAAAATGTTTGGCTGCACTGTTTTTATACAAAATATTGCTCCTAATAAGTCCAAGTTAGATCCTACGTCTTTAAAATGTGTACTGGTTGGGTATTCTTCACTTAAGAAGGGTTATAAATGCTATCACCCTCCTTCTAAACGATTTTTTACCACTATGGATATAACTTTTTATGAGCAGGATCCCTATTTCATTCAGGCTGAAATTCAGGGGGAGACATGGAGTGATTTTCAGCCGCATCAGGTATCCCCTTCTAATCTTCATTCTCAAACTTCAGAATTGCCACCATTTTCGCTTTTACCTGCAGATTTGTCACCCGTGACTACTCCTATTGATTCTCCTGTAATACCTATCACTAACTCACCCACACATACTTTAGACACCCTTCCTGAAAATACACCTACTCCCATTGAAAGTCTTCCAAAAACAACACCACCCAAACAGCTTCGTGTTTACACAAGAAAAAGAAAACATATCCCTGAGGCTGTTTTGCAATCTGATTCTTGCCGAGAATTGGATTTGGGTCCAGCTGCCGAAATGGAAGAAGAAATCAGTAAGTCCACTACTCTAGATGACTTCCCTATTGCTATTAGAAAAGGGGTTAGACAGTGCACCAAGCATCCTATTGAAAAATTTGCTGGTTATAATTCATTGATGCCTTCTTTTCAAGCATTTACAGCAACCTTGGATAAAGAACAGGTTCCCACAAGCATAGTTGAAGCTCTAAAGGATCCAAAATGGAGAAGGGCTGTTGAAGAGGAAATTTGTGCACTAGAGAAAAATGCTACTTGGACCGTTACATACCTTCCTCAAGGTAAAAAGGCTGTTGGCTGTAAATGGATCTTTACTGTAAAGTATAACTCCAATGGCAACATCCAACGATACAAAGCTAGACTAGTGGCCAGAGGCTTTACGCAAACATATGGGATAGATTTCACAGAAACTTTTGCACCTGTGGCAAAGCTTAACACTGTTCGAGTACTCCTAAGTTTGGCTGTAAATTGCGATTGGCAATTACACCAACTTGATGTAAAAAATGCATTTCTTAATGGCAAACTAGAGGAAGAAGTCTATATGAAATTGCCACCTGGCTTAAAGTCTGTTGAAGGTAGCAACAAGGTTTGCAGGCTCAACAAGTCTCTATACGGGTTAAAACAATCACCCAGAGCTTGGTTCGAGAGGTTCACTAAAGTCATTCTTAAAAACGGCTACAAGCAGTCCCTTGCCGATCATACTCTTTTCATCAAGGTAACTTCTACAAATAAGAAAGCTATCCTAATTGTGTACGTGGATGACATAATTCTTACTGGAGATGATGAGGAAGAGATTAGCAATTTGAAGAAGTTGTTAAACAGGGAATTCGAAACCAAGGACTTGGGAAAGCTAAGGTATTTCCTAGGAATGGAGGTGGCAAGATCAAAAGAAGGCCTTGTGATCAACCAAAGAAAATATGTACTTGATTTACTCAAAGAAACTGGTTTTCTTGGTTGTAAGCCGGCTAATACACCAATGGAGGCAAACTTGAGATTCAACAAAGAAGATGGGTCCTTAGTAGACAAAGAGAAATTTCAAAGATTAGTTGGGAAACTAATTTACTTATCCTTGACGAGGCCAGATATAGCCTTTCCCGTAAATGTGATAAGTCAACACATGACTAATCCTACTGAAGAGCATTTAGCAGCAGCAAATAGAATTCTCAAGTACTTGAAGAAAACTCCAGGACACGGCTTAATGTTTAAGAAGACACAAGACAGAACTGTTAAGATTTTTACAGACTCTAGTTGGGTCGGAGATCTCACTGAAAGAAGATCCACTAGTGGCTACTGCACTTTTGTTTGGGGTAACCTTACAACTTGGAGAAGTAAGAAACAGTCTGTCGTTTCAAGAAGTAGTGCTGAAGCTGAATTTAGAGCACTAGCATTGGGAATATGCGAAGGAATTTGGCTGCTTAAATTACTAAAAGAACTTGGCACTAATCAGGAGGATCACTTTGAAGTTTTGTGTGATAATCAATCTGCCATTCAGATTGCTAAGAACCCAGTTCAACATGACCGAACAAAGCATGTTGAGATTGATAGGCATTTTATTGCTGACCAAGTCAACAAAAAGACAGCCACTCTTTCATACATTCCTTCAGACGGACAGATTGCAGACATTCTTACTAAGGCTTTGCCAAAGCATGTTTTCAATAAATTCCTATTCAAGCTGGGATTATACAATGTATATTCTCCAGCTTGAGGGGGAGTGTAGGAATTATAGAAATATATGGATTGTTTCCATCCCTTCAGTTAAGGGATTCTGTAAATATTTTTTTTTATTACAATCCCTTATTTTAAGGGATCATATCTCCTAGAATTAGTATCTTTCCTATCTTAGAGTTTCCTAAATTAGAGACATAGTTTGTATATATAAAGATGTAATATGTCCTATTGAAATAACAAGAAAATACAGAGAATTACTCTGATTTCTACAGTGTTAAATTTAGGTTTTGTTGGGCTCTTAGTTTTAGTTTCATGGTTAACCAGAAATGCTCCACACACAGATGCACAGATAATCCGATATTTTATCAACTTGTCGGATGATCTATGGGTTATCCTGCCTGTTTCAATTATTTTATGTGAAAATAGTTCTTCAAACATACAGAAGCCTTTTTCAGGGCTCCTCCTACAGTTGTGCTGCCAGTTTTGTTTTGCAATTATTTAACTTTTGATTGCTTTTTTTTCTTGGCATTCTTGCAGCTTTTCTTGGGAATCATTATTTGCATGATGTCATTACATATGTACTTTGCACCTCCAAGTATGCTTGTTGGCTTGCCTCCAACAGTTAGATCAGATCCAGAGAGCCTTGTCGCCATTCCAGTTGATCATAAAACAGATTCATGACCATCAGCATCTTTTCTGAAGTATGTAATTCTTTTTTTTTTCAATTCTCCTATAAAAGGAAATGGAATTTATTGACAGATTATCTCTTACCAAATGGAAGTCATCAATTAGGAATTTGGTAAGATTTTTTTACAGCTGAACACACAACACGAAAGTGATTCATACTAACAAGGTCAGGTTGTCATGTTTGATTTCATGAAACTGGGGCATTTTCACATTTGAATTATGAGAAAAAAACCTTGTTTGTTAAACATTCATTCAATCGAAGATTAATTCTCTTTGTTTTGTGTGGTAGCCTACTGTTTCATGCCCCTTATATTGTTTTGCTATCGTAGCTATCGACAACTATGGTACTTATCAAACCACCGTAAGTGGCTGATATTTGTCTGTTTACAAAATTTTAGCTGCAGCTCTGTTAACAACAATGCAGTGACTGGTGGCGGCCACAAATCGTTCGGTTGGTGGGGCAAATGCATACTTCCGGGATTAATGACCTGAAACAAATGTTTTGGACAAT